>CM035096.1:22884035-23215398 GCA_020205505.1 Panax japonicus
TAAAAGTCAAACTCATAACAATATATAAAGAACCTCTAGTATAAGGATAACTCTTGCCGGACAGGGAAATGGGACAGGAAAATTGGACAGGTTTAATTTTTTTTTTTTTTTTTTTTTTTTTTGCAAACTCTTAAAAAATGTATAGTATTTATTTCAACAGAAATTTTTACAAAATATAGTGTTTTAGGTGTAATTTGGATACATATACAAAAACAGGGTTGTACAGTCTGTACAACCCTGTTTTTGTATATGTATCCAAATTACACCTAAAACACTATATTTTGTAAAAATTTCTATTGAAATAAATACTATACATTTTTTAAGAGTTTGCAAAAAAAAAAAAAAAAAAAAAAAAAAAAATTAAACCTGTCCAATTTTCCTGTCAAACGCCTGTCCGCGTAGCATTACTCCTAGTATAATTATAAAATATTGTGAGCCACACTCCAGTTCCAAAAGCCACAGTTAAGTGACCCCATAATTAAACTGAACAGCACAAAATAGAAAAAATTAACAAAAAAAACACACTGTAAATGTAAATTATATTGTAGAAGAAGTTTAATAATATGCCTAATATTCATTCCTCATTTTCCTGATACATTTTGAGGAGTTGGGTGCAGCCAGACAAGGGTTGGTTCCTGAGGAAGCCCATGTTATTGGCGAATCGAGTATCGGAGTTCATGCCATTGGATCGAGTGAGGATGACACGAGCACGATCACGTCCTTTGTTTGGCTCAGAGCACTCTGGATCTGGGCTGCTAACAAGCTTGGCATCGCAAATTTGATCTTCATGATCATCGGCCACCACAATCTTGTATGTTCCAGTGGAGTCGGTCACCCCCTCAATGCTGTACTTGAGCTGCAGACTCGCCCTGTCTCTGCACTCAATTCTCACCCTTGCACCTGCCACCACCAATTTATCAAACATTTATATTTTCCAGTAATTTTAAATGTATACATCTTGGAATTGATGGTATCAAAAGATTCACATGACATTATGCCAATCCTCCCTTTTCTCTTTTGATAATGCAATTATTATTTATTTAAAAAGATTGTTATATCTAATATATTAAAATAAATTAGGTAAGACAATTTAAGAATTTCACAAATTAAGTACTACTTAGACCTATCATATGAAATTAGATGAAATTTGAGGGAGTTGATGATGGTAATTACCGGCGATATATTTGGTGGCAGAGGTTTCGAATCCGGCACGGCAAGTGTCGCAGTAGACGCGGCCTTGGAGGAGGAATGGGTAGCTCATTATGCGAGCGGTGGCGATTGACGGGAGGAGGACGCAAAGAACAAACAATAAAACGAATTTACCCATTTTCATGTATTGCTTTTTTCTTCTTCTTCTCCTCCTTCTCCGAGAGGATGTTTAATCGAGAGAAAGGGGGGTGAATATAATGAGGGAGATGTGAGTGTATAATGAGCTAGCTAATGGCTGCCTGGCTCTTTGAAGAAAGCGTGTACACCGGCGCGCTTTTTCACTAATTTCGGTGGGTGGGATCCACTTGTCTCTTTTCATTACGCGCTCACATTCTTCTTTTCTCTTTCATTTTTCCTTTGGCAAAAAGCACCTTTTGGCCACTGTGGTTATAGTGATTTAACGAATTAGCCACTGTGTTTTTAAAATATTCAATTAGCCCACTGAGCTTTTTAAAAATTAACAATCAACCCATTCCGTCCAAAAAATTGGACGGACGCTAACAGCTTGATTTAAAAAAAAAAAAATTATGTGGTAATTACGTGGCAATAGATTTTAAAAAAATTAATGCTGACGTGACAAAAAAATACATAATATTCATTTTAAAGTTATAAAAATAACAAAAATATAATAAAATAAAACAGATTTTTTTAAAAAATATTATTTTTAATAAAAACAGATTTTTTTAAAAAACATAATTTTTTAAAAAAACATAAAATTTTTTAAAAAAGCGAAACTTTTGTAAAAAATAGACTTTTTTTAAAAAAAATTTAAAAAACAGATTTTTTTAAAAAAACAAATTTTTTTAAAAAAATAAATTTTTTTAAAAACAGATTTTTTTAAGAAAACAATTTTTTTTAAAAACAGATTTTTAAAAACAGATTTTTTTAAAAAAAACATTTTTTTTATAAACAGATTTTACAAATTTTTTTAAAAACAGAATTTTTTAAAAAATCTGTTTTTAAAAAAAAATCTGTTTTTTTAAAAAAGTATTTTTTTTAAAAAAATTATGTTTTTTAAAATCTGTTTTTTTCAAACAAATTTTTTTTAAAAAAATTTTTTAAAAAACATGACTTTTTTTAATGTACAGATTTTTTAAAAAACATAATTTTTTTTTAAAAAACATAATTTTTAAAAAAAAATGAATTTTTTAAAAAACGTACTTTTTTTGAAAAACATAATTTTTTTTTAAAAAATATTAAAAATTATAAAAAACAGATTTTTTCAAATCTGTTTTTTAAAAAATTTGTAAAATCTGTTTTTAAAAAAATTTGTTTTTTTTAAAAAATCTGTTTTTAAAAAATCTGTTTTTAAAAAAAATTGTTTTTTTAAAAAAATCTGTTTTTAAAAAAAATTGTTTTTTTAAAAAAATCTGTTTTTAAAAAAAAATCTATTTTTTAAAAAAAATCTGTTTTTTTAATTTTTTTTTTTTTAAAAAAATCTGTTTTTTAAAAAAAATTATTTCTTTTAAAAAATATTATGTTTTTTTAAAAATTTGTGTTTTTCAAAAAAAATACTCTTTTTAAAAAATTTGTACTTTAAAAATTTAAATTTGTTTTTTAAAAAAAAAAATAAAAAAAATCTGTTTTTTTAAAAAAATTGTTTTTTAAAAAAAAAATCTGTTTTTAAAAAAAAATTGTTTTTTTTAAAAAATTGTTTTTTTAAAAAAACTGTTTTAAAAAAAAAATTAAAATTTGCTTTTAAAAAAAATTGTTTATTAAAAAAAACTGTTTTTAAAAAAAATCTGTTTTTTAATTATTTTTTTTAAAACAAATCTGTTTTTTAAAATATTTTTTTTAAAAAAACTGTTTTTTACAAAAGTTCCGTTTTTAAAAAAAAAAAATATATTTTTTAAAAAATTATGTTTTTTTAAAAAAATTATGTTTTTTAAAAAAAATCTGTTTTTATTAAAAATAATATTTTTTAAATAAATCTGTTTTATTTTATTATATTTTTTTATTTTTAAAACTTTAAAATGAATATTATGTATTTTTTGCCACGTCAGCATTAATTTTTTTAAAATCTATTGCCACGTAATTACCACATAATTTATTTTTTTTTTTAAATCCAGCTGTTAACGTCCGTCCAATTTTTTGGACGGAATGGGTTGATTGTTAATTTTTAAAAAGCTCAGTGGGCTAATTGGATATTTTAAAAGCACAGTGGCTAATTCGTTAAATCACTATAACCACAGTGACCAAAAGGTGCTTTTTGCCTTTTTCCTTTTCATCATGTGACGGAGCCTTCTGAAAATATCAATTTCTTCTTCTTTTTTTAGTAGGGATGATAATTTTTATACACCCGTAACACACCGTAACTCAATATGAACACGATATAAAATAAGTGGATTGATGTTGAATATAAATAGTATTTATATCATAAATAGGTCGACACGTTCAATACAAAATTTTAGTAGATTAAACACGTATAATTAACAAAATAATTAAATATATGATGGCTCTCAATGATAATTAATTTTACCATCATTATACTCCTTCCGTCCCATAGTTATAGGTTGATTTCCATTTTGAGATGTCTCAATATATAGGCTACTTACTATTTATAAAATTTAGTTGGTTCATTATTTTACTTTTATGCCCTTATAATAAATATTCAACCATTACTCTTTTTTGAAGAAACAACATTCAATGTCATTATTTTTATCACCACATTTCATATTGTTGTATTCTCTTTGGTTAAAGTTCTATGATTATGGACTTTAACACGTCAATAAATGAAGTTGAGAGTTCTAGTGTGATAAGTAAAGAGTAATTAACTTATTCATTAATTCCATATTAAGGGGTATATGTGAAAAATTTATGTTAAAAATTGTCACTTAAATTGATTTTCTTAAACTATGTGTCAAAAAAAATCAGCCTATAACTATGGGACGGAGGGAGTATAGTATTTGTGATTGTCATTGCAATCGCTAAATTTTATGTAGGACTAATTTTATTTAGTAAGTCAACTCACATATGTTTTCTTTTATATTTTATTTTAAAATTATAATTATGATATGAGTTTTGGTTTAATGGTAATACTAGTTATTTAGTTTGTAAATGGGGGGAGAGTTCGAATCTTACAAGTATCATATGATATATTTTATATTTTTGTAAATGGGGGGAGAGTTCGAATTGTTACATTTAACTGTTAAAATATCCGATAATAAATTAACAGTAACGCACAGTGCCACTACAGTATTTCATAGTATTGGACTAATAATGGTAGCAGGGGTAATAATGAAAAGTTACGTATTTAAAATTCGCAAGCACTGAAAAGTTAGATAGATTCATTAATACTTTAGGTAAATAATATTATATACATAAATATCTACGATATTAATACATTAAATAAATAATGCAGAAAATGGATAAATATAATAATAATTATGATTAGTGAAGAAAATATAATATTAAAATGTTAAAGTTGTGCCAAAATTATATATGGTAGATTGAAGATAATTTTGAAATGTGAAAGTTGTGCCAAAAATTATGTGTGGTAGATTAAAGGTAATCTTGAAATGTGAAAATTATGGTAAAATAATATGTAGTAGATTAAAGATAATCATAAAATGTGAAAACTATGTTAAAATTGACGTGTGGTATATGTTAGTTAAACTTTGGCTATAAATGAAGGGGGTTAGCATAATGAGTTGGCATAACCATCTTAGTTGTTCTTCCTCCCAATTTCTAAATATTTCTTAATGTGAGTGTTTCTTTGAGTGTGCTAAGAATACTTGAGTGTTGATAATATCAGTAAGAGTGCAAAGATTGCTTATGTGAGTCTTTTCTCTAAAGTATAGTTACACAAACACCCACACATATTACACAATATTTACAATTCTTCCTTTAAATGATTCATTTTGAAAAGTTTCATTAGAAAGATTGTTTCAAAATATTATTTTATTCATTTAAAAATTATTTTGAAAGTTTAGTTATTCCATTTTGCACACGACACAAATTTATTTTTATAAATGCTATCAATATATTTTTGACAATTTTACAAGATATGAGTTGTGTACTACTAAGATAAGATATGATTATTCGTTTTTACAACCCTTAATATTAAATAGTGAAAATTTTTAAAATAAAAAATCGTTAAATAATTTCTTTAATAGTTTGCGTTTTAGCTAGTATCTTTTGACCTGAACCTTCCTATTGAATTCTAATCATTGTATAAAATATTTTAACTTGAACTTTCTATTTGAATTGTGAAAATTTTAGACTATTAAATATTTCGTGTACCATGAACCATACCGTTAAACTTCCTATCTGTTAATCTTGGACAATACCTTTGGACTTAAACTTCTTCCGATATTTAGACACCGTGTTGACAATTTAGACATTATTAAACTATAAACAAATTAAATTATTCCTTAAACATTAATAAATTATAGATCTCTAATATTCATTCATTGTTTTATTATTCGTATTATTTTTGTTTATTCGTTGTTGTTTGTACTAACTATCAGGACTCAAGTTTTTGTGAATGTCTTTGACCTGGGTTCAAGGACAATATGGTTCTTGAGTGTTTTTAGCATGTGTGACAAATATACGTAGTGAAAGTTCTTTTTGTTATGATCATAACTATTGGTGTTACAATTGATGAAATCTTGATGATGAATTTTAAATTGGAGAAGATAGTAGATATTATTGTCTATTTAATTTTTCTAATGGATTGCTCGCTGCATTTAATTTTTAAAAATTTATGTTGTTTATATTTTTTTTAAAATATTTGATATATCACTATTAGAGACTAACGATATCTTTATTCGTTTGTTATCTTAGTCATGATATTCTTTGATGGGCTAATTGAACTCACCCTTTTATTTTTCTAAATTCATTTCGAGAAATGAGAATGTAGTTAAGGCTATCGGAGAGATCATGAGGATGAACTGACAGTCCGATTTAGTAGTTGTTGTAGTCATCATTAAATTGCAAAATAATGTGTAAATAATTTGAGTGAGAACTTATGGTGTGTGTTGTCATACTATACAAGACATTGTAATAATTATAATTAGAAAAATTTATGTATATTGTTTTGTATTTTGGCGATTCAAATTGGGTTGTATTGGCCCGAATTTGAGGGCATCATAACTGTCACCCTTACATTTAACACCAAATTTAAATGGGTTAGACGGGTTATAAACGGATTGACACGTTTATTTAAAATAATTAAGAAATAAATATAATTTAACATTTTAATTTTCCTTCAATGTTGAGCTTTGTTATTTTTTCAAGCTATGTTATCTTGTATTTTGTTAATACTCCATCCGTTCTGAATTATAATACCACTAATAATTGCCCGTGCCTGAAGGCATGGTGTAACGAAAAATTAGATTAAAATAACGTACAATCAGATAAAACAATTATCATACTCAATCATCAACACATATCCAACCACCAAATCATCAAGTTAGTCGCTACTAATTTCAAGAAATTTCGACAAAGTTTACTTTAAAAATAGATATCCAGACAAATCTAAACATGTCTACAAAATTTACAATCATTAATACATATCTAAACCACCAAAACAACCATCATTCCATACTCAAAATCATTATAACCATATATAATTAATTAACTTTACAAAAGAAGGAACACAAAAAATACACACATGCAAAAAATAGAGAAACAACTTTGAAATACACACCAAGTATCCTTCAATGTATACCTAAAAATATTAGAAAAATATCCTAAAATACCCTTGACGTTTTCTCCGATGTCTAACGTGCACCCTATATTTTTTTGTCCAAAAGTACCCTTAACGTTACCAATTTTAGGTCAACCGTGTCCCTTCCGTTAAAAAAATTCCAGTTGGACAAACGAATGTACTAGGCGATTGACACATGACAAAAATAAATTTTTTTTATTTTTTTATTCATTTTTTGTTTCTCTCTTCTTAAACAAATTTCACACAAAAATCCATCAGCAGAACAATCTAAAACACCAACTTAAACAATCTAGATCTCAAAATAGAACCAATATATGATAAATAGTGAGCTTTAAGCTCCTGCTTCTATGCCAAATCAAACACACACCCATAGAAATAGATCCTAAATTCTAAATTATAACCACTTGCATGCTGCATCTCACAAAAACCATATATAAGAAAGCTAAAGAGCTAAAGAATCAATTTTTATCCAACCTAAAGAAAAAAAAATTTAAGTTACTATTTTTGACAAAATTCAAAGTCAAATCTAGAAACCCAAATAAGATTTTGCTCATTTTTATGGACGATAGGTGAAGGGTTTAGGAACTGGTTCGGGTTTGGGAATGACGAGGGGGGTCGATTTAGATTTTAGTCTACAAAGATTTCCTATTGTATAGAGACATGATGTGACGCCCCAAAAATTAGGTATACATCACCCATCTTGAGTCTCCAGTACATGGTACAGAATTTAAATACAACTTAATAATACAACTGTAGTGTACAATACAACAAAACATAAACTGTGAGTTTGAATACAAATATTGTCTACTAGAGATTATACAAACTCAAAAGGAGTCCTCATTACAATTATTATCACACTATTTCACAGAATAGTGAGGACTAATAATGCTATCCTCTGGACCGTCACTCCGTTCCCCGACTAGTCCCTGCTATGTTCTCATTTCCTGAAGAGAACAGTGAAAAAATGGGTGAGCTTAACTAGCCCAGTAAGAAATATTATGACTAAGATAATGCAGAATAAATTATCGTTAGCCTTCAACAGTTTTAAACTGATAAAATATAACAACATCAAGTTTAACTGCAGGGGAACAATCAATCCATTAAAATAGTCAAGTAGAGAATAAAATCTACTATCTTTTATGATTTAAAAGGTTTTTCATGACTTTTATCGCTGGGACTCAGCTTAATAAATAATCCACATCATCGAATCACCCATACACTACGGCCAATGATATTCTTTAGTATCACGACCACAAATTATCCATGCACTACAGCCAATGACATTCATGTATTCATTAATGGTCATGATCATGGCAACAAATGTCCATCAATGCACTACGGGCCAATGATAACATTTACCACATCATTTGTAACATTACGGTCATGATTACACCGAATAATCCCTGGTCATAATCATACCAAGTCCATCTATGCACTACACGCCATAGATGATTTTAAACATAATATAAACATGAGGATGATGACAATGATATAAGAATTCAATAAAACAAGTTCAAGAATTAATTTATCCAGAAACTAATAATGTCCAAATTGTCAACATGATACTGCTTTGTAGAGGAAAATTCAAGAATGATCAGAAGAATATTTCCATGAAAAGATACTGGATGAAGCGCAAATATCAAGGATATTCTACTAATTTCATGGAGTATAGAAGTCAAAACTTTAACCAATTGAGTATAATAAAGAATGGAATAACAAAAGAAATCACCATGCATGCGGTACTTCGCATAGACAGGTTATTCCAACAGAATAATAATAACGGAACCCGGTCATGCAAAATTTGCACCGACAGGATGTTCCAACAAAATAATAAAGACGGAACCAGGTCCGGTGTAAAACGCACAGACAGGATGTTCCAACAGAATAATAATAAAGATGGAACCAGGTCCGGTGTAAAACCCACAGACAGGATGTTCCAACAGAATAATAATAAATACGGAACCAGGTCCGGTGTAAAACACACAGACAGGATGTTCCAACGGAATAATAGAAGAATGTCACCAAGTATAGGGTAAACCGCGTATACAGGTTATTCCAACAGAATAATAAGCAATGGAATAATAATAGTTCTCTTCATGAATAAGAAAGAATAACACCCCTTACATTAGTAGTAGATTGAATACTGCAGTAGTGTAGTAACAGAATACTCCTCTTCTTTCTCTCTTATTCTCTCTATATTTTTTCTCTCTATAGCTTGAATGAATTTGTGAAAAATAATGAAGCACTAGGCCTCTATTTATAGAAGATTTCTAGCTTTGCACTTGAAATGTGAAAAGGCAAGTGGCTTGACGACTGGTGATGTGAAAAGAAAAGTGGTTTGACGCCTGCAATGTAAAACGACAATTGGTTCGACGCCTGTAATATGAAACGGCAGGTGGTTTGACGTCTGGTAAAGGTAGTTACTATTGACGAAGGTAATTGCTATTGACGAAGGTAATTACTATTGACGAAGAGACTCTTAGATGATGACATATGCCCCCCCCCCCCATAAAATAACTAAACTTATCACAAATGTCTCATAATAGACTCTTTATATACATCAAGGATTGAATAAATATTACCACAAATCATTTTATTTTTAATCAACACATATTTAATCTTTCAACAATTATTAATCATTTATAACTTGTCGTCTCAATTATTGATTTAATAATATAACATATTATACAGATGATACTGTGACAATAATTGAATCAATAATATAAGAGATATGATGCAGCAATTACTGTTGCAATAATTGAGTATAGCAGAGTGACTTCTCACGTAAGCATCAATAATCAATACCGTGTGCTACTATGTAACCACACGTATTACTGTACTTTTACTACCGGGTAGTTCAACAGTTTTAACGGTAACACCTCCGCCGTTATTTTCATAAAGTATTTTTGTCGTTTTCTCAATCTGACAATAATTCCGTTGTGGGGTCCACCAATGATTGTGCCGTCGTACGAATATTCCCCGACAAAAAGAATATTCCCCGACCAAACGAATTTTTTTTAACAACTTGCTTACTTTAAAAAATTTATAAATATTACCCACAACTATAACATTATATCAAATTTACTCCATAATATTTAAAAATAATATTTATAGAAAATTCATCTTTATTTATAAAAGTTGGGGTCTTACAACCATCACTCTGTTCCCCGATTAGTCCAAGCTACGTTCTCATTTCCTGAAGAGAACAACAAAAGAAAGGGTGAGCTCAACTAGCCAGTAAAAAATATTATGACTAAGATAATGCAGAATAATTTATCGTTAGCCTTCAACAATGTTAAACTGATAAAATATAATAAATGTCAAGTTTAACTGCAGCGGAATAAGCAATCCATTAAAAGATTCAAGTAGAGAATGAAATCTACTATCTTTTATGATTTAAAAGGTTTTTCATCACTTTTATTGCTTGGACTCAGCTTAATAAATAATCCACATCATCGAATCACCCCTGCACTACGACCAAGGACATTTTTAGTATTACGATCACAATTATCCATGCACTACGGGCCAAGAATATTTGTGTATTCATTAATGGTCATGATCATGCCAACAACTGTCCATCAATGTACTACGGGCCAATTAGAACTTTTATCACATCATTTGTAACATTACGGTCATGATTACACCGAATAATCCCTGGTCATAATTATACCAAATCCATCTATGCACTACAGGCCACCGATGACTTTCAACAAAATATAACATGAGGATGATGACAATGATATAAGAATTCAATAAAAACAAGTTCAAGAATTAATTTATCTAGGAACTGATAACGTACAAATTGTCAACATGATACTGTTTTGTAGAGTAAAATTCAAGAATGCTCAGAAGAATATTTCCATGAAAAGATACTGGATGAAGCGCAAATATCAAAGATATTCCACTAATTTCATGGGTATAGAAGTCAAAGTTTTAACCAACTGAGTATAATAAAGAATGGAATAACAAAAGAAATCACCATGCATGCGATAGACTGCACATGCAGATTATTCCAACAGAATAATAAATAACAGAAACAGGTCGACATAAAACGCACAGACAAGATATTCCAACAGAATAATAAAGGATGGAACTCGGTCCGGCGTAAACACACAGACAGGATATTCCGACAGAATAATAAAGGATGGAACCAGGTCCGGCGTAAACGCACAGACAGGATATTCCGACAGAATAATAAATAATGGATCCAAGTTCGGCGTAAACGTACAAACAGGATATTCCGACAGAATAATAAAGAACTGAATATTAGAAGAATGTCACTATGTATAGGGTAGCCCGCGTATACAGGTTATTCCAATAGAATAATAAATAATGGAATAACATAAGTTTTCTTCATTAAGACGAAAGAAAGAAATAATACCCTTACCGTAAAAGAAACTGAATATAAGAGTAGGGAAGTAGCAGAATACTTTTCTATAGGTTCTCTTATAATTCTCTCTCTAGAGTTTTAGTGAATTCGTAAGAAATAATGAAGGAATGAGCTTCTATTTATAGGAAAATGGAATGAATAGTAACTAATTCATGAACGGTCCAGATTGATTTACTATTAAACGGACGATCCAGATTGGTTTACTATTAAAACTTAAAACAACGGTCCATACTGATTTACTATTAAAACTTTAAACCAACTATCCATATTGATTTACTATTATAACTCCACCAGCGGTCCATATTGACTTACTATTATATCTTCAACCAACGGTCTGAAAAATTAGCACATCTCCTCATGGAATAATATTGTACCCAAATACCCGAATGCACAATACTAGAGTGAATAGTAATCGGGTGAATAGTAACTCGTGAATAGCAACTCATGAATAGTAATTCATGAATAGTAACTCGTGAATAGTAACTCGTGAATAGTAACTCATGAATAGTAACTCATGAATAGTACTCCGACACGAAAAGTGTCCCGAATACCCAATTGAACAATATATCCTCTAGACATCAATTATACTAACACAAATAAGTCCAACACAATGGACATATAAAATTCATCTTTAATCAACACGAACTTATTCATCATTAATATTATAATTCACAATATTTAACAACCAGGTCGTTCCCAGGAAAAAGGGGGCTTTTCGATAAGGATTTCTCCTTATTGGCGCGCAATTAGGTGACCAAACCTCTCCTTGACAGAACTTCTAGAAATTGTCAATACTGCAAATAATAATATGAATAACTTTTCCGTCTCAATTATTGATTTAATAATATATCATATAATGCAGATGATACTGTAACAATAATTGAATCAATAATATGAGAAATATGATGTAGCAATTACTGTAGCAATAATTGAGTATAACTGAGTGACTTCTCACGTAAGCATCAATAATCAATACCGTGTGCTACTGTGCAACTACGCGTATTACTGTACTTTTACTACCGGGTAGTTCAACAGTTTTAATGGTAACACCTCCGCCGTTATTTTCATAAAGTATTTTTGTCGTTTTCTCAATTCGACAATAATTCCGTTGTGGGGTCCACCAATAATTATGCCGTTGTACGAATATTCCCTGTTAAAATGAATATTCTCCGACCAATCAAATATTATATAACAACTTGCGTACTTTGCAAAATTTATAAATATTACCCACAAATATAACATTATATCAAATCAATACCATAATATTCAAAAATATAATTCGAGAAAATTATTCTTTATTCATAAAAGTTGGGGTCTTACACATGAGGCTTATTGTTGTTTGGTGACGAAGCTGGGTCGGCAAGAGGAGTCGCGAGAGTCGAGGAGGAGGTCGTCGAAGAAGGAAGTGAAGGATCTGCCGATGGAGTCGCGGGAGGTGGTGGTGTCAGAGGAGGAGGGTACGAACCATGGAGAGGGGGGGGGGGGGTGAGGTGGAGGGGGAGGAGTTGGCCTTTGTAAAAGAGTTCGTCGGCGGGGATGAGGCTGGTGGTGGATTTGAAGGGGAAAGGGAGACGGTGATCAATTCGAAGGAGAAGGAGGAGTAGGAGTGGGTTGGGAAGGAAGAGAGGGTTTGGGGTTTAATTTTGTGAACATCTGTTCTTGCTGATAATGATATCCTCAATGTGATATGGAAGATAGAGGAGAAAGAATAAGGGAAGGAGATTAGAGAGAGAAAAGAGGGTGAAGAAATATATTTTTGTTAAATATTTTTTGTTATGTGTTAGTAAAAGTAGATGAGGTGTTTATAGCTTGTCAGTAAATTTAGATGACGTGTTAGCCACGTTAGTCTAGTTGGCAGATTCGTTAACGGCATGGGCACAGTTGACCCAAAAATTATAACGTCAAGTGTACTTTTAGACAAAAAAAAGTATGGTAAAACTAATGAAATACCCACTGTAGTTAGCAAGTTTTACTGATTACACAATAGAAATTTTGATTTTTTAAATTACCCCACTGAACTAATTATTATTTTGAAATTGGGTTATTCCGTTAAAAAAAATAAACGGACGTTAATTTTTTATCTACAAAACTAATGAATTACCCACTATAGTTGGCACGTTTTACTGATAACAGTATTGAACTTTTAATTTTTCAGATTACCTCATTAAACTAATTAAAAAATGATTATTTTAAATATTTTAAAAATAATTATTATTTTCAGTAAAAAATATTAGAAACTTTAATTTTTTTTCCATAAAATAAGTAAAGTTTCATAAAATATAAATTTAAAAAATTAAAGTTTTATGAAACTTTACTGATTTAAAAAATCTTTTTTCCTTTTGAAAATAAAGTTTATTTTTTTGAATCTATATTTTATAAAATTTTACTCATTTTTTTAAAATATGAAGAATTTTCAATTTTTTTCTTGAAAATAATATTTATTTATAAAAATTATTAATTTTTTTTTGAAAAAATTGAATTAGTTTTTTTATTTATCTTTTACTATTTTTTTAATTTTAATTTCTATTTTTAGTTTTTTTTAAAAATTCTAATATTAAGAATGAGTCATTCTGTTAAGAAACAAAGTAGACATTAATTTAATTTAAAATTACTTTAATTTTTTTGAATCTATATTTTATGAAACTATACTCATTTTATGAAGAAAAAAAGTTTCTAATATTTTTTACTTAAAATATTAATTATTTTTAAAAATATTTAAAATAATTTTTTTAATTAGTTTGATGGGTTAATTTGAAAAATTAAAAGTGCAATGGTGTAATCAGTAAAATGTGCCAACTACAGTGGGTAATTCATTAGTTTTGTAGATAAAAAATTAACGTTCGTTTATTTTTTTTAACGGAATGACCCAATTTCAAAATAATAATTAGTTTAGTGGATGTAATTTAAAAAATTAAAAGTTCAATGGTGTAATCTGTAAAACCTACCAACTACAGTGGGTATTTCTTTAGTTTTGCCAAAAAAGTATAGGTGCAAGTGGGACATCATGATAAATATCAGGAGAATTTTTGCACCTTTGCCCTGAAAATATTTAAAATATAAAAATTATCGAAATATGTGAGTCAAAATAAAACAATTGTAGACTTGCAATCAAATAAGATTTTCTTAGTACCATTTCAACAAACGGTTCATTTGCTTAATGATTTAAATCATAAATCTGTATTGGTGGCTGGATCAATACTTGTATATTGAAAAAAAGATGCAAGCCCTCCTCAAATAGTTCCAAGGTCAAATATTTTTCATTCCCTAGCTTCTTTCTAACTGTAGCAAAGTTTATTGGGTTCTTGATCACTTCGTTATAATCAACTCAAAGTCAAAGTCTCTTTCTCAGGCAACAAAAACTCAGACGGATGATTTAAAGGAGTTCCTGATCAAAGAAACAAAAATCAAAACTTAAATTCTAGATTGACAAAACAACTATCTTCTAAGCATATAAGCATGACCCATGATCCATACGAACCTAGAAAAATAAACTTAGCCTCATTTCATCAAACACTTGAGATGCATTATGCCACTTAAAAAATAAACTCCTGAAAATAGTAATATTTTAAATTTTTCTGTTCAAACTCAATTTTATTCACTCAATTTATTCACTCAATAAAATGATAAATTTATAGCAATCATCAAAAAGCGTATCTAAATTATACCTAAAACACTATATTATGTAAAAATTTATGTAAAAATAAAAACTATACATTTTTTTGGAAGTCGCGAGAAAATCAATTTTTTTTTGAAAATATCCAACAATCTTCATCACTTTTAGATCAAGGGTGGAGGGCCCAATATTATACTACTAAATGCTAATGATGGTTTATAATTAAAGTGGAGGAAATTGATTGCAAGTTTTGCAACCCACAGACAAAATGATTAGTAATACGGCAGAAAAATTATAATTCAGTAATACTATAAATTAAGTCCGGTAATGATATATATTGTAAATGATTTAGGTTGAATTTTGAATGTCAATTTCATGAATAAATATTAGTGATATGTTTTACCGTTATAATTCAACGTAAATTTATGACAATACTGAATTAAATGATAAGTGCTCATTTCATTCATAAAACCTAAAAACCAACGGCTTTTGAATTAAGTGATAGGTGCTCATTTCATTTAACCAGTATGGTATGGTCTTTAGATGGGATGGGATGCATTAGAATTAGGGGACTCATATTTTTAGAAATGATAATATCAATTCAGCCATATACACAATGTAATATGTACATGAATTAAAAAAAGTACTACACAATTATATAATTTACATTGAAAAGTAATTATATATTTGCGCTAAAATTGTATTTTCAATATTATTTTTCCATCCTGAAATAAGAATGTTACTTACTAGGTCAACTTTGTCAAATCTAGTGGGCAGTCAACATATGTATGTTACTCAAATTCACCAAATATTGAAAGGCTCAAGGATAAAGGCTATAATTTCTTTAGTATTGGTCTTCCAAGGGAGGGCCTATATAATTCTCCTAAAAAATCTGTATATATATATATACGGTCTAAATTTTAAGATCACCATTTATCTAACTCACCTTATTCATCCTCCTTTAGCGACGGACCGGGCGACGATTCGGTCCGTCGCTATATGTTCGGTATGTCGTTATGTGTTGTCCGTCTCTAAAAGCTAAGACGACGGTTTTATATATAGCGACGGACCAAATCGTTGTCCGGTCCGTCGCTAAAGGGGGGTGAACAAGGTGAGCTAAATAAAGGGTGAGTTTAAAATCCAAACCGTATATATATATACGGTCCGGATCAAGTGCATACCCCTTATCTTACTTATCCGTGCTTATCCTCCTTTAGGCGACGGTTTCGGTCATACAACCGTCGTCTATACTTTTAGCGACGGACAAACATATAGCGTCGCTAAAAGTATAGACGACGGTTGTATGACCGAAACCGTCGACTAAAGGGGGGTAAGCACGGGTGAGTAAGATAATTATATATATATATATATATATATATATATATATATATATATATATATATATTAAAAAGACACCATACGTCACTTTTTTCGTCATAATTATTGGTATTGATAATGAAAAGCTTAAAAAAATTCCAATACTTGAATCCTTGTTTAATGAAACCAGACCATTTAAGTCCAATTTTTCGAACTCACCCTAATGCAAACCTAATTCAATAAACTGAAATGTCAAATTTAAATTTTTAGAGTTCATTAAATCGATTCAGAAATTTAAAATATACTTTTTTAGTTTTGAACGGTGACAGCACAATCTCCCAAATTGATTCTTGACAAATATAAGCGATAATATACTAAGGGACTATTTAATAAAAATTGAATGAAATGATTCTAAATCTAACTAACATGACTAACATATTTTTATTATTTTAACCCTCTGAAAAAATTAAAATTGTTATAAATTTATTTAATATTACTTGATATAATAGTTAATATTGTAAAAAAAATACTCATTTAGTCGCCATTCAGTCAAAAAAATGACAGTAAACCATTCAGCCCAAATCGTCTGAATGACTAAATCGTTTTTTCAAAACAAACGCACTGAATGGTTGAACTGAATGGCTGCCCGATTCAGCCATTCAATGCGTAACAAACAACCCCTTAGTAGTTAGTACACACCATTTATTCAACCAAACTTACAGTCTCCATTTTTTATATATTTTTCATCATTATATCTCTCTTCTGTCATCATTATGTCACATTTTAAATCTGGAATATGAAATGAAAACTTTTCAATTCATTTAAAATAAAAAGGATTCTAATTCCAAATTGGTAGGAAACATCCATTATTATTACATATTTTTTTATTTGGCTATGGTCATTTGAAAGAGGCTATTATTAAACCAAAATTCTTTCAGTGGAATTGAATGGTTTTTCTCTTCTTTCAGCTTATACAAATACAAATCATGTGGCTGTGAGGTCTTATGGTTTTGAATATTGTGCACGGTCCAATTTGTTGGGAACTAGATTGACCATGGTACCTTGGTTTTATGTGACTCTTTTATGCTGTATTTGGATTTGGGTAATGAAAATTGGAATAAAATGATTTATTTTTATGAAATGAAAAAAATCGTGTTTGGTTGCGATTAGAATGGTTCTTATATATTCCTCCCAATTTATGAATTTTATTCTTTTGGAGGAAGAGTATGGAATAACTCATTCCAACTAGAATAAAATGAATCATTTCATTCTCTATTTTTCATTCCATTCATTCAATCCAAACGTAGCATTAGTTCCACAAATAATCTCAATTTTATTTGACAATGAATGTCGATTTTTGTTAGAATTTGAGCTTAAATTAAAGTGAGTTTCATTAATCTTTTGAGATGTATTCACATATCAATATGTTATATTCCATGAGTAGATTATAATTAAGTATTAATAAGCTCAAATTCATGGGGAAATGAATGACAAATTTACTCTCAAAAATCACCCTTAAAAATGTTAATAAATATTTGTGTGAAACTAAAGTCTCACATTGATTAAAAAACTAAACATTAAACGAGTATAGGATTTTGGCCCCAAGGGACAACCACTTTTGTGAAGGGGAGAGAACCTAACCAATGTTTGGTTTGATCATGCATTGATCAGCTGGGTCGTGGATATATATATTTTTGGGTAAAATTTATTTAAATTTTATTTTGTTTAGTTCTTTTTTTATTTATTAATTTGAAGCAAGTATGCAAGCAAAAAAGCGCACGCACTTGGTTGCACATGTTCAGCTACACCTCTTCAATTTGCATTCATTCGGTTCGCAAGTGTTATGTCTCATCTGAACTTCTGAAGGGTCACTAAACCATCTTATAAATACTATACGGGGACGGGGACGGGGACGGGGACGGGGACGGGGACGGGGACGGGGACGGGGACCGGGACCGGGACCGGGGGCGGGGGCGGGGGCGGGGGCGGGGGGGGGGGGGGGTAGCCATTTGATGCATTGATCAAAAATTAAATTAAAATCATTCATTCTTCATCTCTTCAGTTATATTCATAATATATTTGAGAGTTCAGAGAATTTTATTAGTACGTTATGTGTGTTATTTATAGTGTTGTTATAACACACGTTGTTATTGTATCCTAGAAGACAAGTACCGCTAACTCTAAACACTGATAAGAAAGACATAACGGTCTTAAAGACATAATACTAAGTATTAACCTTGACATACTAATTTACTGCTATTTTTCAACTCTGATTTACTTCAAAAAAGTTTATATATATATATATATATATATATATATATATATATATATATATCCATTGCTCATTCTTCCTAACAATTTTTTGAGTAATAAAAATTAATTTTGTAGACTATGAAAAATAGATAAATAATGTTGATTGCAAATAACACTTACAAATTAAATAAACTTAAAAAGGACAATAATTGATGTTCCATAAATTTTAAATATAAAGTTAGAAATGATGAATGATAAGCAAAGGAATGAGTATATATTTTTTTGGGCAAAATTTATTTAAATTTTGTTTTGTTTGATTCCTTTTTTTATTTATTAGTTTTTGAAGCAAGTAAACAAACAAAAAGCGAAGATCATAAAGTGCTTGACACCAAAGTCGCGACGCTCCGAAACGCTCCAAGGCGCGCGCTTGGTTGCACCTTTTCAGCCCTACTTCTTCAATTTGCATCCATTCGGTTTGCAAGGGTTGTGTCCCATCTGAAGTGTCACCAAACCATCCTACCATATGAAGGCCAGCCATTTGATGCATTCAAAAATTAAATTAAAATCATTCATTATTCATCTATGCAATCATATTCATAGTATATTTAAGAGAATTCAAAGCATTTAATTGGTTCGTTGTGTGTGCTATTTGTAGTGCTACTATAACACATGTTGTTATTGTATCTTGAATACAAGTGCCGCTAACTCTTACCACTGATAAGGATGACATAATTGTCTTAATGACATAATATCAAGTACTAATTTACTGCGATTTTTCAACTCTAATTTACTTCAAAAAAAATTGTGTGTGTGTGTGTGTGTATATATATCCATTGTTCTTTTTTCCTAACAATATTTTGAGTAATAAAAATTAATTTTGTAGACTATAAAAAAACGATAAATGATGTTGATTACAAATAAACACTTACTAATTAAATAAACCTAAAGGACAATAATTGATGTTTCATAAATTTTAAATATAAAGTAAGAAGTGATGTGTGATGAGCAAAGGAACAACAGAGCTTATTTTATGGCTCAGTTCCATATAAATAACTTTTAATGAAGTATGTAAGTTAAATAAATTATGATACCAACTACTCCCTCCGTCCCAAATTAACTGCTCAGTTTTGACTTTTTAAAGTTAAATTGACCATTTTTAAAACTAATCTTTTTACTATTTTTGCTAAAATATAGGTAAAGAGATTATAACCAAAAGAAAGTATATACAATTTATTACTAATCCTAATTTTTATAATTTTAGAAATATATTTATATATGCTTAATTATTAATTCTAAAAATAGTCAATTTGACTTAAAAAGGTCAAAATTGAGCAGTTAATTTGGGACGGAGGGAGTATTTATTTGTCTACTATTACTATTACTATTACTATTACGTGAGTGTTTACCTCATTCAAAATATGTGTTTTTCAACTTTTAAGTTATAATTCATAGCTACTCTATATTTTATACATTAAATTTTTAAGTTTTTCAGCTCATACATAAGAGAATTTTTTTAGCTCATACATATTACATGGGTACAATAATCAATAAGAGTTTTTTTTTTTTACATATATCCTGCCAACCGATATAATTAAATAATCTGCATTTTGGAGACCTAATCAGAGGGGCATGGTCTAGGGCTTTAGGTTGGCCCACTTCATGACTATGAATAGAAAGGAAAATATAAAAGGAAACTGATATTTTTTATATTATTTTTTTGATATTTCTACACGTATGGTCTACATATTAATTAATAAAAATTAGACACGTCAGCTAATATATAGATGGAATTATCAAAAAATAATGTAAAATATCAATTTCCTATATAAAATTATGCAATCTAGAGGCATAAAAATAGGGATATGCTTTTCAATATAATAATGTGGGAGTGCATTATGGGATAGGGAACCAATATTTGACAGATTCTTTACACAATAATTGATGAAAATGAGTTATTTTACACCCATTTGTTGATCCATTCTTCTTCATTTTCCACTTCTTATTTTCTACGCCTTTTCATTTCGGTGGGGGTGGGGGTGGGGGTGGGGGTGGGGGTGGGGGGAAACTCGATCATTTTTTTTTCTAAGTTATAAGTAAAGAGAAAAAAATACAAAGACAAGACACAATGACTTTCAAATGTAAACAAGAATATGTTAAAATATTTTAATTGGATAAAAATAGATAAATTTTAAATTTCACATTATTTGAAAATATGAAAATATTAAAAAATGTAAAAATAGTGATGAACGAAAATTTATTTTTATATTTTAATCGTTTATATATGCGATTTCTTATAATTATTATTATAATAAAATATTAGTAATACTTATACACACATTATTAATTATGCATCCACAACATGTCGTCCTGAGCCTAACAAGCCTTTGGCATTGATCAGGTCATGCCCGACCCTGACTTTTTGTCTGACAGAACAAGCTTGATCATCAAAAATGTGGTATGTTTAGGCCTGCAAGCCGATCAAGTCTGGACTGTCTACCCTTTTTCAAAAAATAAAAATAAAATTTAATGCTAAGTATTAAAAATAAAAAGTATAAAGTATAAACTAATAAAATTTTATAAATTTTTTTTAATGAAGAATTAAAGTTTTACAAAAAACTAATTTATTATTAATATTCAATAAATTAACTTTTAATGTTAAATATTTAATAAATTAACTAGTTATATTTATTAAAGATACAATCACCTATAGTGTAAGAGTTTCTATGGTATATGTCTATGATTTTCTTGTAATTATTAATTTTTCTCAAAATTCTAAGTGAATGGATGAACAATGCATATATGATTTTACATATTTAATGAGTGCTTAAAATTTTAGTAAGCAACTTATATTTGGGCATTAGTTGAGTACAAATATTAGTTATTTATTAATGTTAATGTGAAGATTTTAGATCCAAATAATATTACATAGGATGATACATTGATACTTCAATGATAATTAGGATATTACATAGCCTGATTGGTCCATGCCTTGATCAGACGGAAGTTTGACCAGGCTGAGGCCAAGGCCAAAGCCTTTTGTTCACCTCAACACACTATGTGTAATGTGTGGTTGAAAAACTAATATAATTAAAATTAAAACTAAAACTAAGATAAAATCAAAAGAAAATTTTATTTTTTATGAAAATGTGATGTTAAATTTAAAAATATTGTGCCATTATATAATCAATAAACACAAAATTATGGTTTTGAGATAAAATTAACAAAAAAAAAACACTTTTTCTGGAACAAATTGAGTTTTCCAGTTTGTGATTAAATTTTAATACCTTGGTGTAAAATTCTAAACTTTAAATATAATAAAAAATTAAAAATTAACTAAAATTTAAAGCGAAACTAAAAAGTTTAACATTACCTAATTTAAATAAAATTTTAAAATTTAATTAAATTCTAAATTAATTTCTTTTGTCGGTCTATTCAATTAAACAAAATGAAGTTATTTTTGTATGATAACTTACATAATTATATGTGGTGTCTATATCTCTCAATTACCTATTTGCCTAATTTAAATAAATTATAATAATTTTAGTACTTGTGTTAAAAACTGTTTTAAATAAGCTGAGATAAATGTGACATGTATTATTTTGTTTCTTTTGAACATTAAACCACACACTTGTAATTATTATCTATTAATAATTTATTTTTTTACTTGCCTGTATTGGCTCTATAAAGTGCGGAGTGCAGTTTCTTCACAAAGCCATGCACCTGTTATTTAGAGTTAATATGGACCAAACTAAACTATTATCTATCTAATAATATACAACTGATTTTTAATTTTTCGCTCATTTTAATAAATTATTTGAGCCGTTCTAAATTTGGGGTAAATTTTACCGTCCGTGTAGTGTCGAAGGCACGGGACACATCAAGTATATTAATATGGATCAAAACTAATTAAATTAGATTTAACACATATTTGTAATTTATAATATGAGTTTAAAACTAAACCAACCTCTAACATAAAAATTAGTTAACGAAGCCTATAAGACCAAGTAATTTTAGTTACCTAGATGGTTCTCAACATTAATTGTGAGGTTTGGTTAGGGGTCTCAAATTTTGATCTAAAAAAGTATCTCAAATGATGTGTCACCAGAACATTGGTCGAGTGGATCTCATGTAATTGGCTGTGTATAAAGAGTAATGCTAGGGTCTCAAATTTTTGGTTTCAAATGAATCTCAAATAATTGAATACTTTAATGACAATTTATGGTATAACAAATCATATGAGATCTATCCAACCAATGTTATGATGATACACCATTTGAGATCAAAATTTTTAGACCTCCGGCATCACCCATGTATAAATTATCATTAAAATATTTAAATCATGTCATTTGAGATCAAAAATTTGAAATTCCTGCAATTACTCTTATCATTTTTACTTGTAAAAAATATGAAAACATGAAATTGAATCGAATTATAAAGGTAGCCCATCATACTATATATATATATATATATATATAGAGAGAGTAAAGATCAAGTGCATACCCCTTATTTTACTCACCCGTGCTTACCCCCCTTTAGGCGACGATTTTGGTTATACAACCGTCGTTTATACTTTTAACGACGCTATATGTTGTCCGTCGCTAAAAGTATAGACGACAGTTGTATGACCGAAACCGTCGCCTAAAAAGGGGTAAGCACGGGTGAGTAAAATAAGGGGTATGCACTTGATCTTTACTCTATATATATATATATATATATATATGAAATGGGTCAGGTCCGGACCTCCCGGACGGGAGAAAATTCGGACCCAATTTTTTTTTTTTTTTGTAGAACATCTAAAAAAAATATATTTATGGAACTGAAATTTTTCAATAATACAGTGTTTTGGGTGTGTTTTTAATACCTACACCAACCAATGTATGTACAGTCTGCCCAGAATGTACAGACATGTTTTGTTATAGGCATCCAAATCACGCCCAAAATACTGTATAATGTAAAAATTCCAATTCCATAATTTTTTTTTTAGTTGTTTCAAAAAAAAAAACAAAAAAAAAAAGTCCGAATTTTATTAAAATCCGGGAGTCCGGACCTGATCCGGACTCTATATATATATATATATATATATATATATATAAATATATATATATATATATATACGGAAAGGATCAAGAGCATAATTCTTAAATAGCATAACGCCTTAAATATCATAATTTTATCAAAAACGACGTAGTTTTGGAGGGACGCGGTGGTATTTTTGTAAATACTATGCCGCCGCGTCTTATCAAAACTACGTCGTTTTGATAAAATTATACTCCCTCCGTCCCAGGATAAAAGTCCTTATTACTATTTTGGGATGTCCCATGTTAAATGTCCACTTTCTTTTAATAAGCAAATTTTTATACATTTTTTCCTATTATGCCCGTAGCATTAAATATCGCATACCTTTCTTATTCTAATTCTCTCTCCATATTTAATGACATTATTATGGACAATTTTGTCATTTTATTTCTCTTCTTAATATGCGTGAAAAGTCCACCAGAACTTTTATCCTGGGACGGAGGGAGTACTATTTAAGACATTATGCTATTTAAGAATTATGCTCTTGATCCTTCCCGAATATATATATATATATATATATATATATATATATATATACGGGGAGGATCTAAAGCGGACCAAAAGAACGGACCAAGGAGCGGACCAAGGCAAAAACACGCGGATTTCAGGGTCAACCCGCGTGTTTTTCCGACCCAGACCCTGAAATCCGTGTGTTTTTGCCTTGGTCCGTTCTTTTGGTCCGCTTTAGATCATCTCTGTATATATATATATATATATATACGGTCCGGATCTTAACCTCACCCCTTATCCAACTCACCCGAGCTCACCCTTTTAGCGACGGACCCGGCGATGGTTCAGTCATACAACCGTCGTTTATACTTTTAGCGTCGGACAACATATAACGTTGCTAAAAGTATAGACGACGGTTGTATGACCGAACTGTCGTCGGGTCCGTGGCTAAAAGGGGGTGAGCTCAGTTGAGTTAGATAAGGGGTGAGCTTAAAATCCGAATTCTATATATATATATATATATATAAAGATTATCACTTCTTTTTCAAAAAATTAGAACAATAATCACACTATTAAAAAAAAGTTAAAGAAGACCTAATGACCATATTTAAAGTTAATTCATAAATCATAATAACCCTTTTATATTGGCAAGTAGAAACCAAATGGACCTTAGACAGTGATAGAATGTGGTCATACTCATCCCCACTAACAAAATAATATAAAAAAAGTGACCAAAATAATTACAGAGAAGCTGATAGGTGACAAGTGTATGAATCTGAGAAATCCAAGGGACGGCCCAGATTCAATCTCAGTTCCCTTCTCTTGCATTTATCTTCACTAACCACCTTCCATTTTCGCTCCCCACTCTCCGGAGTCCACACCTTTCATTCTCTCTCACACACGGGAAGAAATTTCAGATCATATTCATAGTAATGGCGGGAAAGCGTCAATTTAGGAGGACAACAAGCATGACCGGAATCACCGTGGACTTCGAAGAACCAGCTGGGCCACCGTTGGGTTTTCAGATCAGCCCGATCACAGGTGATGACCCAGTAATAATGGATTCGGGCTCCGGTGGGCCGCGGGATCACTCTTTGATGGCGGCCATGGTGTCCCCAAGACACAATAGGAGGAGGAATAATAATCCAACTGATAATAGTAATAAGTGCGCAGAGACGACGACGGCTCATTTCTTGAGAACTTGCGGCCTATGTCAACGCCGTTTGGCACCTGGGCGTGATATCTACATGTACAGGTATACCCAGTAATTTTATACAACAACAAAAAATGTCGATTTTATTGTGAGTATAGACAATAATATATATTTAAAATTATTATAGATACTGAATATTGAATAATGTGTTTGCGAACAAAAATCCACATTTCTTTGTAAGAGTCTTATATACAAAGTTTACAAATGTTAAAACAAAATATATTTTTATTTCATATTTACACATAAATTAATACTCTTCCGATCCCATAAAACAGTCTTATTTGCAAATTTAAGAACATATTTTTAGATAATATGAAATAATTATGATAATAAACTTGAGAGTGATATGTCATTTTGTACTAACAACTCTTTTTTGATTTTGTTTATATTTTGTAAATGATTTTATTTATGAAACAGAGAAACTTAAATTTACTTTTATTTATATACACTAGTAGTGTTTGTGTCGCACAGTATGTGTAAGGCTGTAAATCAAACTAATTAAAAAGTTCCGACTCGACTCGAAAAATATGAGCAAGACTTAGATTCCTTAATAATATGATTAAAATCTTAGTATAAAAATACAAGTAGAATTTAAGTAAAGTTATACTCAACTCGTTTAAAATTCAAACTACTCTAATTCTCAATTATGATTCGTTATATACTTGATTGATACATATTCGATTAGATATATATTCTCTTATAATATATACAAAGTTAAATCAAATTAGGATAATTAATTATTATTATTATTTCATTTTTAATTTTAATTGAGATTTTATATTTGTGAAGTGTAATAGTAAATATATATTTTTTCATTTCTAAGTAAAATAATAAATTCAATTTATAATTATATTTATTATAAAGATAGTTATTATGTGGAGACTCAAATTCAAGCTTGAATTTGAAGATCCCGAATAACTTGAATATAATTCGATCCGAGTCGAATCGAATTTCAGTAATGAATATTCGAGTTGAGTCTAATCTGGGTAGAGTTTTTCAAATACAATTCGATTTCGAGTCGAATCCGAGTAGCTATTTGTTCGGTTCAATTTGACTCATTTGCACCCTTAACTATATGTGTGCAGTTCATATAAGTAAATACATTTTTAATAAAATTTATAAATTATGTATTATGTGTAATTTAAATAAATAAATAAATTTTTAATAAAATTGTAAAATATGAATGAGAAAATATAGGAGAGATTATAAGGATAAAATGTCAGGAAAAAAAGAAGTTAAAACTTAAATGCGACACAATTTCTAGGGATACACGTATTTTCACTGCTATGGCTTAATAATATAAATATTTAACTTTGCGGTGTTTCTGGATCTTATAAGTGATTCATGAATTTACATTTCTAGTGTTTAATTTTCATATTTAAGAGTATATACATACATAACATACTTAGACATCTTCATCAGATGAATTATCCCATAAAATATATTTAGTCTATATGACATTAACATATATTCTATATTCTTCAATCTTTTCGGCAGATAAATTATCCGGTATACTATAATATAAAAAGATTAAAATAGTCAATGAATTCAGAAAAACTTGAATTTAGTTAAGCTATACTTAAAATTATAGTCCACCAAATTCTAATTTCTTGATATAGTCGGCCAGCTTCACGGAAAAATTCACCTGACTAAATTTAGTCTGGCTGTTGTAGTGAAATATAAATCCTAGACGATTGTTGTTTGTCCGGCCAGCCGGAGATGCTCCTATTTCTGTATCACAAACATGCATGTTTCTATGTGATCTTTAGCATGGTTCATTCCTTCTATATACGCACAAAAGATCTATCATGATATGTATGTCTGCATAATGGCGAACAATTACCAGCCGTACCCTCCAACAAAATAATTAAGCAACAATTATTCATTATTTATTCTTTAGAAGTAATGATTCTTAATTGATTTTATTAGTAAAAACATTATAATGACAAATAATTAATTCACTAATGGGGTATATGTGTACAACAGGGGCGATACAGCATTTTGTAGTATAGAGTGTAGGGAACAACAGATGAAGCATGATGAGAGAAAAAACAAGTGTCTGGTGGTGGCGCATAACGCATCTTCAACGACAAAAGAGGAATATCATCATCATAATCATGGTAATTATTCCGAAACTTCCACCGCAACCTCTGATGCTTCCGGCAACACTGAGACCTTCGCGGCGGCCTGAAGTCGATTATCGTACCATATATATATATATATATATACAACTGTAAATGAGGAAGACTATATATACCCCTTCCTTCCGTTGTAAAAAGAAAAAGAGTCGGAATTTATACAATTTGATAATATTAATTAATGAAGTATTTTTGTTTTGGGACGGTATATACTAGAATTGATGATGCATGTGTATAATTATAATGAACATCAAAGAATGTTCATGCAGTTATATTATATTAGCTGTGTGATGTTTAAAAAAGCAGCAACAGTTTTCAACTTTTTTTCATATATATATATATATATATATATATATATATATATATATATAGAGTCCGGATCAGGTCCGGACTCCCGGATTTTAACAAAATCCGGACCTTTTTTTTTTTTTTTTTTTTTTGCTTTTTTTTTTGAAACAACTAAAAAAAAAATTTATGGAACTGAAATTTTTCCATAATACAGTGTTTTGGGCGTGATTTGGATGCCTATACCAAAACATTTCTGTACAGTCTGGGCAGACTGTACATAACATTGGTTGGTATATGTATTAAAAACACACCCAAAACACTGTATTATGGAAAAATTTCAGTTCCATAATTTTTTTTTAGTTGTTTAAAAAAAAAAAGCAAAAAAAAGAAAAAAAAAATTGGTCCGCATTTTAGGACCTGTCCGGACTCCCGGATAGGATCCATTCTATATATATATATATATATATATATATATATATATGGGGTTTCATCCACAGCAACCGGTTGTTGGGAGCAACCCATTTTTGGCCAGCCGGTACAGCTTGTACCGGCCTTAGAGTTTTTTTTTATAAGCGGTAACAAGCTGGCTGGCCAAAAAGGGGTTAGCTCCCCAACAACCGGTTGCTGTGGATGGAGACCCTATATATATATATATATATATATATATATATATATATATATACACGGAAAGCTTCAAGAGCATAATTCTTAAATAACATAATGCCTTAAATAGCATAATTTTATCAAAACGACGTAGTTTTGTAAGGACGCGGTGATATTTTTGTAAATACGCGGTAGTATGGTATTTATAAAAATGTCACCGCGTCCTTACAAAACTACGTCGTTTTGATAAAATTATGCTATTTAAGGCATTATGCTATTTAAGAATTATGCTCTTAAAATTTCCCGATACACAAAAAATTTCAAAAGTATAATTCTTAAATGACGTAAGTTCCTTAAGTAACATAAGTATCTAAAAACAAAAACTCAGCCCCTTCACTCCGCGTCTTTTCCCCAAATTCGCACCAAGTTCGCGATTTAGGCTCTTCTCCAAATCCTAGCTTCTCTCATCTCTCTCCTCTCTCCAAATAATAAGAAAAAGTCGAGCTCTTCTCCGTGTATGCGATTCCCCAAGTTCGCGAACTGAGAATCGCGATTGAAGCAGAGCCAAATCTCAGCCTTCCTTCCGCGTCTGCAAGCCCTAGTTTCTCTAAGAATCGCATAATATTTCGCTAAGATTCGCGATTTGGGAGTGTATGTAATAGATTCCGATTTCTTTTTCCTTCTAATTTTTCTGTGATGTTTCGCTGTGGTTGAAGTTTATTCAACCTTGATGTGAACTGTTATGATGTATTTGGATTATACGGGTATTGATGGGTCAATTCTTGCTTATTGATTTCTGTTGATTTTTGATATGGGTCTGTTAATTAGGTGATTTGAAGTTGTCATATTTTTCTTAGTTTTTCATTGGTTTTCGATAATTATACTTTTTTGATTTCTGTTGATTTTTTGATATGGGTGTCGGGTGAGAATACTATAATTAGGAATCAATGCTTCTGAAATTTCTTAGATTTTTTATATGGGTCTGTTTATTTCTTAGCTTTTTTGAAAGTATACTCCGATGATATGCCCTGTTTTTCTAATTTTCGGCTTCAAACTAGTATACTGTAATTTTGAATACTGTAATTTTGATGAAAATATACTGTAATTTTAAATATATACACGGAGTTGTTATTCCCCCTTGTGATTTTCTCTGTAATTGGAACTTGGAAGTGTATGTTCTCTTTGGTGTACTTTGGGGGTCGAATCTGTTCAATATGTCCATGTGTGCATATAGTGATGGCACTTGTTCTCTCCTGTATCGGTAGAAAGAAAAATCAGCCATGAGCACAAATTCATCAGGGAGTTCATCACGCAGTTGCAAATGTGGAGTTCTTTCACCTGTGAAGGTTTCTTGGACCAAAACAAATCCCGGGAGACAATTTGTTGGTTGCACAAATTATAAAACAATACCATGCAACTCGTTTGAATGGATTGATCCACCAATGTCACCGGGCTCAAGAATTGAAGTCTGAAATAGAAATTTTGAATAAAAGGCTTAACGAGTTGACTATTGTTATTGTCAATGCCAAAAATGACAATGATATTGTAGAAAAGAAAAATCAAGAGCTGGTGGAAAAAATTGAGGAGATGACATTGAAGAATGAAAAAGACATTGAAGAATGAAAAAGAAAAAGTGGTGTACTCGATTTTTCTTTTTTCTTTCATGTTGTGGTTTTTGTTGTTAGTAATGTAGTTGTAGTTGTGTTGTAATGAAATTGTTTAATGTAATGAAATTACAAGTTGTAGTCGCTTTGTAATGAAATTATTGTAATGAAAGCTTTCCAACTTTGTAATCTAATGAATTGTCATCTTGTTATTTCAATTTAAAGCTGGTATGTTTTGAATGGGCATGAACTTTTTATAACTTGTATCAACTTTACAAGATTTACTGTTAGCAATTAATTTAGCTTGTGTCAAATTATGAATTTGTAGGAATTAAGGTAGGTATTCTAAGCTGCATACAACTCAGAAACTGGTACATAAAAACGCTTCTATATATTTATATATTTTCCAACTTTTCTGTTTCATTTAATGCCACAATAGTTACTACTAGTATAATCTTTTACTTTTGTAAGCTGTTACACCTTGAGTTGTTTGTTTTGTTAACGAATTATTCATTCGTATTGTAATGTTCTGTTAATTGAAGCATACAAGTTAACTCTACCATCTCACTTCATGAATTTAGGTAGTAGCTCATTAATCCACAATCAGTAATGAACTATATCTGTTTTCAGATAACCAATTATCCAAATACAAAAACTAGTCAAATGTTACAATTTTAAGTAAATGTAGGGATTACAATTCTAATTTGCATACACCCAAACAACTCCAGTTAAGAAATCCATAATTTCTTTACATAATGCAAATAATAAACAGTTGGTGCTTGCTTTACAATACTCCTTCGTTAACAAGCCAAGGAAACTCCAATTCTTATTCTCATCTCAAACCAGAGTGAAAAGGAAAATGGGAGGGAAGAGGAACAGATATTACCCCTGCTGCTTTTTACCACTCATACCTGCAACCACCTGTGAACATACAAACATGGATGATGGATTGATAAATTGAACTTTTTATTTTAAAATTCACCAACGAGAAAGAGTCAATATGCACTCATGTCCAAAGAAAGAGTTGAATCCTGTACTACAAACCATTCTCCTTCAGTTGTGAGCTTTCAAGGCAATAAACCAACATGTGACTAAACTGATATAAATGAAATAAACATCCTCTAGGAAAATAACCATGCTCTAAGACTGACTAAACTATTACACTGCAATGGAGCTTCACCTCATACATACAAAACTGACTAAGCATGTTTCTTACCATTAATAAACTCCATAGCTTCTTCATTCAAGACCAAGTTCAGCTTCCCTGTTATTGTATGACAAAAAGTCACAAAATTGAATCATATGACTGAATACAAAGACATGCTTCAACATAGGAAAATAACCATGCTCTAAGACTGAATACAAAGACATGCTTAAAAAAAATACTTTAGCACCTCATAAAATCAGTTGCATCTGGGGGTGAGTCACTATCATCGTCATCTACACTTGGATCCTGAGTAGCATCATCATTTGATGCTCCAGTTCTACATTTAAACAAATTAGAAAGTCAAAGTCAAATTTAAACAAATAGCATAGGAAAATTTAAACATGCCGACAATGGCAAAATACGTAAACTTGCTTACTGATTATTAAGCACGGGACAATTTCTTTTATCGTGTGTCATACCAACTCTGCCACATCCATTACAACGTCTACCCTTGAAATTTTTTGCTTTACCCAAAGCCATTTCTTTGCCACCCTTCAGCCTTTTGCCACACCCTTTTGCTCGCACTTGGTTTGGCTCAATGTAACTATGATCATTAGTACATGTCTTGTTAACCGACTTGGATACACTCATTCCACCACACTCCATTTCATTGTTTCTTTTGGAACTATTCTTTCCAATAATATGATTGATCTTTTCATCCACAACACTAAAACATACTTTTAAAACATTTGTGGCTTCTTCATTTGTGAGAGCCCTATCAATAAAATCTAAGGATTGTTTAATCAATTGACTCCACAAGAGTAAGTAGGGCTTGTCATCTTTTATCGCCACACCATTAGCATCAATTACACCACTTGATTTTGATGTCTTTGTCCACCTCTTCAAAATATATTTTGAAGGCAATTTGTCAAGATCATGATACTTATTCAAGTAAGCTATCACATGTCGACATAGGATTCCCGAACTCTCAAACTTTTTGCAAGTGCATGATGCATAATCTAAAGATTTGTCATAATGAATTTCTCATGCTTTACACTTATTAACATTCTTTCGATAAATCTTATAGACATGGTAGTTGACATCCTCTTTCATAAGATCAAACCTATAATTCAAACTCTCACACAACTCTTCTTCAAATTTATAATATCTAGAGTGTGTATAAATGTCAACCATTTCAACTAAAAAGTCATGACGATATTTGATTCTCGGCCTGTCAACCAACTCTTTGTTATCCGAAACCAACTCTACATGTCGTTGATGTTGAAGGCCCCGACCAAATTGAATCATAAAATCCAGTAAAGAATTTTTTTTAGAAACAATTTTTTTTAAAAATGAATGAGAACTCTCCGCTCGTTGGCTACTTGACATGCTGGCTGAGAAAACATGATTCACATGTGCGAGTACCCATCTAGAACGGATGTCATACATTGATTGTAGCCATTTATTACCATTCAACCCACTTTTCTCCACCAACTCCACCCAAGTGCTATCAAACTTTTCTACAGTCACCGAATTCCAAATGCAATCTAACACACTTGTTTATACTATTTAGGGAGAACTCCACAGCTAGAGACCACCGTTCTATTTCATTGTTACCCCCGCTAGACCCAGCTACACTTTTATTACCTGAAAGGAATTGTGAAGCAAAAGGGTGAGCACAACTAGCTCAGTAAAGAATATCATGACCAAAGATAATTAAATTATCAATAGCCTTCATCAATAACAAATCAGAGATTTAGAACATATGGTAGATGATAAAAATTTCAATAATCTAGAGAGAGAAAGTGAGAAAGCTTATATTTCTGGTGTGATTTTCAATTCTAACTTAGCCCTCTATTTATAGGAAAATTTTAGGAGACTTGACTTGCAACCTGATGGCTTTACCTCCTACTATTCCCATCCACCACATTTGAAATAAAATTCAGCACATTTCTTCACCAACCACAAGTGGGGCCCACTCAATTCTAGAATTTTCCACCAAAATCATTTATAAACCTAATTTCTGAATCAGTCACCTCTTAAAATTCATAACAAATCATACGTTCATTTTTAAATGTTAAAAATTTGTGGACATATACTCAACTTATATATGTATAACATATCCAAAAATTACAACGATCCAACAGTCGGATTAAAAATTATAACTCACACAATATATCTCAAAAACACTGGTTTAATTTTTAATACCTTCATTCCGATAAAAATACTGATAAAACACCTCAACATTAACTCCTTCATTTTTAACCACATAAATAAATCCATCATTTATATCCACATCAAATAAATATTTCCTAATCATATAAATCAATAATTAATTATTCACAAATAATATTACAGAATCACAATTATGACAACCAGGCCGTTCCCAGGAAAGAGGGGGCTTTCCGATAAGAATTTCTCCTTACTGGCGCGCAATTAGGTGACCAAACCTCTCCTTTACAGAACTTTCTAGACATTGCCAATAATGCTATCTAATAATATTATTCCAAATAATATGAATTATTGATCTGATAATGGAAAATAATGCGCAGTGACAATTATTGAAATAACAATAATATAAAATATCAACGCAACAACTATTGAATCAATAAATAAAATATTGAACAGTAATTACTGTAACAATTATTGAGTAGTGCCTTCTTACGTAAGGATCAATAATTTAACAATACTGTGCAATACCGCGTGCACAGGGAGAATTACATATTCTATTACATTTTTAAAAATAATTACAACAATAGTCCATTCATAAAAGTTTTATACAACTAATAAAGTTCCATATTTATTTACAATATTTGTGCAATTAGGATTCCCTAATTTAAGGAATTAGTATTCAATTAGAATTCCTTAATTTAGGGATTAGTTATACTCCTCGCTTCTTCTCTCTACTCATCTATAACAACTGCACTTAGTCATCACCCTTCTTCTTCATTCAACATTCAACGTATTATTTCAGGTGGTGGCGGTGATGGTGAAAAGATGAATAGTAGGCCGACTTCTGTCCATTTGGTGCAATACCAACTAATGTTGATGTTTGATGCTATTTCTTCATGTGCTTACCTTAACCAATTAATTCCGGTAAGAAAAAAAAAATCAGAGTTTTGACTTCTTGGATCTGCCTCTAACTCCTTCCACCCCCTTTGGTCTTTTCTCATATTGTCATGATCTCTTAAAACTTGAATCAGTTTACCTTTTTTCTTGATGATGTGATTCTTTTTTCTCAATTATGAATGACAATATGTTTTAAGTATTATTCTTCCCAAAATGTTATCAACTCTTTCTACTCATGGATGCATACTGGATGATGGTAACCAAGTTGAGCATGAAGATTCAGGCGGTGGATATGAATACTGGATGATTGTAACCAACCCTTCATACCAAGGTAACCAAACTATCATGTCATAGTAACCAATCAACCTCCACACTTAATTTTTTTCTTAGTACAGTTGGTTACCAAACCTTCAGATCAAGGTAAGCAAACCTTCGTATCAAGGTAACAAAACCTTCATACCAAAGTAACTAATTCACATCCACACCTGCAGTTTTTTCATAGTGCAGTTGGTAGCCAACCATAAATATAAAGGTAACCATTTTATTATTTATGAGTAACAAAATAGTTATAAAAAAAAATTCAGAACAGTAAAAGTAATATGCTTTACTAATCTTCTTCATTGCTTTCTTTTGTGGCGTTATTGTAATTGTCTTAATGTTTTCTTTTGTATTCAACATTTCAACATATGTAAAAATGTTTACCCTCCAAAGAATATTCACACATCTTTTAGAGGCAGTTGGTGTACGTGTTGTCTAACTTATTTTTGATTGACAAGGTTGGTGTGCGAGACATCTCTGGAGGCCAGGAGACTATCCCCATTTCGGAGATAGTCTCTTCACTAACGCCACAAAAGTAATATGTTTTAATAATCTTCTTCAGAACAGTAAAAGTAACGGAGATTTGCGGCGGTAGTGGCGGTATAGTGGCAGACTATTATTTCAAAGTGTATGTGAGGGAGATGAAATTTTGAATTTGAATATTTAAATTTGAATTATTATTTTGAAATTGTTTTTGTTGTTAGATCCAAATATTTGAATTTGAATTATTAATTATGGAAGTTATTTGTCCTTGATTTTAGGTTTCCTTATTAATGTGCATTGTACTATTTTTGTAATAATTACATTCTTTTTGTAATTATTTGGTTGATGCACTTTTCTTGTAATTACTTTCTATTTGTTGTATATTTATGTAAAGGATCCCAAATTTAATCTCATAATTCAAGTAGGTAGGCCTTAGTACTTAATTTTTTTTAAAATCTTTTGTGGGGGGGGGGGGGGGCATGTCCCCCTGCAATATACACACAACTCCGTCCCTGTTTTTTTTCCTGTGTATATTTATGCTACATCAATAGTATCTTAGCTTAATGGTTAAGACTGATATAACACCCCAGCCACACATCGAAAGATATAGGAAAAATTTGTCTGAATATAAGGAATTAAGCTACTACCAATACTACATTTAAATCATGACTTTTTAATTGAGTCTGTGGTGGGCTAAGATTATCCAAGAAGATACTATTGGATCAGTGGTTGAAACATCCTTATATAGATGGATTTGATTCTATTTAGACTTGGAATTTGACGGTGAATTTATTTCTTCAGTTATGTGAAATTTGTTTCATCTTGATATAAGTTTATTTCTTTTTCCTTCACCGAGTTGTTTCATACGGTATTAAAGTCATCTCTCGAAAACTCAGGTCGAGTCATCCGATCGAATTACGGGAGGTATTTTGGGTGAGTTTATTTCTTTAGTTATGTGAAATTTATTTCCTCTTGATATAAGTTTGTTTGTGAGTTTATATTATATTCCCTAAAAATTGGGGGTTTCCATTCAAAAAAAGTGTCAACATTTCATTAGAAAAAGTAGTTTAAAATAGAGTTTTTTTTATAATCATAGAAAGATTATCTTGTTTTGGGTGCAGGAATCTTTTATCACATTATTTAAAGACCATGAATAAGTGTTGATCTGAACACCAAATTAATTAAAAAGAAGAAAGAATGTACACTCATTTAGTTCTCAAAACATCCAATCATCCAACAACTTGACACACTAATTACGAATATAATTATATGTTATCTCACTCCCAATTAATTTCTGGTCTTGCGATATGTCATTTTTATTAATTAATTAATTAGTTCATTTCTCTATCCGGTGCTATAAAAAAAATACCATGAAATCTTTAAATTATTGTGATTATATTTCCTTCCTGTCAATGGCCCTCCAACTGGAACACAAAAATCTTTTGTCTTTAGATAGGTGATTTGGTTAAGCTACTGCAAGAGTTTGGTCATCAGTTGCTTTCAAAAGTTCCTGTTTGAAATTAGGGGGTCATAACTCGTACGAAAGATGGGAGATTATGAGTTGATTGATAGCCTAAAATTTGGTTAATCTTTACTTTTTTAAGCGACTACCATTAATTCTCGACAATTGTAAGATTAAAGGTAATTAAAGGACGGATAATGATATATATATATATATAGAATAGTTCAGGAACGGACTGGTCTGTTAACGGACCAGTCTTTAGCGACGAACTGTCCATCGCTAAATCCCGTAAAAAGTAATTTTAAAAATAAAAATAAAAAAATCATTTTACAAGTTAAGGATTACTTATTAATTCCAAATATTTATTTTAATTTTATTATTTTATTTTAAAATTAATTATTTTATTTTTATTTTTAAAACTAATTATTTCATTTAAAAATAATGATTTTGCCAATTTTTAAGACTAAAAGATAATTTGCACCCCAAACTTGTGTTACAGCCTTAACCGGTCACTTTGGACCGGTTAAGTGAAGAAAGTGTGCGTTTTGTTACGTATAATGAAGTTTGAGGTGTACTTAGACACCTTTTTATGTTTAAGGTGCAAAAGTAAATAGAAAATAAAGTTTAGGGTTCTTTTAGTCCCAAACCTCACACACACACGCCGTAACCATTGAAGTTTAATACTTCCTCCGTCCCATGATAAAATTTTTCATTATTATTTTGGGTAGTCCTATGTTAAATGTCCATTTTTCTTTAATAACCAAACTTTTACACATATTTCCTTATTATACCCGTAACATTAAATATCTCATACTTTTCTTATTCTAATTCTCTCTCCATACTTAATGACATTATTATGGATAATTTTGTCATTTCATTCATCTTCTTAATATGTGTAAAAAGTCCACCAGGACTTTTATCCTAGGACGAAGGGAGTAAATAATAGTCTATAATAATAAGATAGAACCCAATTTGAGTTTGGGCGGAAAAGCACAATAACGGTTCAAATTCATTCTATTTTAATTTGTGCAAAAAAGCACAAGAACGGTTCAGATTCATTCTAATTTTCAGATTGTTGAAACAGAGAGATGGAGGATTTCGTTACGCAGACACGGGCAATTACTTGTTAATCTATATTATAGAACAAAAAAAATATGGTTTGAATGTGTCTTATACCAAACGACCCAAACCTTATTAATCTTATAAAAGAAAAGAAAATGAAGGCATTTGCTAAGAGATTGTTAGGGTTGGCTGGCAGGCCAGGTCCTCCTATAAAAGATCTACTTAGTTTATTGGGTGATTTACATATTCTATTACATTTTTAAAAATAATTACATCAATAGTGCACTCATATAATATTTACATAACTAATACACTTTTATATTTATTTATATGTTCTAGTGTAGTTAGGATTCCTTAATTTAGGAAATTATAATTCAATTAGAAGTCCTTAATTTAGGGATTAGTTATAGCTTCTTCTCTCTCCTCATCAATAACAACTGCAGTCAGTTATCACCCTTCTTATTCATTCAACGTGTGTGTGTGTGTATATATATATATATTAGTTAGTCGTACATGCTTGTTGTCTTCTTCATTAATTATCCAGCCACTATTGATTCTCAAGCAACTTCACGGTGTCTTCACTTGATAAGTTACCACCACCTTCGGCAGATGTTAGAGCAAAAACAAGTTCTGGGTTTTTAAGCAATACATCAAGCAATTCCAGATCAGGCTCAGCCATATTCCCATTCCCATTCCTACTCTAAAATGTTGTGGCCGCATAATTAATTGGAATTTCTTCACTTTCACAAGGGGACCCCACTGTTTCTGTACCCTCAACATCAGGCAACTGTTCAGTTGGGATTTCCGTCGTTAAGGAGTCATCATAATTCATCTCACGATCCCATGGTTCCTTAGGATTTGGTGGAATCTATTGGACCGTCTTATAAATAATTTATTTCTCACGGCGGATCCAGCCACTATTGATTCAACCAATTGTATATCTCCAGTTGCTTTTCAAAATGAAGGGTCAAAATGGAGGTGGGTATGAAGATTCAGGCGGCGACGGCGGATATGAATACTGGATGATGGCGGTGGATATAAATACTGGATGATGTTAACCAAACCTTCATACCAAGGTAACCAAACTGTCATATCAAAGTAACCAATCAACCTCCACACTTTAAATTTTTTTCTTAGTACAGTTGGTTACCAAACCTTTAGATCAAGGTAACCAAACCTTCATACCAAGGTAATCAAACTGTAATATCAAAGTAACCAATCAACCTCCACACTTTAAATTTTTTCTTAGTACAGTTAGTTACCAAACCTTCAGATCAAGGTAAGTAGACTTTCGTACCAAGGTAACAAAATCTTCATACCAAAGTAACTAATTAACATCTACTCATGCAGTTTTTTCATAGTGCAGCTGGTAGCCAAACTTTCAGACCAAGGTAACCAATTCAATTTTATTAAGTTACCAATTTCGTTTGAATGTGATGCAGTTGGTAGTCAACCATTCATACAAAGGTAACCATTTTATTACTTATGAGTAAAAAAATAGTTATAAATTTTTTTTCAGAACATTAATAGTTACATATATTTATTTTTAAATTTTTTGTAGGGCGAATCTTCTTATTCTTATTGGCGTTTTGGACAACGGAGATTCGCGGCGGTGTAGTGGCGGAGTATGTGAGGTGTAGCGGTAGACTATTATTTCAAAGTGTGTGTGAGGGAGATGAAGATTTGAATTATTATTTTGAATTTGAATTTGTTTTTGTTGTTAGATCCAAATATTTGAATTTGAATTATTAAATATAGCAGTTATTTGTCCTTGATTTTAGGTTTCCTTATTAATGTAAATTGTACTATTTTTGTAATAATTACATTCTTTTTGTAATTATTTGATTGATGCACTTTTCTTGTAATTACTTTTTATTTGTTGTATACTTATGTAAATGACCCTAGTTTATTTATGGTTGGGCTTATATAAGCAAAAGAGAGATTGTGACAGAATAAAAGTGGAGGAATATCATTTAGGCTCCTAGCCAAGTCGAAGATTTTGAGTCCAATGTGCTATCATATGCTATCCATTTCAATGTATTCAAATTTTCATGACGATGTGATAGCCATAAAAATTATATTCCATCTATTACAAAATTAAAGATATTTTTTTATCCTTTCTAAAATTTAAGATACATTTTTATTTTAAGACTATAAAATGACACGATATTCTTAATTTATCATTACTTTTTCAATATCACACCATCACAACCGAATTTTTAACCAATAGTAATGATATCTATATATGAGAATATAAAATTATATTTAAAAATCGTCATTTTACAAATGTATCTTTAAATTTAAAATAGAAGGAGTAGTAAAATGAAAAGATCTTCATTTTAGTTTTTATAACTTTCCCTAGGATAATATATATATTTAAAATTAAATTGTAATTTTTCGGGTTCTTTTAAAAAAAATAATCAAGGCAAAAAAGTGTCATATACCATGCTCCATAGTAATGATAGATCCACTGGTGTTGATGAAAATTGAAATTTAATATGTCGTTGTTTAATTAAAAATATAAAATTATATCTTTGATTTTTGAACAGAGAGAGTGGACCTGACAAACGGGTCAGGCCATTAGCGGGTCAGGCCAAAACGGCCTAGGTTTTGGTGGACTGAAAAAATAAAGCACAAAGTCCGCTTTTTGACGGCTGGGCCGGACCAAAACGACCCAACTTTTTATAGACTGAAAAAATAAAATTCAAAACTTACTTTTTAACAGACGAGTCAGGTCGACCCGCATGTTTGGACCGATTTTACCAGGTCTAAGAGAGAGTACTTTTTTAGAAGCTCATGGTGGAAAATTGTAGTTATATAAAGTTTTATAATTAACATTAATTATCACATTCAAAACTACAACAGTTACTATTTCAATATAAGTACGGTACTTTTGCCCCTAAAATTTTAGATATATTATTATTTTATTTTTTTAATTTAATATTTTTATTCGATTTCTGGGATGACAATTTTTCTCTAACATCAAATTTTGAATATTATTTGAAATAGTTCAAAAATATATTATAGTGTAGATGTCAAATTTTTGATGAATTTTATTGGAACAAATGGAAAGAAGACAAACTGGGGAAAAGAAAAACAGAAAAAGAATGAAAGGTCATATTCATGCACATGGTGTACTGAAACTCGATTAGATTCGTTTTAACTTTTTATCTTATATATATATACAAATTAATAAATAAAAATTTAAGTATGTGAATAGTTAATCCAGAAAGAAACACATAGATCCCAATTACCCTCATTTTCCCATATGGCCCATTAATTTAAATTATTTTTTCTATTTGCGTGTGTGGCTGTGTGCACATGACATTTTTTCCATATTTGATCATACCGAATCGGTTCGATCGGGATAAAGCGATTCGGATTCAATATTTTTAATGAGTATATACCGATTTTTTAGTACTGATATCAGAATGTTGTCCTATTATACTGGTTCATTTATATAGCAGTGATAATATACCCTAATTCTAATTGTAATAAACTAATAATAGACCAAATATTCATTGCATACTCAGACGCTCCCTTCAATCTTTATCTCCCAAATCTCACAAAACTTGGTTGTGTATTAAGGGCTTCTTAGAGTGTTGTGCAGTATAATATCTTTCATAACTTGGTTGTGTATCAGAGACTGTTTTGGAAGGTAAACAATTAGGTTTACGGTGAACATTTGCATTAATTCAAATTCTCTAATTGAACTATAGGCCACTTGGAAATAAATACAATTAAGTTGGGACTTGGGACAAAGGGTATCAGATTGTTTGAGTCGAAACAGTAAAACTGGTATCGTGTCGGTACCTGTAATACCCACAAAATATATATATATATATATATATATATATATATATATATATATATAGTAATGATAATAATGATAAATAAAGTAACTAACATTTAAATTTATATTTTAAATATAATAATTGGGCTTATCTTTTATTTGGGCCAAATTTGAATTTAATTTGTGTGGATTAATATAAGGGTTCTTTACACTAATATACAACATTTAGAAAGTAATTACAAAAATAAAACATACACAACATAATTACAAAAATAAAACATAAACAATATAATGCGCCTAAAATCACGTGTCATTATCCAGTCAGTTATCCAATTTCATATTTGAAATTAACCGTCCCTAAAATCATGCAACTTTGAAATCGGAACAACAGATCAACGATGGAGAAGACAAAATACGAACCCGAAGCCTCCTGTCGCGACTAAACTCGTAATCTCTAAGATCAACGACGCATCTCTAAGATCAACGACGGAGAAGACGAAGCCAAATACTGCAGATCAACGATGGAGAAGACGAAGCCGGTTGTCGCGACACATCTCTAAGATCGAAAATAACATACAAAATCAACAACGCTTTCAATATCAGAAACCAAATACTGCAGTGATTGTTGAATTCAAGATCAACATCAATTTCGATCAAAAAATACTGAGGTATGTGAGTTTAAAATTTATAATCATATAGTTACCTATTGTTACTACGAATTACTATATTGGTTACCTTTCTTAAGTTTTTTGCACTTAAAATTGTCACACGATAAGAATAATGAATGTTTTGATTGCAATATGAATGTTTTGATTGCAATTGCATGTAAAAATGCACTTGGTTACTGCTTAACATTACATTGGTTACTGTCTAACTATGTCTATATTGCTGTTTAATGCTGGATTGGTTAATGCATAATGGTACTAACTAATGTTGCATTAGTTGCTGACTAATAATGATTTGGTTACTGTGTCCATTACATTGGTTACTGACTAATAATGAATTGGATATTGTGTACCATTGCTTTGGTTACTGACTAATAATGACTTTGTTACTGTATAAAATTATAATGGTTACTGATTATTACTTGATTACTGACTAATGTTGACTTGGTTACTGCTTAACATTACATTGGTTACTGCTTAACATTGCATTGGTTACTGTCTGACTATGTCTATGTTACTGTTTAATGCTGGATTGGTTAATGCATAATGGTACTAACTAATGTTGCATTGGTTACTGACTAATAATGATTTGGTTACAGTGTACCATTACATTGATTATTGACTAATAATGATTTGGTTGCTGAAGCATATTACTGTATAATGTTGTCAAATTTGGAGTGTCGGATTTTGGCGTTTTCGGAGCCTAATTTCATTGGAAACAGATCAACGATCAAAAATCACTAGCTTTGCTGGTGTACTGCATGATTTTTTGGTCAAATTCTATCATTTAGGCCTTCAAAACTGCATGTAAAAATTTGGTTTATTTTATGGTTACTAAGATTATGTAGTTTGGTTACTGTCTAATATTGATTTGGTTACTTTATAATGTTTATTCAGTTGTCAGACAATGGAGACTGACAGTAACCAATACAACAAATTTAATTGTTTACAGGAATATATAATTGTTTAATATTAGTAACCATTAACCACATGGTTGGTAATATTTTTGATGGTGTACAGTAACCAAAATTGATGTTGATTAACAAAGTCAGTGTACTGACTATTTTGATAACAAAGTCAGTATACTGACTGTGTAACATTATACTTTCTAATGTTGTCTTAGTTACTGACTAATGCTATCTTGGTTACTGCATAATATTACTAATTAATGCTGACTTGGTTACTGACTAATACTGATTTGGTTACTAAGTAATATTATATTAGTTACTAACTAATGCTGACTTGCTTACTGCAGCAGTTAGATCTTTAAGTACATATTGATGTTTTTTATATTGTTTGTTTTTGCTGTAAAATGCATGAAAAAAAATATGTTTTATGTTATGGATACTAAGTAAATATATGTTGGTTACTGTCTAATCTGGATTTGGTTAGTATATAATGTTGACTTGTTTATTGTGTAATATTACCATGGTTACTACATAATATTACTGTGTTTTATACTGATTTTTTTTATATTGATGGTTGCTGATTAACTACATTGGTTACTTTCATACACCTGTTAGTCTTTAATTTGTAACAAAGTCATTACTGATTGTTTTGGTTGTAAAATGAATGTAAAAATATTTTTTATAATCTTGGCTACTAATTACATATATCTTGATTACTGTTTAATATGTATTTAGATATTGTAAGGTGTTTATTTGGTTACTCTATAATGTTATTGAGTTTTATAATTGTTTCTTTTATATTGGTGGTTACTTATTGACTACATTAGTTACCTTCATATAACTGTTAATCTGATTATATATATTGGTTGTTGTATACTATTTAATTGATAACAGTATAATGTTTATTTGGTTGCAGTGACAATTTGGCAATTTTTGTCAAGTTTGAAGTGTCAGATTTTGACGTTTTTGGAGCCTAATTTCATTGGAAACGGGTCAACGATCAAAAGTCACAAGCGTTGCTGGTGAACTACAGGGTTTTTTGGCCAAATTCCAACATTTAGGCCTTCAAAATTACATGTAAAAATGTGGTTTATTTTCTGGTTACTGAGATTATGTAATTTGGTTACTGTCTAATATTGAATTGGTTACTTTACAATGTTTATTCAGTTGTTAGACAATGGAGACTGTCAGTAACCAATACAATAAATTTAATTGTTTACAGAAATATATAATTGTTTAATGTTAGTAACCATTGATGTTTGTCCTGATACAAGCTTATAACTATCTGGTTACTAATAACAGTAACCATAATGTAACATAATAAAACAGTAACCACATAATTATATGATAGTAACCATAACAGATTTTAATGGTAACCAGAACAGAAACATCATGTAATGAAACCCAATTTAGGCAATCCATGTATACTAAATAATTACATATTAATTAGAATAAAAAATAAAAGTAACCAAAATCCCACATTAAGAGCACAATAATAGTAGCCAAACCATAAGGTAACAGTAACTAAAACATAATAACGAAGTAACCAAATAGTTATATAAAAGTAACCAGAACATGTTTTAATGGTAACCAAAACAGAAACAACATGTATATCCAATCCAGTTTAGGCAACCCATGTATACTCTCACATGTACATTTAACACTTGATATATGTCCTGATACAAGCTTGTAACTATCTGGTTACTACCAAAAAATAAAATAGTTACCCTTCTATGCATGTTTGGTTACCAACTGCACCTTTCAAACAATGTATTTGACACAACTTAGAAGTAACAAATACGAACCAACAAACAGTGTCAAATCACTGGTAATATAATCAAATATGTAATCTCATTTACATAAGTTCCAATAAATATTACATACTCACTAACCATAACAAATGGCTATGGATATCCAACAAAACCAAAGTATGAAACACAATTCAAAATGACAGTACAACGACAACCGAACTAATCAAAATTTGGTACAAATCTTTATGAAAATTCTCTGAAGTTGTTAAAAAGCCAACTGTGGAGGCGCATCTCTTCTGGAGATAAATCTCTAGTTCAATGTCACACCAATATATAACTTTTTCAGTGAATTTTCTGTTGCATTCCTCATAGTAAAGATCTCATAACTGCAAATAAACAAAATCAGATTTATATAGTCATTAGTAACCATATATAAACAATATTTATATCATAAACAGCTACGTAGTGACCAACAAATAAGAGCATACTAACCAACAATATAATATAACAATTACACAGTAGCCAAAAAGTTATATTATATAATCTAATGGTAACCAAAATATAAACAACATGTAGTACAGATCATTTTATGTAGTAAACAAACAGTTATATATAATATTAACCAAAACATAATTTAAAGGTCACAAAAACAAAAATATGTATACCAAAAAATATACTAAAAAAGTAACCAAACAGTTATATGATAGTAACCAAACCATGTTCTAAAAGTAACCAACACATAAACAACATGTATACCAAAACTAGTTTAGTCAACCAATGTATACTAAGCAAATACATTGTAACCAAAACAACATATAAAAGTAACCAAAATCCCAATTGAGGAAAAAAGAATGGTATCCAAACCATAAGCTAACAGTAACAAAAAATATACTCATTTAGTAACCAAATAGTTATATGTTAGTAACCAAAATATATATTAATGGTAACCAATACATAAATAACATATAGACCAAGAACAGTTTAGTCCACCCATATATACTAAATAAATACATGGTAAACAGAACAACAAAAAAAAGTAACCAAATATTTATATGATAGTAACCAAAACTTGTTTTAATGGTAACCAATACATAAATAATATGTACACCAAAACAGTTTAATCAACCATGTATACTAAGCAAATACATGGTAACCATAACAACATAAAAAAGTAACCAAAATATCAAATCAAGGTAACAAAAATGGTATTCGAATCACAAGCTAACAGTAACCAAAACATAATGCAGAAGTAACCAAACAGTTATATGATAGTAACAATAACAAAATTTAAATTAGTAAACCTTTAAAAAATTTTGGGTTGGAAATATCTTCTGGCTATGAACTTGAGCTTCTGTCTTAACTACAGGAAAATCAAAATTAGAATCCAACTGCACAAACGCAAACAAATTTCTTGAAGTCCTTAATAGAATCACCCTTTATGATTCTTTTCTTCTTTCCATCCTTCTTCATTGTATCAACCATTCTATACAAAACATAAAAATAACACAAATCCAAACAATCAATACCCCATTCTGTTAGAAAAATAGTGTATATGTATGATCATATTGACAATTAATTAGTAGAATGAAAATTAACAGAAATTAGAAGCATACCTTAGAGAGAAACCAGAATCCTTTCAGTTGTGAGAGAGTTGGAGAGAGAAAAATACGTAGTAGCCTGAAAACATAGCCTGAAAGTCACGTATTCAATTTTCTGTCGGAGTTGAGAGACTGTGGTGTTGCGGCGGCGGCGACGGCGAAAGAGGACGACGACGAAAGAGGACGACGACGAGTGGCTTCGAGAGGAGAGAGAGAAGTAGTAAGGGAGAAGAGAGAGAAATAGTAAGGGCGTAGAGAGAGAGACCGAAGGAAAATGGAAACTAATTTGTTATGTCAGTCCATTAATATTAATCCCTTAATTTAAGGACTCAATATTAATCCCTTAATTTAAGGACTCTTTAATTGTATTAGTATTGTAAATATATATGATGAAGTGTCATATTTTTGTAATTATTTTATGAATGTATGATTTTTGTAATTATTTTTAAAAATGTATTGTAATATGTAATTGTTCCTTAATATAATAAGTATGTGATCACATTAATTTGGGCTTTTATACTAATTGGGTCTAATTTACATTTGGGTAATATTAAAATCCTATTAAAATTAGGAGGCACAATAAGATTAATAAATAAATAACTAAACGTTAATAAAAAAAAAAAAACAAGCCTGTCTTCAACATTCTCCAAACACTCATTATCAAAACCCCCTTTTCTTTTCTTTTCCTTTCCTTTCGTTTTTCTTTTTATATTCACTCTATTTTGGAAGAAATGGCTGATACTAGTCTTAATGATGGAGGATTTTGGCTACCATCGGAGTTTCTTACCGATGAAGATATAATCATGGATAAGGAGAACTTGAACAAAAATGGCCTCAACTCAAACTATAATCTCTGTTTCCCCACTGAGTTTTGCTCCTTTGGTTACACCCCTTTTCCCCGCTCTCCAAATGAGTCGGTAACCGAGTCGGACAGCGAAGACGATTTCCTCACTTGGTTTGCTCGCTCAACTCTGCAGGAAACCCACAAAATCCCATATGCTCCACCACGAAATCATCCTGAGAAAACGTGGGGTTTCTCCGGTTCGCCCCAGTCGACCCTGAGCCGGTGTTCGGCAATGGAAGCCCAACTGGGCATTCTAAGGGTCCATCGCCCACAACCACTCCTCCGATCGGAAACGACGACGCATGGGATCTGATATGTGCTGCAGCAGGTCAAATGAATGGGTTAAAGATGAAGAACGAGGGAGACATTAAAAACAGAGGACTTGTTCGTGATTTCACTCAAATTCACTCTCCATATCCCACCAATGGTTTCTATAATACTCATCTAGTGAAGCAACGGAGTAATTCTATTTGGGGTCAGCGACAAGTTTATCAGAACTGTAATACCCGGTGATGAATAACGTTTCGTATTTGATATCGTTGGCATTTGAGGGTAAGATTTTGTGGAGTTTGCTATAAATGGTTTGGAAGCATCAGGTACGGATTCCGTACTCTTTCAGTGATACTTTTGTTACATTTGATTTATTCGTTTTGTTTCTCGTGTCAAATTCTGTTATTATTTCACATAATTGTTTCTTGTGAAATTCATATAATTGTTTTACTTTGGAGTTGACACATTGGACTCGTAATTGTACTCTTTGAATTAGGATATCATGTTTAGTATTTATTTTTGATAATTGTAGAGCGGTACATGTTGTTACCTTCCTTTGAGACCTTGTGACCATAATTTAATTTGGTTCAACATGTACATATAGAACCCTTTTGTTGGTATTATGTCGCATGTGTTGTGACATGGTATTTTTATTAGAATATACCGTAGGGTATACCTGAGCTATAACCACCTGTGGGGGTACCACAGGCATGTCGTCTTGGCACGAGAGACATGACACTTTCCGTGGCGGTGTGATTAGTCCACGGCGTCTCCGTTTGGGCTCCGGAGTAAATGGGCCATTTGGTGTTTTGTTGTGGGAGGCGTATGGGTTAACCCTAGTTTTCTGTTCTGCGGATTGGTGATGTTGTGCCAAACAAACCTATCCGATTCGCATACATTGGATTCGCGGTCCAATGTGTGATTTGCCTGTGTGGCATTATTTTGATGTGCCTGTGTGGCATTATTTTGACTTGCCTGTGTGACATCATTTGACTTGCCTGTGTGGCATGATTTTGACTTGCCTGTGTGGCATGGTTTTGACTTGCCTGTGTGGCATTATTTTGACTTGCCTGTGTGGCATTGTTTTGACTTGCCTATGTGGCAAGGTATATTTCTGAGCTCAATCGGTATGAAATAACCCAGCCATTTGTTTCAGCCTATGGTTTTATTGTGGTAGTTTTGTTCGTTTCGTTTCAGTTTGTTTCGTCTCCTTTCAATTAACTGGGTTAGTTATTTCAATTCATTATTTCTTTACTCCTCTGTTGTTTCGTTATTCCTGTTGGTTTAGATATATTCCATTCAAATCTTCAGAGATTTTATTTTTGTTAGAGGCAATATTTTGTCTCAGTTGATTTTGTATTTTAGTTGTATATCTTTTGTATCTTTATATCCGTACTGGACAATTGGCTCATGCTGTGTTTTTCTTCCGGCAGGTTTGCAGGAGTGATTCAGGGCTAGCTAGTGTGATGAGAGAGTTGCCTTTGACCATCTAGGTTGTTTTGAATTTTAAGTTTTGATTATTTTGACTCTATTTGGAGAATTGTATTTAGTACGCTATTAATGGATCACCACTATTAATGTTTTGAGGTTATTAGTGCTCTGTTTTCTTATTTTGAGGTTTGTTGTGCTTTGCACGTGACCTCCCTTTCCTTTTCGGGAAGGGGGTGTTACAGAGATGGTATCAAAGCTTAGGTTCTTTCTTGTAGAAAACCTATTTAGGTTTGACCTGTGAGTTGTGGGTAAACCATTGGGTAGACGTAGGAGTTTGATTCGATTTTGTTCTTTGTTTGGTTGGTCTCTATTTTGACCAACCGCCGATTTCATTTCGATTTGTAGTTGATTTGAGGAAAGTGAAATAATTTGTTAAGGTGATTGAGTAATGATATTAGTTAAGAATTGTGATTCAATCATTAAGGTGAATAAAGTTTTACTTTGTACAGATAAGAAGTGATCTTATATGAGACGTGATTATGATGTGAGTATTTGTATCGACGAGTATTTAATTTTGGAAAATTATTTGTTAATCATTTTTTTGTGGCAATTATTATGATCGTTGAATTGAGGAATTAATTTGAGTTAAGTTTTGATTTATGTTAAGCTTGTGGATGATTTGAGGTATTCGTATTGATGACATATTATGATAAAGTGAAAATTATTAAGTATAGAGGATTTCTTGTAATTTGAGTTGTTGATATTCGAGGTAATTAGATTAATCATTTGAAGTTAATGATCAATTTTGTGTCTATTTCTAATAAGATATTGGAGTTATGTTCTATGAAATTTCTTTGTGATAATATGGGGTGACATTGAAATTTATTAGATTAAGATTTGTTCCGAACTCGTGATTTGACCCGGGTTGTTACTCGGGTTGTGATAGTAAGCTGAGATTTTGAAATTTGTTGAGTTAAGGTTTGCACTAAGAGAATGATTGATTTATTGAATGATTAGATATATAATAAATGATGAATTCAATATATTTTAAGAGATTTTGGAAGTTATAGTTTGCTTATTCAGATAGTAGGATATATGATTTAGAGTTTGGTATGATGATGGAGAGATCTTAGTAGTAGTATATTTTTGGTGTGATAATATTTGAGAACTAATTTGATTTGAGATTATGATATTTTGAAACTCTTAAGGAATTAGGAGAGTTGGTGATAAAGAGATATTAGTAGTATATTCTTTGGTTTAATAATATTTGATGAATAGTTCAAATTAAGGATGATATATTTTGAAGCTCTTGGGGAGAGTTGGTAATATATTTTGCATAGTTGTTTGTTTATCTGATGTCATTAGAGTTTTGTATGAATTTATGTAAAATAAAACCAAAATAACTTGTTAGATCCTTGTCATGTGTGGAACATAAACGTTTTACAAATTAAAAATAATTTTAAATATTTTGGGTATTCGAATCGTATTTAGATGAAGATAATTTTTTTTTGTGATTTTGAATTTTTTTCCGAAGAGTACGTTTACAAGAATGAAACTCAAATATATTAGTGACGGCCCGCACCATTGGTGGAGCATGTGATCTAATTTGATGCAACACGAAGAACCTTACCAAGGCTTGACACGGTAGTTGACGAATCGTTTACAAGTACACTAATAATTACGTGGACCGATGACTTATTCGCGTTGATCGTTACAAATGGAGACGCTACGTCGTAACTAAATTTTTTTTATAGCTTATTTGAATTCCGAGGACGGAATTATTTTTTTAGGGGTGAAAAATATAATAACCCATATTTTTTTTATTAATAATTAAATATTAATTGATTTTATCTTATACAGTTGTGTTTAAATTGAAAAAAATAGATAATTTTGTTTCCATCTTTTCTTCTTTGTTTTGTTTGAAAAAAAAAAATTAAATTCGTTTAGTAGATAATTAAACAACTGATTAAATTAAAATTGAGAAAGATAATTCCTTTTGTTAAGTCTTGTGGTAAAATTATTCGGAGCGGGAAGCTACTTGGAAGATGGAGGAGTCTATTCGAGCGGAATATCCGCATCCTTTTTTTTTATAATTAGGTACTTTTCATTCTTTTGATTTCGGGGACGGAATCCTTTTAAGGGGTAGATAATGTAATACCCACGAAAAAAAATATATATATATATAGTAATGATAATAATGATAAATAAAGTAACTAACATTTAAATTTATATTTTAAATATAATAATTGGGCTTATCTTTTATTTGGGCCAAATTTGAATTTAATTTGTGTGGATTAATATAATAAGTATGTGATCACATTAATTTGGGCTTTTATACTAATTGGGTCTAATTTACATTTGGGTAATATTAAAATCCTATTAAAATTAGGAGGCACAATAAGATTAATAAATAAATAACTAAACCTTAATAAAAAAAAAACAAGCCTGTCTTCAACATTCTCCAAACACTCATTATCAAAACCCCCTTTTCTTTTCTTTTCTTTTCCTTTCGTTTTTCTTTTTATATTCACTCTATTTTGGAAGAAATGGCTGATACTAGTCTTAATGATGCAGGATTTTGGCTACCATCGGAGTTTCTTACCGATGAAGATATAATCATGGATAAGGAGAACTTGAACAAAAATGGCCTCAACTCAAACTATAATCTCTGTTTCCCCACTGAGTTTTGCTCCTTTGGTTACACCCCTTTTCCCCGCTCTCCAAATGAGTCGGTAACCGAGTCAGACAGCGACGACGATTTCCTCACTTGGTTTGCTCGCTCAACTCTGCAGGAAACCCACAAAATCCCATATGCTCCACCACGAAATCATCCTGAGAAAACGTGGGGTTTCTCCGGTTCGCCCCAGTCGACCCTGAGCCGGTGTTCGGCAATGGAAGCCCAACTGGGCATTCTAAGGGTCCATCGCCCACAACCACTCCTCCGATCGGAAACGACGACGCATGGGATCTGACATGTGCTGCAGCAGGTCAAATGAATGGGTTAAAGATGAAGAACGAGGGAGACATTAAAAACAGAGGACTTGTTCGTGATTTCACTCAAATTCACCCTCCATATCCCACCAATGGTTTCTATAATACTCATCTAGTGAAGCAACGGAGTAATTCTATTTGGGGTCAGCGACAAGTTTATCAGAACTGTAATACCCGATGATGAATAACGTTTCGTATTTGATATCGTTGGCATTTGAGGGTAAGATTTTGTGGAGTTTGCTATAAATGGTTTGGAAGCATCAGGTACGGATTCCGTACTCTTTCAGCGATACTTTTGTTACATTTGATTTATTCGTTTTGTTTCTCGTGTCAAATTCTGTTATTATTTCACATAATTGTTTCTTGTGAAATTCATATAATTGTTTTACTTTGGAGTTGACACATTGGACTCGTAATTGTACTCTTTGAATTAGGATATCATGTTTAGTATTTATTTTTAATAATTGTAGAGCGGTACATGTTGTTACCTTCCTTTGAGACCTTGTGACCATAATTTGATTTGGTTCAACATGTACATATAGAACCCTTTTGTTGGTATTATGTCGCATGTGTTGTGACATGGTATTTTTATTAGAATATACCGTAGGGTATACCTGAGCTATAACCACCTGTGGGGGTACCACAGGCATGTCGTCTTGGCACGAGAGACATGACACTTTCTGTGGCGGTGTGATTAGTCCACGGCGTCTCCGTTTGGGCTCCGAAGTAAATGGGCCATTTGGTGTTTTGTTGTGGGAGGCGTATGGGTTAACCCTAGTTTTCTGTTCTGCGGATTGGTGATGTTGTGCCAAACACACCTATCCGATTTGCATACATTGGATTCGCGGTCCAATGTGTGATTTGCCTGTGTGGCATTATTTTGATGTGCCTGTGTGGCATTATTTTGACTTGCCTGTGTGACATCATTTGACTTGCCTGTGTGGCATGATTTTGACTTGCCTGTGTGGCATGGTTTTGACTTGCCTGTGTGGCATTATTTTGACTTGCCTGTGTGGCATTGTTTTGACTTGCCTATGTGGCAAGGTATATTTCTGAGCTCAATCGGTATGAAATAACCCCAGCCATTTGTTTCAGCCTATGGTTTTATTGTGGTAGTTTTGTTCGTTTCGTTTCAGTTTGTTTCGTCTCCTTTCAATTAACTGGGTTAGTTATTTCAATTCATTATTTCTTTACTCCTCTGTTGTTTCGTTATTCCTGTTGGTTTAGATATATTACATTCAAATCTTCAGAGATTTTATTTTTGTTAGAGGCAATATTTTGTCTCAGTTGATTTTGTATTTTAGTTGTATATCTTTTGTATCTTTATATCCGTACTGGGCAATTGACTCATGCTGTGTTTTTCTTCCGGCAGGTTTGCAGGAGTGATTCAGGGCTAGCTAGTGTGATGAGAGAGTTGCCTTTGACCATCTAGGTTGTTTTGAATTTTAAGTTTTGATTATTTTGACTCTATTTGGAGAATTGTATTTAGTACGCTATTAATGGATCACCACTATTAATGTTTTGAGGTTATTAGTGCTCTATTTTCTTATTTTGAGGTTTGTTGTGCTTTGCACGTGACCTCCCTTTCCTTTTCGGGAAGGGGGTGTTACAGTACCGGACCGGCTAATCGATTCGGGATACCGTTCTAGCCAGTACTGATATCGGAATTTAGTTTTGGATAGATTCGGTAATTGGTCCAATACGAACCGATTTATTACCGATGAACAATTCTAAATGTTATAACGTTGAAAGGTGCCGTAATTTACAGAGACTCGAGGAAATGAATCGAGCCTAGAAGGAAAGAATTAAAATAGCTAGGTTAATAAAACACCTCATAAAGAAATTTTTTTTTCTTCATAATTTATTATAAATTTATCAGTGTGAAGTACTCCGCTCGTTCTCAAAAGAATAACTAAAAGTATAAATTTTTTTCTCCCTAAAAAATTGAGATACAGTACGTAAAATGAAAAATAAATGCCATTTAATGGAATCCACTAATATAAAAAAATTAAACTATTTATCATTAATTTTTATTATTTTATATAAATATTTTTAATATATATGCAAATTATATTTTGCTCTTTTTTTTAGACCATTTTTTCTTCCTTGAGAGCAACCACAAATATGGACGTTGAAAAAGACTATAGAGTAGAGTGAATCACAATGTCTCATAACTGAAAATGAAATGAGTGGAGATAAAAACAGAGGAATTAATGTCGTACATATAAAATACTTCTTTAATATAACCAAAAAAAACCAAGCAATAGTGGTTCGGGTGTTTCGGGTCGAAGCCACACTATAGTGTTTCGGGTCAATTGACCCTATTAAAAAAATATTTTTTAATATATAATAAATTTAAAATTTTGTAAGTGTAATAAATAAAGTGACCTTAATAAAAATTAAAAAAAATTCTAATGTACGGGATCAAATTAATTTTTTTACAACTTTCTCAATCTCATATCACTTGTACTCTTTTATATATGCATTCTTCTTAAAATAAATAATACTTTAATTTATATTATTTTTTTAAATCATTAAGCTATCAAGTATTTATAAATAAACTAGTTGATAATCTGTGCAATGAACGGGTTAGTTCAAATAATTAATTAAATAATTTGTTCAATATGCGATGAGTATTTGAAATTTTTTTGAAACAAAGAGACGTTCCTTGATTGACCCATAATTTGATCTATAGCAAAGAAAATTGTCTTTTCCCTCTCCATTTTTAATTCAGATTGTTAATTAAAAATAAATTACATTCTAAATCTCAATATGCATACATAAACCTCAAAAATCCTACATAAATAAAACAAATAATTTCCCCCCAAAGGTTGCATCAGCAACTTCTTCGTAAATCTATCAAGCAACATTGCATCTAACATCTCATGGCAACCATGCATAATGTCCCTTTGAAATCTGAAATAAAAGGATATTGAAAAAGCTTCTCCATCTTTTTCCAAAAATTCATCGATTTTTTATGTTATAGAAACTTCCAACCATGTCACCAATGACCGCTAAATATACACACACATACAGAGCTAGTTTGAATTGGAGAATGACACTTGCTCTCCCTAAAATCACATTCTAACAATTTTTCCATCTTGGATTCGAAGTATATAAATTTCTCTCTTGGTGATGACAGTGAGTGGCAGTTGGTTGAAATTAAGACTAAGGTTATGTTTGATAAAATTGATTGTTAAGATCTGAATAGTTTAGACATCTGAATAATATAGAGAATCTGAATTGAATTGTATCTGAATGAATAAATGTTGTTTGATAATTTATTTTCAAATGTCTGAATAAAAGTATTTTACTATTTTAATCCTATGAACTATTTAAGCAAAACTTGTTAAATGACTGCTCATTAATTGATAAATTTGGTACTCTAAAATCTAAATTTCTCAAATACCCATTTGCTCTTTTAACTTAAAATCTATTGGGGATCAGCTGTTGGGTCAATGTCTTTCTTCTTCCTCACATGCCCGTACATTTCTGCATCGGGTAAGATGATTTTTCTTTAATATGATTTCAGTTTCTTTTACTTATTCTCTTGCTACGGCTTTCTGGGTATTTGCTTATTTTATAGCTTTATGGGAGTTGGTTCTGATCTCATCTCATTTGTGTGGGACAGTTTGATTTTGTTTGTAAGTGATTGTGATTTGGTTTAATAAAAATAAAAAATCAAGCAATAACATTTTTCTCTCTCATGTGTAGTTCCAGTTCCTTTACAGAGAAAGAAGAAAGAGAGAAGTTTTGTTTCTCTGCCAATGAACGTTAGGATGCACAAACCCACCCGACTGGACCGATTCAATAAGATTAGAGCCCAGCCCGAACTTCCCTTGTTCTTGATTATCTCTGATTTCTCGATCTTTATCAATGGCGACCAAAGAAGGAAAAACCATCAGAATCGACCTGCGAGCCAAGACCATTCTCCACTTCTGTTTCTTTGTTCTTTAATTTGTCTATTTTATTAGAGGGATATAAGAGAGATTTTGTAATATTATAGAGGTTATTTTTATCCAAAAAAATATAAACTCATTCAGATGTGCCTCTAAATGGTTAAAATTTAATTTTGTATCTTACCGATTAAGAGGTATTAAGAGGCAAAAAAAATTTATCAAACAAGTTTAGCGTCTGACCAAATCAGACATACATTTATTAAGAGGCATTCAGACCTAAACAAACACAGCCTAAGCCTTTGGTAAGTTAGACCAATGAATTGAAAAATACCAAACTGAAAAGGTTATTTATGGCATGCACAAAGCTTTCCTACTTTTTCTCAAAATGAGACAGTCTTTCAAGGGTTCAAGTATATGCTAGTTAGTCTAATTGAAGGCTATGATCTCTTTTTGTCATTCCACCAAACATGTAATGTGCAAATATTATCAAACCTTAAGATTTTACCACTCCATCTTATCTATCATCTAAAAAAAATTAAATAAAAAATAAATACTAAAATTTTATATCTAAAACAACATATTGGCCTATGTTACATCTCCATTCAAAAACAAAAGCTTGAACGAATTATGAATGTATCTTCACATACACACTCAATCATGTTTCATATCAATCAATTACATGCAAACAAAAGAAATAGAAAAATCAAGTGCTTAACATTTGATCACCATTTTCATCAAATTCTCCGGACATTAAAATCAACTGGGTCTGATCCCTTTCCAAGAAATTCAACTAGGAACCAAAAATCTGCTTAAAATATCAAGAAATAATGAGGCATATGTAGATACAATTGTGTGAGATTTCGTGTATCTCTGAATTTTTGGATAGTTCAGTGGATGAATTGAGTAAAGATAAATATCGAAGGTCCACATTTGCTATTATTGTATAAAGATGTAGATTTTTTTCAGTGTGGTGTAAAATGAATGAAAAGAAAAGGTAAAACAAAACAAAGTTACAATCTGATCAAAACTTAGTAAAATCAAAATGAAAAGGCTCTTCTTTGGATTGATCTTTCTTTTGAAAAGAATTGATTGAATCAAAGTAGCCATATCAAGAATATGTTTTACAAAAATCATAACTTTTGTACAAGAAGAAATTAGGATTAGAAGCTTATAAAAAGAAAACAAAAAAATTACAATTGAATCTAAAATTAGCAAATTAAAAAGGAAAATAATTTTCTTTGGATGGATCTTTTGAAAGATAATTGATTGAATCAAGAATATGTTTATGAATGAACATATTAAAAAAATATGTATATGTGTGTGTATATATATATATATATATATCAGACAGGATCAAGAGTAGACCTCTTAAGTAGTAGAACTCTCTTAAATAATAGAACTTTATCAAAACGACGTAGTTTTGATAAGACGCGGTGACATTTTTGCAAATACCATGTCACCGCGTATTTACAAAAATGCCACCGCGTCTTATCAAAACTACGTCGTTTTGATAAAATTCTATTATTTAAGGCATTCTGCTATTTAAGAATTCTACTCTTGATCCTTTCTAATATATATATATATATATAATAATATATTATATCAAATCAAAATAAAAGATTGTTTTGCATTTACTAGAAATATGAAAAAAATACAAATAAATGGGTGAATAAAGAAGTAAATTTACTTTTTGATTTTGCCCTGTAGGCAAATATGAGCATGCTCGCAGGGAGCTCGAAGGTACTTGGGATGACGATGGTCCCTCATGGCTATGTCCACAAGGACCACAAAATCATTTCGTCGGTCGACTAGGGGTGAATTTATGTACGGGACAAAACTAGTTCATACTTTGAAATTACTTATGGTTTTGTTTGAATATAGAAAATAAATTTGGTTTGAGTTTTGGACATTTGAAAAATTATTCAAATTGAATTATGACAAATAACCGATATAAGTTTCTAAATTGTATATAAATTTTTTTATTTGAATTTTTTTTTAGTTTGGATTATGAATATTTTATTGCAATTTATAAACATTATTATGATTAGTTCAAGTTTTCTTTATTTAACTTCAACTAAAAAATTAGTTAAAATATGCTCTTACTAAAAAAAATTATTGGATTTGCCCATGTCGCGGACAAATGGCTTTTGACAAGTTTGTTTCTCCTTGTAACACCCTAATCTCACATTGAAATGTATGAAAAAAATTTATTTGTATATATATGATTAAGTTACTAAAAATGGTATATTCACTCATTACCTTTTTGTGTGAGTCTGTGTTAGGTTAAGATGACCCAAAAAGATATTATTAGACTATTAGTTTAATGTCTTTTTTGGATAAATTTGATTCGATTCAAATTTAAAATTTGACCCGAAATTTATTCCGGACACGAAATTTGACCCGAGTTGTTTTAGTCCTACTCCTCCGTTCTTTTCTTTCTTTTTTAAATAAAAATATATATTTTTGTTATTTTAATAATAATTTTCAATTGTCTTATTTTATTTGTCAAGATTTTTTTTTTCATGATTCATTTATGATATGAGCCTTTCCCACCTAATAAATTAGTTAGAATCATGTGGACCACAGTGCTTATATCATCATATATTAAATTTGTTAAGAACAATACGGCAGTGAAACTTGATAAGTTGTTATCCTTACGATTACCACATAATTTGTCGGTGTTCGATCTCTATTTTTCTTCCTAATAGACTTTGAAGAAATAAGCATAAAAGTATACTATTATTGTTTTTAAGAATATATACAAGGATACAAAATTATATATTGGGAATTATTAAATTCATAATATTTTTTATTATTTCTACAATAAAAATATCGCTGTAGATATATAATGAGGGTGAAAATCGTCGCTATAGGATCTATAACGACACTTTTATTTACTTATTTATTTTATAATTTTAATATTGTGTGATACAAAATAAAAATATTTTTTTAATATTATCTCTTTTATAACTTTCACCATGCTCACCCCCTAAAGACACGTGACAGGTGGTACGTTTTAGTAATTTCATCGGTGCCAAATGTTATGTCTACATGTCATTTTAATAAGTAATAGAGCGCCACGCCTAAAGTACTACTGCCCACATCCTACTAGTCATCTCTCCTAACACGATTTACGTACTTTTTAATTATTTTTTCTTTACGTACGTCTCTTATTCGCTTTTACATTTGTGAGTAAGAAAATTAATTTTGATTAATTAATTAAGTAATATAATATTAACATATAGATTAAAGATAATTTCTTTCAGTGTATTAATTAATTTACTGTATAAAATTAATTTAATGATAACAGAATTCATAATTTATATGCAGATACAGAGGCACTTAGGGGACAGGCCACTCTGAGTTTTTAAGAATTTTTTTATCCTCCCCTATGTTTATGATAAAAATTACATTAGTATTAATAAATTCATGTAGTATTAATTTTGTATAGCCAAGCTTCGCCATGTAAAAACTTGAGGTCATTCACCAATAAGAAAGAGCCAAGTACACCCCAAAACCATACACATTGGCTATATATACAAGCTCTTGTTAGCCAGGAGTACCCAAACTTCACTCACGGAGCCACCTCATCTTTCTCCCTCTCTCTCTCTCTCTCTCTTTAGTCTTTACCACTCCAAAAAGAAAATCTTTTTTTTCAGATTGAGAAAGAAAGATGTTTATTGAGAGTTTTAAAGTAGAAAGCCCAAATGTTAAGTACACTGAGACTGAGATTCAGTCTGTGTACAACTATGAGACCACCGAGCTTGTTCATGAGAACAGGAATGGTACCTATCAATGGATTGTCAAGCCCAAATCTGTCAAATATGACTTCAAGACTGACATTCATGTCCCCAAACTAGGGTTTGCTCCTAATTTTCTTTAATGGGTTCGATTGATTGATTGATTTTGTGGTTTATGATATTATTTTTGATTTGGGCGTAATTCTTAATTTGTTGATTTGTTTGACAGGGTTATGCTTGTTGGGTGGGGAGGCAACAATGGATCAACCCTTACTGCTGGTGTTATTGCAAATAGGTAGGGATGCACAACAGGCCGGCCTGGTCTGGGCTTGTCAGGCCTAGGGCTTTGACCCTGCCAGGCCGTTGACTTTTGGCCTCCAGGCCTTGGTCGTTGGGCTGTGGCCTGGCTAGGCCTGCAGGCCAGACCTAAGGCCAGGCCCAAGGCCAGGCCCAAGGTCTTGGCTGGTCTGGTCCTTTTTTTTTAATGTTAGATATTAAATATTAAAAATATAAATAATAAAATATAAATTAATAAATTTTGTAAAAATGATGCAAGATTTTTGAGATTTATTTTATTTTAACATTCTACTACACACCAATATAAGTTGAATGATTAGAACAAAAATAAATATATTCATCCTAAATTACAAAAAAAATATATAATTTAGATGTAACTGAAATATAAAACAAATTGATTTCTTAAATATATGTCTAATTGTACTATGCACTTCGTATTAATATTTAATCAACTATGTAACTAACTTATTATTAATATTAAATATACTAACTAGTTATATTCATTGAAGATGTATATTAATTAAATGTATCAACAAGAAATCAAGAATGAATAATTAAAATTTTAAATTTTATTGATGTATTAATTAAAACTAATGTACTATAATATATAAATTACAAAAATTAATAAGTAAAATTTTATACTTTATTGATGAATAATTATAAATTTAAAGTTTAAAAATTGGATAAAAAATCATGTAAGGTCTCAGGTCAGGTCCGACCTCATGCCAGGTCAGGCCTAGCCAGGCCAGGCCCAAGGCCAGGCCAGGCCTTTTTGCAGGCTAGGCCAGGCCAGATTTTTGTCTAAAAAAACGGTCTTTTCAAGTCTTCCAGGTCAGGCCTAACCGGGCCAGGCCTTGACCAGGCCAGACTAGGCTTTGACCAGGCCGGGCCCAGGCCAAACCAAGGCCAGGCCGCAGGCCTCAGGCCTTTTGTGCATCTCTACAAATAGGGAGTGAGTAATTTCTTCCTTATTTTCCCCTGTAGATCTCGTATTGTAATGTTCTAATAATACTCCGTTACGCTAAAAGAATCTAATTTGCAAAATTTATGAATATTAATAACATATATTTCTTTGATTTATACAATATATAAATAAGGAATTAATATCACATTAATAATAATGGAGCCCATATATCTATCTATAGTGAGTAAATATATTGGCCCATTTATTTATCAAATATTAATTTTTTATAAAAATAAATTGTTAGTTTAATACTACTATTTCTTTGATATTTTCATTTATATAATATATAAATAGGGAATTAATATCACATTAATAATAATGGAGCCCATATATTTATTCCACCTATTGTGAAAATATCAATTTCTTATAAAAATAAGTTATAGAAATAAGTTGTTAGTGAGGTGGGAATAAATTATTTCGACTATCTCACGTGAGGGTGGAGTGGACTCCATTTTCATATGAAAGGAACCCATTTTAAAATATCAAAAATACATGCAAAAATATTATTTTTCTAAAATTCTGATGCTAAATTTTATATTGCTAAAGATACTCTTTCTGTGAAAAGAAATTGATAAATGAGACTCTTTTTGAAACGGTTGAGTGTTATGTTGTTTGAATTGGGGGTTGGTAAGATTTTGCATGGAGTGGGTATAAAAAATAGCCATAAAACAAATAATTTACTATAAATGTTCTAAAAGTGTGGTTTTTGAAGTTTGATTTATGGATATTGAAAATTGGCAGAGGAATCTCTTGGGCAACCAAGGGGGGTCCCGGGGGGTTCACGGCCCCCCCTATTGCGATAAATTTTTTTATGTACTAAGGAGGGTCCAGCTTTAAATTCAGGAAGTCCGGGGGGGTCCGAGGTGCGCTGAGAAGAAGAAGGAAGGGGAAGAAATTTTTTTTTTATAACTTAGGATTGGGTTGTTTGACTTGTTTCAGAACTAGCCCACACAAAGAAAAATATTTCTCATGTAGTCATGTTCGTATGTATTTTTTCTAAAAGTCATAATGGCCCATTAAGCCACTAAAGTCAACATATTACATATGTGATATTACCAAATAACAAAACTGTCACCACAAGTCCACACTGAAACAGAAATAGAAACAGAAACAGATCCACGCAGCACGGAGGAATTGTTCGCTGCTGCGGTGCTGCCTGCTGGAGAGTGGAGACTGAAGCGCCTCTGCTGCCTGGCGCCTGCTGCTGTCCTGCCGCGGTGCCGCCCGACGTCAATCGACTCCATCACTACAACTTCTAAGGTTAGGTTCCAACATTTTTTTGTTTGATTTTTGTTCCTTAATTTTTGACTAAAAAATAGGATTTTTCTTTGATTTATAAACCAAGATTGATATATTTTCGTTAATTCTAAGTGGGTTTTGTTACCAAATTTGGTTGCATTCATTCTAACTTCTAAGTGGGTTTCACTTATTTGAATTTAGGGTTTCAATTGCTAATTTTGTGTTTCAATTTGTAATTGATTTTTTTTTTGTTTCAATTGAATTTGAGGAACTAATTGAAATGTTGAATTGCTTATGATTTATAATTATGATTTTGTTGAATGTTGAATTACTTGTGATTTAGGAATATGAAAAAATATTTTCAACGAACTAAGAGGTCGTTCACAACAACTACGTCACAAGACTCACAACCACAACCATAACCACAACCACAATCACAATCACAATCGCAACCACAACCGATTGAGCCGTTATGTGAGGATGTTAATGATATTATTGGTGATCCGGGATTGCGCAAATGCATCAACGAGTACGAGCCTCGGATTAGAGATGAAGTTAGAAGAAAATATGTGCAAATGGGCCCTTGTCAACCAATTTCTAATGTTTATCCGAAAATAAAAATAGGGGATAGAATGAGGGCTTTCCAATTTGATTGGTTCAAGAAATGGGAATGGTTGGAATATAGCATTTCTAAAGATGCCGCATTTTGTTTTTGGTGTTATCTTTTTGGGGATAAAAAAGTTGGAGATGAGGTATTTACAAAAAAAGGATTTCGAAATTGGAAGAAAGCTTCAGAGAAATTTGGGGACCATATCGGAAGTGAAGGAAGTGCACACAACAATGCCCGGATTTTATATTTTGTTTTCAAAGATCAAAGGCAAAGTGTGACACGGAAGATATCTTCTGGAACACAAGTATTAAATGCCGCCTATCACACTCGGTTGATAGCAAGTGTGGATGTTGTTCGATTGCTTCCAACATGCGGGTTGACTTTTTGTGGGCATGATGAGTCGACACACTCGCTAAATAGAGGTAATTTTTTGAAATACTTACTTGGCATAGCTTGCGTTGTGATGAAGTTGGCAAAGTAGTTAAAGAGAATGCACCTACAAACCGTCAACTTACTTCTCCTGATATTCAAAAACAAATTGTTAGTGCTTGTGCATCAGAAACAACGAAAGCTATTATTGATGATATTGGTGATAAATGCTTTACTTTATTGATTGATGAGGCTCGAGATAGTTCAGTAAAAGAGCAAATGGCCGTTGTTTTAAGATATGTAAACAGCAAGGGAGAAATTTTAGAACGGTTTGTTGGAGTTGTTCATGTTAAAGACACCACCGCACTTTCTTTGAAAAATGCCATTCATAATTTTTTTGCTAAATATGGATTATCAATCTCACAAATTAGAGGTCAAGGATATGACGGGGCTTTTAACATGCGGGGTGAGCTAAATGGTTTGAAAATTCTGATTTTGAATGAAAATCCATGTGCAAGATATGTTCATTGTTTTGCTCACCAAATTCAATTAGTTGTTGTGGCAAATGCTCAAGTAAACCAATTCGTGTGCAACTTTTTTGAATATGTGGCTTTGATAACGAATACGATTGGGGCTTCTTGCAAAAGAATGGATGAACTAAGACAAAGACAACATGAAAATATGGTGGAGCGTTTAGAAAAGGGTGATATTTCCACAGGAAGAGGTTTGAATCAAAAAACTAGTTTAGCTCGGCTGGGTACTACACGTTGGGGTTCACACTACAAAACAATTGTTCGTCTTCTATCTATGTGGTCATCAGTGGTTGAAGTTCTTCAGAATATATATGAAGATGGACAGGAATCCAAAAGTAAAGGCATTGTTGTGGGCTTGATCGATAAGATGGAAACATATGAGTTTGTATTCATTGCTCACTTGATGAAGGTAGTGTTGGGGTTGACAAATATTTTGTCACAGTTTTTGCAACAAAAAGATCAGAATATTGTAGAGGCCATGAATTTGGTTGTTACTACCAAGAGACAATTGCAACATCTCAGGGAGAATGGATGCCATAGCTTGTGTTCTTGAAAATGTGCCTTTTATTAATGGGAAATGACACTGAGGAAAACCTTTTTGCTTCTGTGGAGAGAAATGAAGCTGAGATTTCCCCTTCCACTTTGTATGCCATAGCTTGTGTTCTTGAAAATGTGCCTTTTATTAATGGGAAGTCCACATAACACTTTTGTTCCAGGTACATAATTAAAAATTTAAAATATAATAAGAATTCTAAAATTTTGTTACATCAATTTAATTTTGAGATTATATAAATTTTCAGGATTGATTGACTTGGCCATAAGGAGGATGGGGATGACTTTAAGAGTGGTCAGACCAAGATGAAATCTGTTCTAGTTGATTTCCTTGTTGGTGTTGGTATTAAGGTATTAATTCAGGGCCGGCCCTGAGTTTTTAATGGCCTAAAGCGACAATAAAAAAATTTAGGCCTATTTTATTGGCTAAATTTTTTGTGATTCTTTGAATTTAAACTGACGTGGGCTGGTCTTTTTTATTTGGGTATATATATACATAACACAAATATCTCTTGGGGCTCTAAAAATTTGTCAATTTTAGTGGGCCTAAAGTCCAAGCACCTTGGGCTTTAGCTCAAGGCCGGTGCTGATTCTTACTAATTAACTACTTAAAGATTGGGGTATAAGAACTCAAATTGTATGGCATGATAATTTTTAAGTATATATGGTATGATATAGAGTTCAATTTAATTGTGGTAGCCGACATCAATAGTGAGCTACAATCATTTGGGAAACAATGATGGAATGAATCTGTCAGCTCCTCAAACCTTCCGCTCAAAGGAGATATCGAAGAGCAATGTGGTGGATGACATGGTCTCTAGCAATGCTATTCTCTATGAGCCCGGCGAGCATCCTGATCATGTTGTTGTAATCAAGGTAAAAACGAAGACTCACTCTCTAGTAATTTTACATGCACCTAATTCTTACACTTGCAGAGGATGTAGGGTGTTTGGGAGCGACTTATTAGTAGTTGAAATTATTTCTAGCTGAATGGGAAATTTCAGCTTATAAGTCATTCTAAAATAGGCAACCATGTCTGTTTGATCAAATGTAAAAATTACTTGCACCCTTTATTTTAGTTATTTTAACTTAATGAGTCATCATTGGCCAAAGACTTCCACAATAACTTGTGTTTACAATTTTTAAGTGCTCCTACTTAATAAGTCATTCCTTTATTCGACTTCATGCAGTATGTGCCATATGTTGGAGATAGCAAGAGGGCAATGGATGAGTACACATCAGAGATATTCATGGGTGGGACTAACACCATAGTACTCCACAACACTTGTGAGGATTCTCTTTTGGCTGCTCCCATTATCTTGGACTTGGTCCTTGCTGAACTCAGTACTCGCATTCAGCTTAAAGCTGAAGTAGAGGTTTGTCTACATTAAAGCCTTCAATATTTGCCTCCTCCTTTTACATTAAATATTTTGTTAACTGGTACTAATTTTATTTTCAACTTATGTTTCTTGAATATATTTTCAGGGTAAATTTCACTCATTTCACCCTGTGGCTACCATTCTCAGTTATCTCACCAAAGCTCCTCTTGTGAGTTATCTTTTTCTTTCAAGTCCCAAACTTTTAGGCCGCTCGCTGATATATGCACATTCTAAATTTATTTGTATGATTGTACTGTACAATCTTACAATGCATTAATAACGTGTGCAACTATTATTTATGATGTGCATGTATGAGAACTCAACTTTTACTAGCATACTGTGCATGCATAGAATATCCGAGTACAATTTAAACAGGAAGGTAGAAAGCCATTTAACACCCAACAAATGAATTATTGGACACTTTTTTCCAGAGCATGTGATAATGTAGTCGTACAAGTTATGATCCCATATTCATTGCCAAAGACCATGTGGTCCAAGTATTACTTTATAGGAATTAGGAGGACCCCAAATAGATGTATTCTAATTCTAAGTTGAGAGAACTCCATTCCTTTTGACAAGATATGCAATGTGAAGTTATTATCTAAATATACTTGATAATGATTTGTTGATTTTGTGTCGTGTTTCAAAAATTAAAATAAAAAATCAGGTACCACCAAGCACACCAGTGGTGAATGCCCTGGCGAAGCAAAGGGCAATGCTCGAGAACATACTGAGGGCGTGTGTTGGACTGGCTCCGGAGAACAATATGATCTTGGAATACAAATGAAAAATGTTGTGAAGAAATCTATGAGAAGAAGCTTTTTCTTTTCTTAAATCCTTCTTTAATCTGCGTGAAGTCGTGTAAACCAGAAATGATTTAATAAATATGAAGCAAGACCTACTCCTCCTAGTATAACCATATGTATTCAATGGTTGTGAAGATGTAATATTGAAGGAATCCGGTTATTGATAAATTTCCCAGTGACTTGTCATTTAGGTTTTTGGTTGGTTTGGTCGTTAAGAGTATGTCAGTGTATGCTTATGCTTTCAGCTCAGCTAAATATTAGAATGATATTCTTTTGGGGACAGACGGTGTATTTATAGAGCAACAGCTCCAGAGCCCTTGTAGGTCAAGGAAATGGGAACTGTTTTGTTGTTGTTGATAGTTTCAAATTAGCAAGTGATATTTCCACAACAATTTTTGATATTTTCACACGCAAAGTGTTGCTGTAGATGTAAAAATCGTCGTTATAAGATCTATAGTGGCACTTTTCGTGTGAAAATATCAAAAATTGTTGTGGAAATATCATTTCCCTTTCAAATTTTATGTATGTAGTCCATAAAGTAAGCCATAATTTGTGTTTTGTTGGCATCTTTTTCTTATACAGCTAGCTGATTGATAAGTGGTCCCAAAAGTTGAAGCCTCTTATATGGTTTTTATTCATGATACGTGGCCCAATTTTTTTGCTTGATTGGGATGACTTATGGACTTGGTTATACTCCAATTGTACCTATGCCTTGTTATATATGGATTCCAAAATGCCGAAGAAAATGCATCTAGCTAGCTAGCTATCTGATTTGTTGTGCTGTGCTGTATTTAGAGAGCATCAAACAAGGATGGATAGAAACTCTTAAATTTGAAACATCCATTCTGCTAAATAGAAATTAAAGAAAAATTATCTTCTTGATACATACACAAGTCATAACCAACCTGCAGTGCTCCCCAGCAAATAGGGCTGAGCAAGATATCAAATTGAAATCGAAACTGCACCAAAAACCGCATAAACTGCACTATCGGTTTTGGTGTATGTGGCGGTTTAGGTGTGTTAAAAAACCAAATTTACGGTTTCGGTTTGGTTACTAGTCAAAACTGCACGTATAAAATTGAAATCGCACCAAATAATCATCATTATTTTCTCAAATTTGCTACAAGTATATATAATTTCTCTACTATAAAATATTATCCTCATTTTATTTTAGACGACAGATATTGCATGGTTGAATGAAGAATAAATAGTATCAATTAAGTTTAAAAATCAAGAGTGGCTTGATATTTACTAAATCAAATCTGATGACATAGTATTAATCAATTGAAATAACAGTTTCAATTGGTGCGACCAATTAATTAATGAAATCAGTACAGATATAGAGTACAAGAATAATGAAATAAATAACTAATTAATTAAATGAACTGAACTGAAACAAACAAAACAAACTCAATGAAATAATAGGTTGAATCAAATGGTTGTGTTATTTCATATTGAGCTCAAAACAAAACAGAAACATACCTTATCACACAAGCAAGTGAAACATTGCCACACATGCAAGTCACACACATTAGATCGCAAATCCAAATGCATGTAGTAATAAAGTTGTAGTTGTTTTATGTACCATGTATTTGACGACTCAGAATAGGTTGGATGGAATGGACCTATTTTGGGGGTGTCACATTTGGTATCAGAGCTTAGGGATATGATCTCTAGCGGAGATCCGAGATTAGAACTAGGAAGGGAGAGACGAGTAATAATCGGAGAAATTCTTTTCAGAAAGCCCCCTCTTTCCTGGAAACTGTCTGGTTGTCATAATTGTGATTCTGTAATATTATTTGTGAATAATTAATTATTGATTTATATAATAAGAAAATATTTATTTGATGCAGATATAAATGATGGATTTATTTATGTGGTTATAAATTAAGAAATTATTGTTGAGGTGTTTTATCAGTATTTTGTCGGATTGGAGGTATTAAAATATCAAATTGGTGTTTTTAAAGCTCTATTGGGTGAGTTATAATTTTAATCCGACCGTTGGATCGTTGTGATTTTTTGATATGTTATACATATATAATTTAAGTATATTTTCACAAATTTTGAACCGTTAAAAATTAACGGATGAATTGTTATGAATTTTAAAAGGTGTTGAAAATCGTCCGTTTGTGAATTTCGGATATTTTCTGTCTGGAATTTGAAAAAACTTAAAGCTACAAAGTTGTAGAGAATTCGATTTCGTGTGGAATGGACATAAAATTCATATTTTTTTGATAAACGGGCTATTTTCTATGAATTACTGAAGCTTCGAAAAGTAAAATATTTTTATTATAATATGGGTGGGACCCACTTTTGGTTGGTGTAGAAAACATGTGTTGAATTGGTGGGCCCCACTATGGTGGCTGATGATTTTTCAAAGGTGGCTTGTGTTGAAGAAGGAAAATGAATTAATAATATTTTATTAATTTAGTCTCCTTTGGCGTTCTAGCATTTTCCTATAAATAGGCGCTTAAGTTAGAATTGAAAATCACATCAGAAACTGAAGTTTTTTTCTCTCTATATTATCGAGCATATTTTTGTGAGTATTTAGATATCTTGAGTGTTGTTATACGGCGCAAGTTCGTTCAGCGTTATATCCGATTTCAAGTTAGAAATACTACTCTTTTGAGGTAAGGGATTATAAAGGATTTTAAGGGTTGTTATTGTAAGACCCCAACTTATTATAAATGAAATTGAATTTCTCTATTTATTATTTTGAAATAGTAAGGGTTAAATTGATTAATGTGGTTAGTTATGGGTAAAATGCGCAAATATTTCAAATAAGCAAGTGGTTATAAAATATTCGTTTGGTCGTGAAATATTCTTCCTGTCGGGAAATATTCGTACGACGGCGCAGTCTTTTGTGGGCCCCCATAACGGAAAGCGATTGGATGAAGAAAACGACAAGTATAAGTTGTTTATAAATAACGGCGTAGTTGTTACCGTTAATACTGTTGGAATATCTGACGGTTAAAACACAGTAATACGCGTTGTTGTACAGTAGCACACGGTATTGCACCAATTATTAATTCTTATGTAAGAAGACACTACTCAATAATTGTTACAGTAATTAATGTTTAATATTTTATTTTATTGATTCAATAATTGCTACGTTGATATTTTATATTACTGTTATTTCAATAATTGTCACTACACGATATTTTTCATTATCGAAGCAATAATTCATATTATCTGAATAATATTATTAGATAACATTATTGGAAATGTCTAGAAAGTTCTGTCTAAGGAGAGGTTTGGTCACCTAATTGCGCGCCAGTAAGGAGATATCTTTATTGAAAAGCCCCCTCTTTCCTGAGAACGGCCTAGTTGCCAGTACTGTGATTCTGTAATATTATTTGTGAATAATTAATTATTAATTTATATGATAAGAAAAATATTCATTTTATGTGGATATAGATGGAGAAATTTTTTTAATGTGACAATTGTTAAAAATTAATATTTTATCTTTTTCGATAAAATAATTCATTTAAATATATTATTATATTTTAATAATATAATAATGGTGATATTTTTACAATGAATGTGGGATATTTGAGTATATGAGGAGGAAGAATATTTTTGTTACAATAAATATTAAAAACATATTTTTCATGTTGGTGGACTCATTTCTTGACTGAAATTTGATTATAGCCAGTAAAATCATCCGTATGTGAATATTGGTCAATTTTTATTTGGAATTTGGAAAAATTTTCTTCTGCAAAGTTGTAGAGAATTAATTTCCTATGGAATGGACATAAAATTCAATTTTTTCTGATAAAAAGGCTATTTATTATGAATTATTGAAGTTCTGAAGTTCCAAAATAATTAATTTTTTTAGTTTAAAATATTTTAATTCACAAAAAACGTTTTTTGTGGTGTAGGCTACTTGAGTGGCTGATCTTTGACTAAAAAAGTGGGCGTAGAAAATTGATATATATATATATATATATTATTAAATTTTCTATTTTGGTGCTCTAAACATTTTCCTATAAATAGGATGCTTAGGTTAAAATTGAAAAACACAGCAGAAACTGAAGTTTTCTCTCTCTTTCTATCTCTATATTATCGAGCGTATTCTTGTGAGTATTTTAAGACTTTGAGTGTTGCTATACGGTGCAAGTTCCCTTCAGCTCTATATCTAGTATTCCAGTTAGAAGTACTGTCTTTTCGAGGTAAGGGATGTTATTTTCTTCGTAAATGATATTATTTCTTTCAATATCATTATGCCGAAATATTGGTCTGAACTTTTTATCAAATTTAGAACTTTTTGTGTCGGGGTTACTATTCACGTATACGGTACTATTCACAAATACTGTACTATTCACTGAAAAATGGAATTTTCTTCTTTTTGTCCAAGATGTGTATTATGGTTACTATCTTTGATTGTATCCATATTTTGATCTTTATTTTTGAATTCTGCTTCACAATTGGTTATTATGGAGTATTATTGAACTTAGATAAAATTGTAATACGAATCCCTAATATTTGTTCTTTTACTTCACTGGATTCGTTTTTTTTAAAATAATTTTCATCATCCTCAGTCCTAAATGATGATATTACTGAATATCTTTGGCCTGTAGTGCAAAGATGAAAGATTTCTGATGAATATCTTTGGCCCGTAGTGCAAAGATAAACAGGTGTTTAAATGAACATGGCCAACTGAAGAATATTTTTGGTCTGTAGTGCAAAGATGAATATTTGATTCCAGATATATATTGATTGATGTTACAGGGATAAAATATCGACGATGAACTTTTAAATCCATATATAAAAGATAGTAGATTTCATTCTCTACTTAACTTTTCTAATTAATTATTATTTCCGTTGCGAATATTGATTTCAAACTGGTTGTCTATTGTATTCTATTAGATTTTTTCCTGTTGAGGACTAACGATAATTTATTCCATGTTATCTTAGTCATAATGTTCTTTACTGGGCTAGTTGAGCTCACTCTTTTCTTTTTTGTTCCATTTTTTTTCTCAGGAGACGAGAATATAGCGAGTACTAGTCGGGGTGTGGAATGATGTTCTAGAAGTTATTTTAGTAGTCCTCATTATTTTGTAAAATAGTGTATCAATAATTGTAATGATGACTTATTTGAGTGTGGATATTGTCTAGATGACAATATTTATATTTAAACTCATAGTTTAAGTGTTGTCGTATTTTGCTCGACAATTGTATTAATAAAGTTGTAGTTGTTTCTGTACTATGTATTTGACGACTCAGAATGGGTGTTGTATACCTATTTTGGGGGCGTCACAGTTATGTTTTTCAGTTTCGTAATTTTTCTGACCTTCAAAAATTCTGGAAAAATTTGAAATGATGATTTGATGAGTTTTCTATATTGTGTCCAAAAATGACAATTTTTGGATGTATAGATTAGGATTTATGAATTTTATGAGAAAAGACTATTTTAAAAGTAAACTCTTATAACTCATTGTGGTTAACTCCAAAATTGGTAAAATTTTTATTGGGAGTACATGTATATGATAGAAGTATACTCTGTAAATTTCAGAATTTTTGGACAAAAGTACAGTTTATGATAAATGTCTAAATATTCGGCTGTTTTGGCCATATAAAAAATAGTAAATGAATTTTAAAAATTCAGAGAAAAATATATGTTTAATATGGAACTATATTCTGCTAAATCCCAGAAAAGAAATATTTTTGGGACTGATTTGGTATTTTTCATGAAAATGGACTAGTTATGAGTAAATGAATTAAATATGTTATGTGAAGTAACAAAATTGAAAAATAGGATTTTATATCTTGAGAATCCTATATGAGGTATATGCATATTTTTGATGAGGATTTTGGTTATTGGTGATAAAATTTTATGAGTTTGACATTTTAGAATGATTAAATGCATTATTTGGTAATGTGTAAATAATTAAAATAAATTATTTATAAGTTTAAGAAATGTTATTATTACAATATCACTATACTGAAATATTGGTATGAATTTTATTGTGAAATTTCTACCTTTATCATGTCGGGGGTACTATTCGTGAGTTACTATTCACGAGTTATTATTCACGGAGTACTATTCACGACAAAATTGATTTATTTTTCTGACCAAACTATCGTTGATTTATGAATCTTACTCTTGAAATTAAATCCATGTTTTGATCATATTATTTTTATTATCATATATAATATTTTTTATAATCCTAGTGATGAAATTTCTCTTTGACTTGAGTATAAAGATGGGTAGATTATTGGTATGATCGTGACTATGGGTTCTCTTTGGCCAGTAGTGCAAAGTTGAATCGTTGACTGGTATGATCATGACCATTAAATTTACAATTGAATATTTTTAGCTTAAGTGCAAAGATGAATTAATTAACATATTTATAATTATGGTTTATATAAATTCTGAAATGATTATGTATTTCTTTGAGATATGAATATCTTTGGCCTGTAGTGCAAAGAAGACCTGTTGTTGAATGTCTTTGGCATGTAGTGCAAAGATGATCTGTTGTTGAATATCTTTGGCTCGTAGTGCAAAGATGACCTGTTATTGAATATCTTTGGCCTGTGGTGCAAAGATGAACTGTTAATGAATATCTTTGGCCTATAGTGCAAAGATGAATTTATTAGTATGATTATGAACATGAACTGTGATTTGGTATAACCATGATCTTTGATGTTTCAGGTAAAGACAGGTGATGAAAATTATTTTCGTCCTGGGTGCGAAGAGGAATTTAGAATCACAATTATGATTATGAGTTATTCATATAATTGTGAAAATGAACTTTTGATTGATGTTACAGGGATAAAACATTATTGGTGGACTTTTAACATGGAGAAGATAATAGACTTTATGACCTATTTGACTCTTCTAATGGATTGCTCGTTCCGCTGCAACTATGGTTGAAAAGTTTTATCATTTATCATATGTTCTAAATCTCTGATTTATTACTGATGAAGGCTATTGATAATTTATTTATCTTTAGTCATGATATTCTTTACTGGGCTAGTTATGCTCACCCTTTTGCTTCACAATTCCTTTCAGGTAGTAAGAGTGTAGCTGGGTTGAGCGGGGGTAACAGGAGAATAGAACGGTAGTCTTTAGCTGTGGAAGTTCTCTCTAAGTAGTATAGAAAAGTGTATTGTATTTTATGCATCATTTAATAGTTATATTTGGTAAATCAAATAGGGTGAGGCGAACCCAACGTTGGAAGGGTATTTTGCCACTATCATACAAGATGTCTAATAACATACAACCTCGTGTTATCATAAGACAAGGTTGTGCGCATCCACTTGCTGAGTATATCTACGAGCACTATCTATATGATCTTGGAGTTTATTTGAAATATAATTTTCAACTGGAGATAGTTATATGTCAAGAGAAGACTCACCATTGAAAAGAACACGATAGTAATCTTTTTATTTTTCTTTGGGATCTATTGGGTCAACCAAGGATAATTCTGTGGACATATGATATCTATCATAACCTAGACGCATGACCTCCCATGTACGGAGGTTTCCTTGAGCACTTTCCAAAGATTTTAATTTCTAAAACAGTTTTTGATTGTACCTTTATGTAAGGTGTCATTGTGGCGTACTACCTAAGTTGGTGTCAAGAGTCACAGTTGGTATATATATTTGTATCAAAATTCACAACATATGTGTTGTTGTATTTTGCACGACAATTGTAGTAATAAAGTTGTAGTTATTTTATATACCATTATTTGGTGACTCAGAATAGGTTGGATGGAATGGACCTATTTTGGGGGTGTCACATTCCCTCTTAGACATAATTTTTATAATAATAAACAATCAATTCAATTAACTTGCATGTTAGTAATACGAGTGAGATTCAGATTCGTGAATAATATGATCCAAATCTGAGCATTAAAAATAGTTCGAATAAAAATATGAGTAGAATCTGAGCAATATTCTACTTGACTCGTTTAAGATTCAAACTACTCGAATTCTTGATTGTGATTCAATACATACTCGATTGATACATATTCGATTAGATGCTCGATACATTCTCTTATAATATATACAAATTTAAATCAAATTAGGATAATTAATTATTATTATTTTGTTTTTAATTTTAATTATGATTTTATATTTGTAAAGTGTAATAGTAAATATATTTTCTCATTTTTAAGTAAAATAACAAATTCAATTTATAATTATATTTATTATAAAACTAGTTATTATGTGGAGACTCGAATTCGAGCTTGAATATGAAGCTCGAGAGTAGTTGGAATATAATTCTATCCTCCATCCACTTTGTATCAGATGGAATCCAGTTTAATTAGGTTTGAGTCATATATATTATTAATCATCCTTAGGATTTTGTAACATTAAACTTAATTATTTTTAAAGGCCCAAATTTACTAGACTAATATTTTTTGTTACTTATTGTTAGCCCAGATAAATTATTTTCAGATTTGACCCAAGTCCAATTAATATATTTAAAATATAGATTTAAATATAATTTATTTATTTATTTTATTTTTGTGAGTATTACATTTTATAAGCTAGCTTTTTAACTCTGTGAAGTTAGACTAATTACAGGTCCGTCCCGTCCCGTCCCTGTAGATGCTTGAATTTGTATGCTAGCTAGCAACTAAATAAATTAATTCTAGTCCAAATTTCCTTAAAATCATCGTCAATTCAATTCTTGTTATTATTCAATGACTAAAACTACTTTAAAAGTTAAAGATTCATATATATATATATATATATATATATATATAGAACACGGATCAGGTCCGGGAGTCCGGACCTGATCCAAAATCCGGACCCAATTTTTTTTTTTTTTTGTAGAACAACTAAAAAATAAAATAAAATTATGGAACTAAATTTTTTCCATAATACAGTGTTTTGGGTGTGTTTTCAATACCTACACCAACCAATGTATGTACAGTCTGCCCAGACTGTACAGACATATTTTGTTATACGTATCCAAATCACACCCAAAACACTGTATTATGTAAAAATTAAAGTTCCATAATTTTTTTTAGTTGTTTTAAAAAAAAAAGCAAAAAAAAAAAAAGTCCCCGGACCTGATCCGGACTCTCTCTCTCTATATATATATAGCTCATAGGAGGAAAGATGTAGGAAATTAATTAATCTGTTGCTCGGACGATCATTGGCACTAGAAATGTGTTTAAGCCAGCAGCCAAACAATCTCATAAATATTATTGGCAAGAGAAGCGGTCGAAGAAATAGTAATGATGAGAAAGAAAGCAAAGGGTTATTAGGGAAGGAGATTGATAGATGGAAGAAGCAACAACGTACAGGAAATGAAGATGATGATAACACAAGAACAAGATCAACTTAATTCTTCCAATCCCACTCAAATGAATTGAATGATTCCTTCTATTCTATTCACTTCAAGACCGATTATTTCTCATATTCTCCTATCCTTCCATTATGTTAAACATATATATATATATATATATATATATATATATATATATATATATTTGCGGATTTATTTCTTTCTTGTAATTAATTTAAGAAATGCATGGTTATTTAATTCCCAAGCAAGCAAGCAAAACATGGTGATCAATATTTGTATAATTTCATTAAATACATATTGTGACGGACATCCACCTTGTCACATTAAATACAACTTCCACTAAACAGAACACAAGTGGAATGGGTGGAAAATTAGGCAATTTAACTCTTTAATTCATCTCAGCAATGAATGAGAATGCTTTAGTAGTATATTATTGAGTGGTTTGTTTTGGGCTTTACACAACATGTTCTTCACTCTTTCTGTCATCTGCATTTATTCAACACTAATTTTCCATAAGCAAATCCATATACCGGCCGTACGTAAACGGAAAACTTTAATTATACCTGTCCAAGACTTGATCCCCTTGCATAGGGAAAAGCTCTAATATGATGATTATTAAGGCTAGCTGGAGGAGATTTCCGGCTACTTTCTTCTCTGCATGCCAGTTTCCCATTACCCTGGCTTCTTCTTGTACAGTTTTGCCATTGGTCCTTCAAATTGCCAGACGAGTCCTAATTATGCACAACAAAAGTACCATAATTTACCAAGTACTCTGAAATACTAAAATATATAGACAAGTTGAATTTCAAATTTTCTATGAATTTATACCGATAAACTTCTGCTTCTGGTTGTAACAGTTGGAGAATTATGCCAGTTCCCATTCAATACACTCGGAAGGCTTGATTCCTAATGCCAAAAAAAAAAACTTTGAAATTAGAGGATTAATATTAATACATGCATACTGTATATATTTTCGAAAAAATATAAGCATATATAGGTAGTATTTCAGAAGTTTTTAAGAATATATACCAAGAATAGCACAGTTGCACAATGCTTGAGGACTTCCAAATTCATGCGCACATCATCTAGACTCCTGTAAAATATTGTCAAAATTAAGAAGAAATAGTTTTAGGGTATTAAATATATACTTCAAAATTAATCCAACTATGAATAAAAAGTCGACCTGTGCTTTTGCTGTCCAAGCCCGAAGTATGTCGCCAAGGATGCCATCTACAGACCGATTATGGAAATTAATTGTGCATTGCATATATGTTGACAAATTACAAAAAAGAATTGCATGTTAATTATTGCAACTCCACACATACATACATACCTTCATATTACCGGCTCTTCTCCCAAATTTCTCCGTCAATACTCCCAAAGAATCAATCATGGCAACAGGCACCGGTGCAGGCCTCCCAATGTCAGCAAACGCCTCTCTAATCCGAACGCAATCAAATCTTTGAATATTATGCCCTGCCCATACTCTGCCATCGAGAATACTAAACACCTTATCAGCAACATCTTCAAACCAAGGTGCATTAACAATTTCTTTACGCGTAATCCCATCACAACGCGCTGATCTCAACGCCACAACTGACAAATCCCCCGGCCTAATCAGCGTTACATAGCTCTCTAACTCCACAAGTTTTTTAGGGCAAACAACCATTGCACCAAACTCCAAAATCCAGAACCTTTCTCCTGCTCTTTTAGGCACGTTTGTTTCTAAATCAAAGAACACAATCGAGTTAGAAAAAGACATTTTCTACTTAATTTTAGTAGGTGGTGGTTTTTATTTTTTTTGTTTGTTTGGAGATCATATGATATGGTATTTGATTGAGATCAACGTGTTGTATATAAATGTCTTGTGCATGGGGATGGTCATGTCTGGAGATTAATTGTCTTGCGGTTCAAGTTAAAGTTTGGTTTGGGGTTTGGACAAAGGTGTCCTATGCAAGGGGATTTCCTGTTAGACAAGAGAGTTGCATTTCTTTTCTTTTGGCTCTCTCTCTACTTTTTCATTTTTTTTTGTCTTTTGAGCTTGAAAACCTTTGGACAGGTTTTAGCTTTCTTCATCCTTTCTTTAGTTGTTGGTTGTTGGGTTAAATGCTTTCTAAGTCACCGTACTTTACGTCAACTTACAAATGGGTCGCTGAACTTTTTTTTCTTACAGTCAACTCATTGTACTCGACTTTTCTAATAAACCGTTAGAAAATCCGTTAAGTCAAGTTGACTTTTAACGGTTTGCCACGTATGCGGTACACTTGTCAAAAAAAGCTTATGTGTCAAGAATTATCCTATGTGGCTTTGATTATGTGGATTTAGTGGGAAAAATTTGTGGAGAAAATAAAAGAATTATTTTAAAATATAATATAAATTAAAAAAGTTGGCCAAAAAAATAAGAAAATAAATAAAAAATATATTTAATTAATTTTGTAATTAATATCAAATGCAGTTTTTTTTATTTTTTATTAAAAAATTAAAACGCATTTTTTTAATAAAAATAATTGATTTTGTTTATTTTTATTAAAAAAAAATTAAAACTACAGTTTTTTTTAATAAAAATAAAAAAATGCAGTTTTTTTAATAAAAAAATGTAGTTTAATTTATAAAAATGCAGTTTTTTAAAAATTATTTGCATATATAATTTTTTAAAAAATACAGTTTTTAAAAATTATTTGCATATATAATTTTTTTTAAAAATGCAGTTTTTATATAAAATTTTTAAAAAATGCAGTTTTTTTAAAATGCAGTTTTTTTTAAAAAAATTTATTACTTTTTTTATAAAATGCAGTTTTTTTACAAAATTTAAAAAAAATGCAGTTTTTTTATAAAATTTAAAAAAAATGCAGTTTAATTTAATTAAATTTAAGAAATAATCATTTTTATTAAAAAGAGGAAGAAAAACAATTCTTATTTTCGTGATTATAAGAAAATAAGTTTTTAAATAATTAGTAACAAGTATAAATATTTAAAAAATTATAAAATTAAAATATACTAAAATTACAAATCAAATCTTCACTGTTTAATAGAAAAAACATACTATAATATACTAAAATTACAAATCAAATCAAATCAAAAATAAAAAATTATTTACAAATCTTCACTTTAATATACTAAAATTACAAATCAAATCAAATTAAAAAATTATATTTAGTTAATTTCTTTAATTAATAGAAAAAATAAAAAGAGTTATTTAGTTATTTTTATAATTAATAGAAAATATTTTTTATATAATTAATAATAAATATAATTAATAGAAAATATTTTTTATAATTCTTTACAAATATAATAATATAAATTAAAAAATATGTCAAGAACGCACACTAACACACCAAGAATACACATATAAATTTAAAGCACGCACACTAACACACCAAGAACACATGACACACTAATTCCTTAATTCTTCCTGCAAATTAAACGCGAAAACGAACATACAACCATTCGGAGGAATCCCGAAAATGTTAAATACTAATAATTTTGTCATTCAGAAATTTTGTCGAAACACCAAGTAAGCATTGCCAATACAACAAATTTCGCAGAATCATTCGACTTCCTTACTAGTCCAAATTAGCAGGCCGCCTGCCTAGTGGCTAGTACTAGTCAGTAGAAGAAGATGGTAACTGTCTCAGTGTTCCTAACTCATTAATCCATCGATCTTCCGGAACTTGATCCGCCCAATTTGGAGGGAATCCACCAAACGAAATTCCGCGCATAGCTTCCATCACTCTGGTCGCATTCTCCGGCGGCACCGGAGTGTTTCGCCGGCTCTCATTCTCTCTGAATGCCCTTCGGATCGAAGAATCAGACGCCTCTCTCATCCTCTCTTCTTCTTTCTCTTTGTCTTCTTCTTGGTCATCGGTCAGATCTAAAGACGATACTCCGTCCTCTAACACAAACTTGAAGGATTTTACGACAAGATTAGGATTCAGAGCCGAAACCTAGAAAGAGTCCAAATGAAAAAAAAAAAAAAGAAATAGTTATGGTGCGTGAATGAGTACTCCGCGAAGAATTTGATAAAAATGAATATTTTTGTTTGTGATGGATAAATAGAAGAAATTTGAAAGGTCCAGACCTTTATCATCTGCAACAAATTTGGACGAGGTCGAGATTAATTTTTGTAAATCTATTACCTGTATTGATTTTGAATTTTAATATTTTTTTTTGTTTTTATTAAATGATATATAAATAATTAAATATATATTTCATTTATTTTCTTATTTTTTGGCAAATTTTTTAATTTATATTATTATATTTGTGAAAAATTAAATAAAAATTCATTTGATATTAATTAAAAAATAATTAAATATATTTTTCATTTATTTTTTGTTTTTTTGACCAACTTTTCTAATTTATATTATTATATTTGTAAATAATTAAACAAAAATTCATTTAATATTAATTACAAAAATATTTAAATATATTATTTATTTATTTTCTTATATTTTTGTAAAACTTTTCTAATTTATATTATTATTTGTAAAGAATTACATAAAAATTTATTTTGTTATAGATTTTCCTTTTAGATCCACATAATAAATGCCACGTGGGATAATTATTGATACATAAGCTTCTTTTTTCCAACTCAGCTGCTGATGTGGAGATTTCCGTTAAAAGTCAACAAACTTAACGGATCTTCTAACGTTTTGTTAGTAAATACAAGTTCAGTGAGTCGACTGTAAGAAAAAAAAATTCAGTGACTCGTTTGTAAGTCGACCTATAATACAGTGACTAAGAAAGCATTTAACCCTTAGTTTGTTGGTACGTGCTACTTTCCGAACATAGCAAAGTCATACAAATTAAGAAATAATGGATTCCAAGTTTGACTACAATAATATCATGTGTTGGGCTTAACCCGGGCCTGTTTTTTAGTCAGTCGGACATGGTGATTTTCTAGTCTGCAGCCTGTTTGTTTTAGTTTTTTTTTAATAAAAAAATGGAGTAATTATTAATTTATAAAAATTTGACTTATTTGCTTCAGTGTTTTGGAACATAAAGCACTAATACATATGTACGGAACTGCTGCTATTGGTTCTTGAACTAATTTATGTATATTAGTTATTCACTCTTTAATTATGATTCTCGTATGTATGTGAAACCTTAAATCAACTCAGTTAAATATGTTAAGTATATCTCTCTGCTATTGATTTTTTTTAGTGCATATTCAGCTTTTTTAAACATGTACTCTCAAAAATGATTTTTCTCAATAAGTTTTTTCTTTTGTAAACAACATAAAGTATCATTAGGGTTATTCTCAATACCTCATAGAAGTTCACCCTTTTTTTCTCTTTATATTTTCACTAGACAAAAACCCTACTCTCCATCTTAAATATGGGGAGGGCTCTTCTTATTTTAGAGAGACCCTCCTCTAGATCTATTTTTTTATGATTTAAGTTTATTTTTCTTTTTTTGTGAGAATTTATTTTTTTGGGAGTTTGCTTTCTTCAGTTGGGATATTTTTTTTTCATTTAAATTTTTTCGTTACTCGAATGGTTGAAGATAGATTGTTCATATTTGAGTATGACGTTATCATGATGACCTGTTCTTCTTGTGTTTGTATTGATGAACTACTCATATATGCATTTTCTGTTATTAATAATTTGGAATTATGATTGTTTTTCAAAAATATATCTGGTGTCCACTAGTTGTTGCTACGATCTACCACTTTCACGATTATATGTTACTCCCTCCTTCCCATAATATATGACGTTTTAGGTGATTTTATTTGTCCCAAATTATTTGACGTTTTAAAAAATTTAGGAGAATTAATTACAATCTTTTTAAAATTATCCCTCATGGAATAATGTTACAAATGAGAGAGAGTATGAGACAAGTATAGTAATAAATGAAATTTTAAGTGTATTATAGACAATTAGTACTATATTTAATGTTTTTCAATCATTTTCTTAATTCTTGTGTCCAATTTTAAAGTATTACAATTTTAATTCTTTGTATCGTAATCTTTTCATCGTCAATAACAATTTATAATTTTAATATATTTCAATCGATTTGACTATTTGATAAAAAAAACGACACAAACAAGTCATTTCTATATTCGAAGAACAAGTAAAATATAATAAATTAAAATTATAATACTTTAAAATTTAATATGATCCCACAACGCATTTAAGAAATATAATAATTCTGAACAGATCTAGAACGAAGCAAAATTAAAATTCTAATTAAGAAAACAGGCCCTTAACTTTCTTCAACGTTTAGTCATGTACATGTGATCCCGTGTAGAAATTTCACGAGTCACCACTTCATTACAACAATATTATAACTTAATTTCAGAGTGACAGTGTATGACACGAGCTAGGCAGATAATTTAAATACGGAAGTGGTTAGTATGAAGTTTATTTTTGAGTAAATTGGTTAATAGAGTACTGACACACAAGCAAAACTCTATGTGTGTTAGCATTCTATTGGTCAATTGACCAACTTACTAAAAAATAAACTTTATGCTAACTGGATCTTTTAAATATGAACTTAGCGGTCAGTTCTAAATTTAGTGGTTAAGATTGAGATATTATAATTTTTATGTTTTAAATTTGATTCTTATTTAAGTGAATTTATTTTGTCTATTATTCAATATGAGAAGTTTGTTTTTTCTTTTTATGAGGCTTGTTTATGAGTTTATTTCTTCATCTTTTAATAAGATAAAGTTTAATTGGTTCTTAATATTGTAATAGTAATAATATACTTGATTATAAAATTATATTGTATTTCCCAAAAAGTAGACCATTTAAAAAAAGAAGTTAAATATGAAGTTTCATACATGCATGATGCATGTAGTAGTTAATCTTAATTTTATTTTTTTTAATTTTTTTGAAGTTTATAAAGATTAGTATAATTCAAGTTGTTATTTACTCTCTCCGTCTCAGGATAAAAATTTTGGTGAACTTTTTACGCATATTAAGAAGATGAATGAAATGATAAAATTGCCCATAATAATATCATTAAATATAGAGAGAGAATTAGAATAAGAAAAATATGAGGTATTTAATGCTACGGATATAATAGGAAAATATGTGTAAAATTTTGGTTATTAAAGAAAAATGTACATTTAACATGGGACTACCCAAAATAGTAATAAGGACTTTTATCATGGGACAGAGGGAGTATAATAATTTAGGGGTTGTTCGATTAGTATTGAATGGCTAAATGACCGATCGATTTATCCATTTAGTGCGCTTGTTTTGGAAAAAAAATCCCGTGAATAGATGAATTGGTCAGCTATTCAGACGATTTGGGTTGGATGGCTAAGTCACATTTTTTTGACTCAATGGGCTGAATGAGTTTTTTTACAATATTAACTATTATATTAGATAAATTTATAACAATTTTAAATTTTTTCAGAGGAATAAAATAATAAAAATCTGTTATTCATATATTTCAGACTTATTAATTATCAAATAAATTTTTTTATTTTGATTCAGATTCAACTCATTCAGATTCATCTAATTTTTATCAAACATCCCCTTAGTAGACTGCATTTGTAAGACCCCAGTTTTTATAAATAAAGATGAATTTTTATAATTATTATTTTTGAATATTATGGAATAAATTTGATATAATAATTGTGGATAATATTTATAAATTTTGTAAAGTACGCAAGTTGCTATAAAATATTCGTTTGATCGGGGAATATTCTTTTTGTCGAGGAATATTCGTACGACGGCACAATCATTGGTGGACCCCACAACGGAAGTATTGTCGTAGTTAGAAAACGACAAAATTATCTTTCTATAAAATAACGGCGAAGGTGTTACCGTTAAAACTGTTGAACTACTCGGTAGTAAAAGTACAGTAATACGCGTTGCTGCATAGTAGCACACGGTATTGATTATTGATGCTTACGTGAGAAGTCACTCAGCTATACTCAATTATTGCTACAGTAATTGATGCATCATATCTCTTATATTATTGATTCAATTATTGTCACAGTATCATCTGTATAATATGTTATATTATTTAAACAATAATTGAGACGACAAGTTATAAATGATTAATAATTGTTGAAAGATTAAATATGTGTTGATTAAAAATAAAATGATTTCTGGTAATTTTTATTCAATCCTTGATGTATATAAAGAGTCTATTATTAGACGTTTGTGGTAAGTTTAATTATTTATGGGGGCCATATGTCATCATCTAAGAGTCTCTTTCATAAATAGTGATTACCTTCGTAAATAGTAATTACCTTCGTCAATAGTAATTACCTTCATAAATAGTAATTACCTTCGTAAATAGTAATTACCTTCATAAATAGTAATTACCTTCGTAAATAGTAAATACTTTCGTAAATAGTAATAAATCTTCTATAAATAGAGGCCTAGGACTTCATTATTTTTCACGAATTCGTTCAAGCTATAGAGAGAGAAAGTATAGAGAGAGTAAGAGAGAAAGAAGAAGAGTATTCGGTTACTACACTACTGCAGTATTCAATCTCCTAATAAGGTAAGGGGTGTTATTCTTTCTTCTTGAAGAGAACTTATGTTATTCCATTCTTTGTTATTCTGTTGGAATAACCTGTAAAAGTGGCATACCCTATACATGACCTGTATACGCGGTATACCCTATACTTGGTGAAATCCTTATGTTATTCCATTTATTATTATTCTGTTGGAATAACCTGTATACGCGGAATACCCTATACTTGGTGACATCCATTTACTATTCTGTCTTTATATTTCTGTCGGAATATCATGTCTGTGCTATACGCCGGACCTGTTTCCATTTACTATTCCGTCTTTACATTTCTGTCGGAATATCCTGTCTGTGCTATACGCCGGACCTGGTTCCATCATTTACTACTCCGCATTTATTATTCTTTTGGAACATCATGTCGGTGTGAATTTCACCTGACCTGGTTCCGTTATTATTATTCTGCCGGAATAACCTGTTTGTGCGGTCTCTATCGCATGCATGGTGATATCTTTTGTTATTGTATTCGGTATTACTCAGTTGATTAAAATTCTGACTTCTATACTCCATGAAATTAGTGGAATATCCTTGATATTTGCGCTTCATCCAGTATCCTTTCATAAAAATATTCTTCTGATCATTCTTGAATTTTACTCTACAAAACAGTCTCATGTTGACAATTTGGACGATAATAATTTCTGGATAAAATAATTCTTGAACTTGTTTTATTGAATTCTTATATCATTGTTATCATCCTCATGTTTATATTTTGTTGAAAGTCATCTGTGGCCTGTAGTGTATAGATGGACTTGGTATGATTATGACCAGGGATTATTCGGTGTAATCATGACCGTAATATTACAAATGATGTAAAAATTAAAAAAATCCTCATTGGCCCGTAGTGCATTGATGGACAGTTGTTGGCATGATCATGACCATTAATGAATACACAAATATTCTTGGCCCGTAGTGCATGAATAATTATGGTCGTGATACTAAAAAAATATCCTTGGCCGTAGTGCAGGGGTGATTCGATGATGTGGAATATTTATTAAGCTGAGTCTCAGCTATAACAGTGATGAAAAACCTTTTAAATCATAAAAGATAGTAGATTTTATTTTCTACTTGACTCTTTTAATGGATTGCTGATTCTGCTGCAGTTAAACTTGATGTTTATTATATTTTATCAGTTTAACACTGTTGAAGGCTAATGATAATTTATTCTGCATTATCTTAGTCATAATATTTCTTACTGGGCTAGTTGAGCTCACCCTTTCTTTCACTGTTCTCTTCAGGAAATGAGAATATAGCTGGGACGAGTCGGGGAACGGAGTGATGGACCAGAGAATAGTATTAGTAGTCCTCACTATTCTGTTAAATAGTGTGACAATAATTATATTGATGACTCCTTTTGAGTTTGTATGATCTCTAGTAGACAATAATTGTATTCAAACTCACAGTTATATTTTGTCGTATTGTACACGACAGTGGTATTAGTAAGTTGTATTTGAATTCTGTACCATATATCTGGCGACTCAAGATGGGTGATGTATACCTAATTTTGGGGGCGTCACAGTTGGTATCAGAGCTTAGGGATATGATCCCTGGCTAAGATGTGAGACTAGAACTAGGAGGGGAGAGACGGGGAATTCCTTTGCTAGTATGACCTACTTAAATTTATTTTGTATTTAAATTGGTTGGTCAGAGTTTAGAGATATTATGTTACATGTCAATTAACCTTTGTTTTGTGGCAGTATCTGAAAATGACATCTGAGAATGTTGAGAATAGCAATGGAGCATAGGCGATCGTTGATTCACCACATATCAATAATCAGGATAATGTGCATCAGGAAGGCGACAATCCTCATGCAAACAACAACACTGACCAAATGATGATTGATCAAATGTTCAGAGGCTTTATGCAATTCATGCAACAGCAAGCGAGAGCGACTCCTGTCCAAAACGTAGATGGAAACACAGGAAACTCTCGGGTGGTCACCGCTAAACAGTTCAAGGAGCTGGGACCACCAGGAGTTTAAGGGAGAGCCAAAATCACTTATGGCGAAAACATGGATAAAGCAGATTACCAAGATATTTGATGTCTTGGGATGCTCCGAGGAGCAAAAGGTTCCCTTTGCCGCCTTTATGTTGCGCGGAGAGGCAGATTACTGGTGGGAATCGGTAAAACGTACTCAACCTGCTGTAATGAAGATATCTTGGGAGAAGTTCCAGGAGCTGTTCAACGACAAATACTTTCCCGAAAGTATTCGCCACATGAAGGAGGTGGAGTTTATTAAGTTGGAACAAAATAATATGACCGTGTCACAATATGAGGCAAAATTTGCAGAGTTATCACGGTTTGCGTCCCACTTGGTGGATAATGAATAGAGAATGGCGCGAATGTTTTTAAGAGGTTTGAAGCCGGAGATACGTCAACATCTTATTTCTCATAAACTGCATTTGTATTCAGATGTTGTAAATAGGGCTCAGTTAGTGGAGCGCGATAACGAGTCAACTCAACAAAAAGAGAGCAGCCGACAAAATTATAATACCAGCGAGAGTAGTCATCGAAGCGGTGACAACAAGCGTGGAGGGAATCAGCAGGCCAGAAATGGTTACCACTTCGGTGGTAATCAGGGCCAAAACAATAAGAATGGACATTTAAAGAACAGGAGATTCAACAATGATGGAAAGACGTCAGCACCAGCACCCGTTGTTAAGGAAGGAGAAAGACCACCTATCATATGCTTAAAATGCGGAGGGGAGGGACACATCAGTCCAAATTGCGCGATGCCGTCCAAAGCATGTTATAATTATGGAAGAGAAGGTCACACTTAGCCCGATTTTGTCGTTTACCAAAGACAAATTCAGCTAGGATGGAGGCACCAAAGGTCGTCCCAGAAAGGTCAAAGCCGGTAGTGCAAGGGAGAGCGTTTGTTGTGACCTCCCAGAAAGCAAGGAACCCGAATGAGGTCATCACGGGTAAGCTTATCATAAACTCTAACGAAGTCTATACTTTATTTGATACCGGTTCTACCCATTCTTTTATTTCTCCTACTTGCGCTCATCGATTAAATTTGACTCCGGAGAAATTAGACTTTGACTTATCTGTGGAAACTCCGTTGGGAGAAATATTCATTACATCCACTGTTTATAAATCTTGTTTGGTTCAAATCGGTACCCTCACATTACCTGTAGATCTTATTTCATTGAAAATACTTGCATTTGACGTGATTCTAGGGATTGATTGGTTAACTACTCATCATGCAAAAATTGATTGTTTCCATAAGGTTGTTAGCTTTCATATTTCTAATCAACCTATTATGCGAATTCAAGCGACCAAACCATTAAAATCAATCACGGTCATCTCAAGCAATAAAGCTATTCGTTTATTGAAAAACGGATGTCAAGCTTTCTTAGCTCATGTCACAGATTTAAACAAAAATACGTCAGTATTGAATGATATTTCTATTGTTAATGAATTTCCTGACGTATTCCCCGAAGAACTTCCTGGCCTACCCCCAGAGCGTGAGATTGAATTTTGTATCGACCTTGAACCCGGTACAAAACCCATTTCTAAAGCCCCATATCGAATGGCTCCTATTGAACTTCAGGAGTTAAAAACCCAACTGAAGGAATTGTTAGACATTGGCTTTATTCGTCCTATTACTTCTCCTTGGGGTGCTCCTGTTCTATTCGTGAAAAAGAAAGATGGGAGTATGCGACTTTGTATTGATTATCGGGAGTTGAATCATGTCACCATCAAAAATAGGTATCCATTGCCACGAATTGATGACCTGTTTGACCAGTTGCAAGGAGCCAAATTCTTTTCAAAGATTGATCTTCGTTCTGGGTATCACCAATTGAAGATTAGAACCGATGACATTCCAAAGACGGCTTTCAGAACTCGGTACGGGCATTATGAATTCCTAGTCATGTCCTTTGGATTGACTAATGCTCCTGCTGCCTTCATGGATATGATGAACCGAGTATTCAAGGAATATTTGGATCACTTTGTGGTCGTCTTTGTTGACGACATCCTTATTTATTCCAAAAGTCGTGAAGATCATGAGCAACACTTGAGGCTGACACTCCAAAAGCTTCGTGAATATAAGCTTTATGCCAAGTTGAAGAAATACGAGTTCTGGCTTGAGGAAGTAGCATTCCTTGGGCACGTGGTATCAAGTCATGGAATATCTGTTGACCCAGCAAAGATTGAAGCTATTCAAAGCTGGGAGCAACCTAAATCAGTGACCGAAGTAAGTAGCTTTCTCGGTTTAGCTGGTTATTATCGGAGATTCGTGGAAGGATTTTCTCGAATCGCTACTCCATTGACTCAGGTGACTCGGAAAGATACAAAGTTCGGTTGGAGCGAAGAATGTGAGATGAGTTTTCAAGAACTCAAGAGGAGACTTATTTTAGCACCTGTTCTAACAATACCATCTGGCTCGGAGGGATTTGTCATCTACAGTGATGCTTCGGGCAAAGGGCTGGGATGTGTTCTCATGCAACATGGAAAAGTCATAGCCTATGCCTCGCGACAACTCAAAGAATATGAGAAGAATTATCCTACTCATGATCTAGAGTTAGCAGCTGTTGTCTTTGCACTTTAAATTTGGAGGCATTACTTGTATGGGGAGAAAGTGGAGATCTTTACGGATCATAAAAGCCTCAAATATTTCTTCACTCAAAAGGAACTCAACATGTGACAACGACGTTGGCTTGAACTGTTGAAAGATTATGATCATACCATCCAATACCATCCTGGAAAAGCAAACGTGGTAGCTGACGCATTGAGTAGAAGATCACAAGCAAGTACGAGTGCGATATTGTCAACGCAAGGGCCCATTTTGTGTGACTTGCAAAGGATGGAGATAGAGTTAAAGACTCCAGGGACGCATGTGACGCTGACGAATATACGAGTAGAACCGACTTTAATCGATAAAGTTAAAGCTGCTCAAGCTACAGACTTGGAGCTGATGCGTATGAGGAAGAAAGTGCAAGAGGGTGCTATGCCGGAAGCAAGAATCGATGAAGAAGGAATACTTCGAGTCAACTCCAGACTTTGTGTTCCTAACGACCCTGATTTAAAGTATAAAATCATGATGGAGGCGCACAATATACCGTTTGCAATCCATCCTGGGAGTACCAAAATGTATCATGATATTCGTCATACATTTTGGTGGAGCAATATGAAGAGAGAGATAGCGTTGTTTATCTCAAGGTGTCTATCTTGTCAACGAGTTAAAGTGGAGCATCAAGTACCAAAAGGTCCATTGCAACCACTTGAAATTCCAGAATGGAAGTGGGAGCACATTACCATGGATTTCGTTACCGGTCTTCCTAAGGTTTCTCAAGGCATAGATGCGATTTGGGTCATTGTTGATAGATTGACCAAGTCTGCTCATTTCTTACCGATACGAGAAACTTATACACTTGAACGTCTTGCTCGTATGTACATAAACGAGATTGTAAGACTGCATGGTATGCCGGTATCCATAGTTTCTGATCGAGACCCAAGATTTACTTCACGATTTTGGGTTAGTTTGCAAAAAGCTATGGGCACAGACTTACGATTTAGCTCGGCATATCATCCTCAGACGGACGGACAGTCGGAGAGGACTATTCAAACTCTTGAAGATCTATTAAGACTCTGTGTCCTTGATATCAAGGGAAGTTGGGACAAGTTCTTACCATTGATGGAGTTTTCCTACAACAACAGTTATCAAGCAAGTATTGGCATGGCTCCATTCGAAGCATTGTATGGAAGAAAGTGTCGTTCTCCAGTATGCTGGGATGAGGTGGGTGAAGCAACGTTGTTGGGACCAGAGTTGGTACGTATGACTACGGAAAAGATTCAAACGATCCGACAACGTATAAAAACCTCACAAAGTCGACAAAAGAGTTATATTGATCTTCATCGAAAGGACGTAGAATTCAATATTGGAGATCATGTGTTGTTACGTGTTACTCCATGGAAAGGAGTTACAAGATTTGGAAAGAGAGGAAAACTCAATCCTCGATTCATCGGTCCATTTTTAATCCTCGATCGAATAGGAACTGTGGCCTATAGACTTGCTTTACCGCCAAGTATGTCTCGTGTTCATAACGTTTTTCACATATCCATGTTACGTAAATATGTGAAAGACCCGAACCACATTATTGAGTTAGAACCGGACGAAATAGCGGAAGATTTGACGTATGAAGAGATTCCTGTTCAAATCTTGGATAAGAAGGAACATATTCTACGCTCCAAGGTTATACCTCAAGTCAAAGTTTTGTGAAGAAACCACGATGTTGAGGAAATGACTTGGGAGTTAGAATCTGAAATGAAATCAAGGTATCCTTACCTCTTCGACATACCAGGTACGTACCCTAATTTCGAGGGCGAAATTTCATAAGAAGGGGAGGTTGTAAGACCCCAGTTTTTATAAATAAAGATGAATTTTTATAATTATTATTTTTGAATATTATGGAATAAATTTGATATAATAGTTATGGATAATATTTATAAATTTTGCAAAGTACGCAAGTTGCTATAAAATATTCGTTTGGTCAGGGAATATTCTTTTTGTCGGGGAATATTCGTACGACGTCACAATCATTGGTGGACCCCACAACGGAAGTATTGTCGTAGTTAGAAAACGACAAAATTATCTTTCTATAAAATAACGGCGAAGGTGTTACCATTAAAACTGTTGAACTACTCGGTAGTAAAAGTACAGTAATACGCGTTGCTGCATAGTAGCACACGGTATTGATTATTGATGCTTACGTGAGAAGTCACTCAGCTATACTCAATTATTGCTACAGTAATTGCTGCATCATATCTCTTATATTATTGATTCAATTATTGTCACAGTATCATCTGTATAATATGTTATATTATTTAAACAATAATTGAGACGACAAGTTATAAATGATTAATAATTGTTGAAAGATTAAATATGTGTTGATTAAAAATAAAATGATTTCTGGTAATTTTTATTCAATCCTTGATGTATATAAAGAGTCTATTATTAGACGTTTGTGGTAAGTTTAATTATTTATGGAGGGCCATATGTCATCATCTATGAGTCTCTTTCATAAATAGTAATTACCTTCGTAAATAGTAATTACCTTCGTCAATAGTAATTACCTTCATAAATAGTAATTACCTTCGTAAATAGTAATTACCTTCATAAATAGTAATTACCTTCGTAAATAGTAAATACTTTCGTAAATAGTAATAAATCTTCTATAAATAGAGGCCTAGGGCTTCATTATTTTTCACGAATTCGTTCAAGCTATAGAGAGAGAAAGTATAGAGAGAGTAAGAGAGAAAGAAGAAGAGTATTCGGTTACTACACTACTGCAGTATTCAATCTCCTAATAAGGTAAGGGGTGTTATTCTTTCTTCTTGAAGAGAACTTATATTATTCCATTCTTTGTTATTCTGTTGGAATAACCTGTAAAAGTGGCATACCCTATACATGACCTGTATACGCGGTATACCCTATACTTGGTGAAATCCTTATGTTATTCCATTTATTATTATTCTGTTGGAATAACCTGTATACGCGGAATACCCTATACTTGGTGACATCCATTTACTATTCTGTCTTTATATTTCTGTCGGAATATCCTGTCTGTGCTATACGCCGGACCTGTTTCCATTTACTATTCTGTCTTTACATTTCTGTCGGAATATCCTGTCTGTGCTATACGCCGGACCTGGTTCCATCATTTACTACTCCGCATTTATTATTCTGTTAGAACATCATGTCGGTGTGAATTTCACCTGACCTGGTTCCGTTATTATTATTTTGCCGGAATAACCTGTTTGTGCGGTCTCTATCGCATGCATGGTGATATCTTTTGTTATTGTATTCGGTATTACTCAGTTGATTAAAATTCTGACTTCTATACTCCATGAAATTAGTGGAATATCCTTGATATTTGCGTTTCATCCAGTATCCTTTCATAGAAATATTCTTCTGATCATTCTTGAATTTTACTCTACAAAACAGTCTCATGTTGACAATTTGGACAATAATAATTTCTGGATAAACTAATTCTTGAACTTGTTTTATTGAATTCTTATATCATTGTCATCATCCTCATGTTTATATTTTGTTAAAAGTCATCTGTGGCCTGTAGTGCATAGATGGACTTGGTATGATTATGACCAGGGATTATTCGGTGTAATCATGACCGTAATATTACAAATGATGTAAAAATTAAAAAAATCCTCATTGGCCCGTAGTGCATTGATGGACAGTTGTTGGCATGATCATGACCATTAATGAATACACAAATATTCTTGGCCCGTAGTGCATGAATAATTGTGGTCGTGATACTAAAAAATATCCTTGGCCGTAGTGCAGGGGTGATTCGATGATATGGAATATTTATTAAGCTGAGTCTCAGCTATAACAGTGATGAAAAACCTTTTAAATCATAAAAGATAGTAGATTTTATTTTTTACTTGACTCTTTTAATGGATTGCTGATTCTGCTGCAGTTAAACTTGATGTTTATTATATTTTATCAGTTTAACACTGTTGAAGGCTAATGATAATTTATTCTGCATTATCTTAGTCATAATATTTCTTACTAGGCTAGTTGAGCTCACCCTTTCTTTCACTGTTCTCTTCAGGAAATGAGAATATAGCTGGGACGAGTCGGGGAACGGAGTGATGTATTAGTAGTCCTCACTATTCTGTTAAATAGTGTGACAATAATTGTATTGATGACTCCTTTTGAGTTTGTATGATCTCTAGTAGACAATAATTGTATTCAAACTCACAGTTATATTTTGTCGTATTGTACACGACAGTAGTATTAGTAAGTTGTATTTGAATTATGTACCATATATCTGGCGACTCATGATGGGTGATGTATACCTAATTTTGGGGGCGTCACAGCATTAAACAGTTTACAAGGATCCGGTTAGCATGAAATTTATTTTATGGTATGTTGGTCAATTGACCAATAGAATACTGACACATATAGAGCCTTATCTGCGTGTCAATACTCTATTGGTCAATTAATTAATTTATCCAAAAATAAACTTTATGATAACCACTTCCAATTTACAAGTATGTTGAACGGCTTTATTTAGTTTTCTAGTACTATTTGATTGCAGTTGGAAAACAATAAAAGTTGATCATGTGATTTAATATTTGTGGATATGAGAGAGAAATGCACTTATAATATTAATTAAGAAATTGATATTTTTATATATATTTTTAATATTTTTACATAATTATCTTTCATGTAAGAAGAAAGTAGATTCTATCTTCATATAAGAGGGGACCATATAAAAATATCAAAAATTCATATAAAAATAATGCTTCCATATTAATTACTTAAGACTAAAAGACAAATTGCACCCCAAACTTTATACCGCTGTTGATTTTTGCACCCCAAACTAAAAAAGGTGTCAAAATACACCCCAAACTTCAATTTACTTAACAAAAGACACTTTTTTTATTTAACCGGTCAAAAGTAACCGACTAACACTGTAATATTTATAAGAGAGGGATAAACTTGGTATTTCTTTATTTCCAACCTCACTCTTTCCTCTCTGCACCAAACAAACTCCTCGATAGTTTCTCTCTCCTCTTCACAGCCGAAATCCACAAACCCGCTCTCTCCGAACACCTCGACACAAAGATCTCAAAGCAACCGATTTGGCCAATTGACACACTTTTAGTTGAGTTTAAGGATTGGAAGTCAAGTATTGGAGGGTTTTGAATGGTTTTCTGGTGTGGAAAGACCCGATCTGGGAGGACTAGGTCGGGTACGCGGAGCGAGTATTCCATGAATTGAGAAAGAACGCCATCGTTTGCGCTGGTCGATCGGCGTCTAGCGGTAACGGGTGAAGGCGGTGGAGCTGAGCTCGAGGCTACGATCGAGTACGGGGCGGCGGCTGCGGTGTCTGTTTCGCAGCAATTACAGTATCAGTGCGTCGTTTGCTTCCTCGAACTTATTCTTTTGGTTTGATTTGGTTGCTTATAAGAAATTCCTTCGTTTGCTTCTAAGTTCTGCCTTGTTTGGTCCCACTTCCCGATCATCGTTTGAATCTGATGAAAAGATTATCACATTATTTTCCTCCATTAACTTGACTGTGCTCTGTTGCCTAACAGAAGATGGCGATGAAGCAAACATCGTAGACGTTAGTCAGAAGTCAATTGAGACCTTATTCAGAATTGTCAAGGCTTCTAATGATGAGGAAGAGATTACTTCTGCAATGGGTATTATCTCAAACCTTACGGAGTCTCCCCAGATCACTGAGTGGCTATTTGGAGCGGGGGTCTTCGTATAATTTCAATCCTTCTGTCTGATTCCAGGAAAAATGATCTGCATAAGAATCAATTGATCGAGAATGTTGTAGCAGCCATATGTCGTTTTACTGCTCTAATAAACCTGCAGTCACAGAAAAAAGTAGCTGAATTCGGCATTATCCCGGTGTTGGTACAGTTACTAGACCAAGGAACTAGCTTGACAAAAACAATTTCATTGAACGACAATTAACAAGTAGTATTATTTCTCTTACTCTAATTTTCGGATCCTCGCTAATTTATTGTATCAATATCATTGTAGTTCCATCATCACGAATAAAATACGAGTATGTATTAGATTTCTTTCTATAATGCAACAATGTGCTTGTTCTTGGTTCTGGACTTAATTGTTTCGGTGAAGGTATATTTCTGGGAAAGGTTAAATTTTGGCTCTTGGATTCCGTGGTTGAACTGGGTTGTGCGGCTATTTTTTACTTTAACTGAGAGTTTCAGTTGAACCGGGAGAGTTTAATATTTTTGAGAGTTTTAGTTTAGAGTTTCAATTGTGAGAAAATAGGAAAAAAGATGAGCTCTAAGTGTTTTGGAAGGTGTACTTCAAAGTGGAATGCCTCACAAATAGTCTCTGTTCCTTGAGAGGAGAGGAAATGTGACGATCCTAAAATAGGTCCATTCCATCTAACTCATTTTGAGTCGTCAAATACATAGTACAGAAAATAACTACAACTTTATTACAACAATTGTCGTACAAAATACAACAACACATATGCTGAGTTTGGATATAAATATATACCAACTGTGACTCATGTCCCAATCATGGATAGCACGTCACAATGACACCTTACATAAAGGTATAGTCAAAAACTGTTTTAGAAATTAGAATTTTTGGAAAGTGCTCAAGGAAACCTTCATACATGAGAGGTCATGCTTCTAGGTTATGATAGATATCATATGGCCACAAAATTATCCTTGGTTGACCCAATAGACCTCAAAGAAAAACGAGAAGATTATTATCATATTCTTTCCAATGGTGAGTCTTCTCTTGACTTATCATTATCTCCACTTTATCAAATTGAGAATTATACTTCAAACAAACACCAAGATTATATAGGTAGTGTTCGTAAATATACTCAGCAAGTGGATGAGCACAACCCTGCCTTATGATGACATGAAGTTGTATGTTATTAGACATCTTGTATGATAGTGGCAAAACACCCTTCCAACGCTGGGTTCGCCTCTCCCTATATGATTCACCAAATATAACTACTAAAAGATGTATACAACACACTTGTCTATACTGTTTAGGGAGAACTCCATAGCTAGAGACCACCGTTCTATTCCCTTGTTACCCCCGCTCGACCCAGCTACACTTTTATTACCTGAAAGAAATTGTGAAGCAAAAGGGTGAGCACAACTAGCTCAGTAAATAATATCATGACTAAAGATAATTAAATTATCAATAGCCTTCATCAATAACAAATCAGAGATTTAGAACATATGGTAGATGATAAAATTTTTAACCATAGTTGCAGCGGAACGAGCAATCCATTAGAAGAGTCAAATAGACAATACAGTCTATTATCTTCTCCATGTTAAAAGTCCACCAACAATGTTTTATCCGTGTAACATCAATCAACAGTTCCTTTCCATAATTATATGAATATCTCATAATCATAATTGTGATTCTAAATTCCTCTTCGTACCCAGGACGAATATAATTTTCATCACATGTCTTTACCTGAAACATCAAAGATCATGGTTATACCAAATCACAGTTCCTGTTCATAATCATACTAATAAATTTTTCTTTGCACTACGGGCCAAAGATATTTATCCACAGTTCATCTTCGCACCACTGGCCAAAGATATTCAACAACAGGTCATCTTTGCACTACGGGCCAAAGATATTCATCAACAATTCATCTTTGCACTACAGGCCAAATATATTCCTCAACAGTTCATATTTGTACTACAAGCCAAATATATTTATCAACAGTTCATATTTGCATTACAGGCCAAATATATTAATATCTTAAAGAAATATATAATCATTTCAGAATTTATATAAACAATAATTATAACCATGTTGATCAATTCACCTTTGCACTTAAGCTAAAGATATTCAATTATAAATTCAATGGTCATAATCATACCAGTCACAATTCAACTTTTCACTACTGGCCAAAGAGAACCCTAGTCATGATCATACCAATAATCTACTCATCTTTACACTCCAGTGAAAGAGAATTTCAACATCAGGGTTATAAAAATATTATATATGATAATAAAATTAATATAATTAATATATAGTTTTAATCTCCACAGTAATATTCATAAATTAACTATAATTTGGTTAGAAAAAGAAATTAATTTTGTAGTGAATAGTATCCGTGAATAGTAACTCGTGAATAGTAACTCATGAATAGTAACCATGACACAAAAAGGTAGAAATTCAACAATAAAATTCATACCAATATTTCGATATAATGATATTGAAAGAAAAGCATTTCTTAAACATATTAACAATTTATTTTAATTGTTTACACTTTACTAAATAATGCATTTAATCATCATAAAATGCCAAACTTATAAGATTTTATCACCAATAACCAAAACCCTCATCAAAAATCTGCATATACCACATATATGATTCTCAGGCCATAAATCATATTTTCCAATTTTCTTCCTTCACATAACTTATTTAACTCATTTATTCATAACTAGTCCATTTTTATGAAAAATACCAATTCAGTTCCAAAAATATTTTTTTTCTGGGATTTAGCAGAATATAGTCCCATATTGAACATATATTTTTTTTAGAATTTTTAAAATTCATTTACTATTTTTCATATAGCCAAAACCGCTGAATATTTAGACATTTATCATAAATTATAATTTTATCCAAAAATTTCAAAATTCACAGAGTACACTGATATTATATAGATGTACTCCCAATAAAAATTTCATCAATTTTGGAGTTAACCATAAGGTGTTATAAGCGGTTACTTTTAAAATAGTCTTTTCTCATAAAATTCATAACTCTTAATCTATACGTCCAAAAATCACCATTTTTTGACACAATCAATAAAACTCATCAACATATAATTTCAAATTTTTTCAAAATTTTTTGAAGGTCAGAAGAAGTACGAACTGAAAAATATAATAACCCTTAAAATCTCTTACTATCCCTTACCTCAAAAGAGCAGCACTTCTTACTAGATATCGGATATGACGCTGAAGGAAACTTGCACTGATGAATATCAACTCACCAAGTATCTAAATACTCATAAAATACACTCAATAATCTATAGAGAGAAAGAGAGAAAGCTTATGTTTCTGGTGTGATTTTCAATTTTAACTTAGCCCTCTATTTATAAGAAAATGTTAGCAGACGTGACCTGCAACCTGATGGTTTTACCTGTTACTATTCTCACCCATCACATTTGTAATAACTTCAGCATATTTCTTCACCAACCACAAGTGGGGCCCACTCAATTCTATAATTTTCCACCAAAATCATTTATAAACCTAATTTCTGAATCAATCACCTCTTAAAATTCATAACAAATCATACGTTCATTTTTAACGGTTCAAAATTTGTGGACATATACTCAACTTATATATGTATAACATATCCAAAAATTACAATGATCCAACGGTCGGATTAAAAATTATAACTCACGCAATATATCTCAAAAATACTGGTTTAATTTTTTAATACCTTCATTCTGACAAAAATACTGATAAAATACCTCAACATTAACTCCTTCATTTTTAACCACAATAAATATATCCAACATTTATATTCACATAAAATAAATATTTTCTTATCATATAAATTAATAATTAATTATTCACAAATAATATTACAAAATCACAATTATGACAACCAGGCCGTTCCCAGAAAAGAGGGGGCTTTTCAATAAGAATTTCTCCTTACTGGCGCGCAATTAGGTGACCAAACCTCTCCTTGACAGAACTTTCTAGACATTGCCAATAATGTTATATAATAATATTATTCAAATAATATAAATTATTGATCTGATAATGGGAAATACTGTGCAGTGATAATTATTGAAACAACAATAATATAAAATATCAATGCAGCAATTATTGAATCAATAAAATAAAATATTGAACAGTAACTACTGTAACAATTATTGATTAGTGTCTTCTTACGTAAGGATCAATAATTCATCAATATTGTGCATCCACGCGTATTACTGTATTTTAACCACCGGGTATTCCAACAGTGTTAACGGTAACAACTACGCCGTTATTTATAAAAACTTAAACTTGTCGTTTTCTTCATCCGACAGTTATTCTGTTATGGGCCCACAAATGACTGCGCCGTCGTACGAATATTCCCTGACAACAAGAATATTCAACGACCAAATGAATATTCCTCGACAATAATGAATACTTTATAACCACTTGTGTATTTCGAAAAAAATCATATATCACCCTTAACTTTAACTTTTATCAATTTAACCATTTACTGAATAGTAATTATAAGAAAAATTGAATACTTTTATTTTATAAAATTCGGGGTCTTTCAATCTCTCTCCTTATGAAATTTCGTCCCCGAAATTTACGTACCTGGTATTGCAAAGAGTTGAGAATACCTTGCTTTCATTTCAGATTCTATCTTCCCTGTCATCATGATTTCTCTATTGCTCATCTCCTGTATTTCAGATATCATTCTAGAATATAGCTTCAAAACAAGGGTTAATTGAAGAAATTAACATATCACATAATATCCCGAGATTATGACTGACCAACAAATAAGCTTAGGTAGGACACACTAGCGAAGGATTTACTCATCTTTTCCCTCCTAGTTCTATTCCACGATCTCTGCCATAGACCATATCCCTAAGCTCTGATACCAACTGTGACGACCCCAAAATAGGTCTATTCCATCTAACTCATTCTGAGTCGCCAAATACATGGTACAGAAAATAACTACAACTTTATTACAATAATTTTCGTACAAAATACAACAACACATATGCTGTCAGTTTGGATACAAATATATACCAACTGTGACTCATGTCCCAATCGTGGATAGCACGTCACAATGACACCTTACATAAAGGTATAGTCAAAAACTGTTTTAGAAATTAGAATTTTTGAGAAGTGCTCAAGGAAACCTTCGTACATGGGAGGCCATGCTTCTAGGTTATGATAGATATCATATGGCCAAAGAATTATCCTTGGTTGACCCAATAGACCCCAAAAAAATGAGAAGATTACTATCATATTCTTCCCAATGGTGAGTCTTCTCTTGACTTATCATTATCTCCACTGTCTCAAATTGAGAATTATACTTCAAACAAACACTAAGATTATATAGGTAGTGTTCGTAAATATACTCAACAAGTGGATGAGCACAACCCTGTCTTATGATGACACGAGGTTGTATGTCATTAGACATCTTGTATGATAGTGGCAAAACACCTTTCCAATGTTGGGTTCGTCTCTCCCTATATGATTCACGAAATATTACTACTAAAAGATGTATACAACACACTTGCCTATTGTGACGCCCCCAAAATAGATATACAACACCCATTCTGAGTCGCCAAATATATGGTACAGAAAACAAACTACAACTTCAATAATACAATTGTCGTACAAAATACAACAACACATACTCTGAGTTTAAATACAAATATTGTCTTCTAGACAATATCCACACTCAAATAAGTCCTCGTTATAATTATTTAAACACTATTTTACAGAAATAGTGAGGACTGCTAAAACATCTTTCTAGAACCATCACTCCGTACCCCGACTAGTTCCTGCTATGTTCTCACCTCCTGAGAAAAATGAAACAAAAAGGAAAGGGTGAGCTCAACTAGCCCAGTAAATAATATTATGACTAAGATAATATACAACAAATTATCGTTAGTCTTTAACAGAGAAAAATATGATAAAATATTATAGACAACAAGTTTTAGATCAACAAATGCAACGGAAACAAGCAATCCATTAGAAGAGTCACGTAGTGAACGAATTCTACTGTCTTCTAAGATTTAAAATTCCATCATCAATATTTCATCCCTGTAACAACAATCAATATACATCTTTAATCATCTTTGCACTACATGCCAAAGATATTCATTTGTATCACCAGTTGGTCATGTTCATCTCAACACATGTTTATCTTTGCACTACGGGCCAAAGATATTCATCAGTAATCATTTATCTTTGCACTACAGGCCAAAGATATTCAATAATATCATCATTAAGGACTGAGCATGATGAAAAATATTTTTTAAGAACGAATCCAGTGAGATAGAAGGACAAATATTAGGGATTCGTATAACAGTTTTATCTAAGATCAATAATACTCCATAATAACCAATTTTGAAGCAGAATTCAAAAATAACGATCAAAACATGGATACAATCAAAGATAGTAGCCAAAATAGACATCTTGGACAAAAAGGAAAATTTTTATTTTTCGGTGAATAATGTCGTAGTCGTGAATAGTGCCGTATACGTGAATAGTAACCCCGACACAACAAGTTTCAAATTTGATTAAAAAGTTCACCAATATTTCGGCATAATGAAATTGAAGAAAATAATATCATTTAAGAAGAAAATAACATCCCTTACCTCAAAATAACCGTATTTCTGACTGAATTTCGGTATAGTGCTGACAGAAACTCGCACCGTATAGCAACACTCAAAATATACTCACAAGAATATGCTCGATAATATAGAGAGAGAAAGAGAGAAAACTTTATTTCTGGTGTGATTTTTAATTCTAACATAGCCCTCTATTTATAGGAAAATGCTAGAACGCCAAAGGAGACTAAATTAATAAAATATTAATATTTACCAAATATTCAAGCCCACCACCAAGGAATCTGATTTCAGCCACCAAGCACATGTTAAAGATGCCCACCAACCTTTGAAAAACGTTTATCTTGAAAATAATAATTAAAACTTCCAAAAATCAATTATTTCGGAACTCCGGAACTTCAATAATTCACAATAAATAGCCCTTTTATCAAAAAATCCAAATCTCGCGAATTTTTATAGGAATTTTAATTCTCTACAACTTTGCAGAAGAAAATTTTTCCAAATTCCAAACAGAAATAATCTGAAATCCACAAACGGGCGATTTTACAGTCTATAATCAATTTTCGGTCAAGAATTATGTCCACCGACACACAAAACATGTGTTAAACATTTAATGTCACAAAAATACTCTTCCTCCTCATATACTCTATATCCCACATTTATTGTAAAAATATCACCGTTAATATATTATTAAAATAATATATTTAATAAATTATTTTATCAGAAAAAGATAAAATATTAATTTTTAATAATTGTCACATTAAAAATTTTCTCCATCTATATCCATATAAAATGAATATTTTCTTTATCATAATAATCAATAATTAATTATTTAAAAATAATATTATAGAATCACAGTACTGACAACCAGGCCGTTCCCAGGATAGAGGGGGCTTTCTAATAAGAATTTCTCCTTACTGGCGAGCAATTAGGTGACCAAACCTCTCCTTAGACAGAACTTTCTAGACATTGCCAATAATGTTATCTGATAATATTATTCAAATAATATGAATTATTGATCTGATAATGGAAAATACTGTGCAGTGACAACAATAATAATATAAATATCAACGCAGCAATTATTGAATCAATAAAATAAAATACTGAACAGTATATACTGTAACAATTATTGAGTAGTGCCTTCTTACGTAAGAATCAATAATTGGTGCAATACTGTATGCTACTGTGTTTTAACCACCAAGTATTTCAACAGTATTGACGGTAATAACAACGATGTTATTTATAAACAACTTATTTTTGTCGTTTTTTCCATCCAATCGCTTTTCGTTATAAGGCCCACACAAGACTGCGCCATCGTATGAATATTCCCCGAAAGCAAGAATATTCCACGACCAAACGAATATTTCATGACAACAATGAATATTTTATAACCACTTGCTTATTTGAAATATTTGCGCATTTTACCCATAACTAACCACATTAATCAAAACAACCCTTACTATTTCAAAATAATAAATAGAGGAAATTCAATTTTATTTATAATAAGTTGGGGTCTTACATCGTGACCACCGGTAATACAAACGATTATCTTTGGGCCGTACTGCATAGATAATTAATTCGTGGGTATGAAACAATTATTGATTGGTGTTACATGAATAAAATATTGATGATGGACTTTTAAATCATAGAAGATAGTAGACATCATTCTCTACTTGACTCTTAAAATGGATTGATATTTTCGCTGCTGTTGTTGATCTAAAACTTGTTGTCTATTGTATTCTATCAGATTTTTTATTGTTGAGAACTAAGGATAATTTGTTATACATTATCTTAGTCATAATATTCTTTATTGAACTAGTTGAGAATATAGTTGGGACTAGTCGAGAAATTGAGTGATGGTCCGAGATAGTCACTATGTTGGATAAAATCTATATACGCACAACACGCAAGTATACGTGGTCAACAAGTAATAAAGTGATGAGTAGAGTATCGTTCCCACAAAGACTTATTAGCAAAAATCTCAACTTATAATTACCAATCTTCTATTAACCCTAATCTTATTAAACAAATCAAATTCAATGATTAAAAAAATAACTATTCTAAATTAAAATAATAATTAAACTATCACAAACCAATCACAAATATCAAAATCTGGAATTTCAAACAATTAATGGAGAATTAGACTTATGATTTCACCCTAAGCTTCACTCTGATTTTAACACTTTTATTCCAATTCAACTCACTATTCCAGTTTATTAATCAAGAACACGAACGTAGTATTAACCACCTCTCGATGCACTAATACCATATTAACGTCAATCCACAATTAAGATAGAAATCCGTTAAACACCTTAAGCAACTAACTCACTATATCTCTATGTGAATTACAATTGAAGAAGGTTGAAGAATAAGTTCTCTATATGATTACATGCGATGTCAAGCATATCTCTACCTTAACACTCATCAAGTTTAAGCTATTAACAAAATCCTGAACACATGCTATATCAACTAGGTCTAAAATTGAATATCCTCTCTCGATTCCATCCAACTCCACAAAGAATTGTTGATCAGGCAATTCATAGATTCAAGCACAAATTAATATAGATAAACTGGTAATAGCTTATTAAATTGGAAATCAAAGTTTACAAAATCATAGATTCACTTAAAAGATCCATCATAAGCCTAAAAAATGATTTAGTTCATAATAAACGAAATAAACACTGAATAAATCATGGAAATCATCTTTTCAATTAAAAATAATAAATTAAGATGAAGAATATTGAAAAAAACACCCCTCACGTAGCCTAGAAACGCAATCGTCTTGAAAATCGCCTTGAAATACTCCTCCTATGCTCGCTAGAAAAACTGAGATTTTTTTTCGTAATTTTTTTCCTTGTGTCTCCTTAATCTCAGAGTTTTATATCCATATATATACTACCACATGTATTTTGACCATAATTCCATGCATATACAAGTCCCAAGTCATTACCATCTCTAAAACTCCACACTTGTAGCACTAGAAACCAACTAGGAGTCTTGATTTCCGAGTACCCAGCCCCAGCTGGACATTTTCCTTTGCACAAGCCAGCCCCGACTGGGTACCATTCTGATTTTGTTGCCCAGACACCCAGCCCCGGCTGGGTGGTAAAGCATAAAAGGACCCAGCCCCGGCTGGGTAGTAAGCTGCGAATTATTTTTGCTGCTGGAATCTCCTCTGCTAAAACTGCCATAACTTTCAAACTGGGAGGAATTACGAGACCCGCGACCTATCAAATCGAAGCTATCGACGAGATCTACAACTTTCGTTCTTTGATCTTTCAGAAATAACAAACAGATGACTGTCGAAATCGCATCGGAAGCAGCTGCTACTGTGTAACGACAATCAAAACAACTCAAAACTTTGTCTTTGTTGCTAGAAACCATACTCTCGCATCCGAGCTTCTAATTAAAATGACGTAAGATGTTCCGGGATTGTTAATAAAGAATCTCTTCACATAATCCAAGTTCCACGCCACACACAAGAAATGCACACAAAATAAACATAAAAACCCGAACTTTAACCGGAATTGATTTTCCTTGCAAATTTTATACCAATAGTCGCTCATGCCGCTTTCAAGCATATAATCTACAAAATGGAAACAAAATGCATGAAAAGTCACTAAGAAACATGAGATTAAGCAAATAATTCAAGTACTAGATGCCGGATAAGTAGGTATACAACCGACTTATCAAATACCCCCAAACTTAAACATTTGCTTGTCCTCAAGCAAAAACAAAATAAAGATAAAGATGCAACACAATGCAATGGAATGGAATGGAATCCAACTAATATACATGCTTACAAATCCAGCAATATCATAGAATCAAAATTATTTTTCCGGCCTCAGAGAAATCAAGCAAACACTACAACACTTCATATAAAAACCATTCAATAATTCCCTATCAATCCTCAAATCTTAAACCGTTATCACTGGTATAGTGTGTGTGTGTTCAACATCCATGCTAATTGATACAAATTCAAATTCAATACATAACCAATCTCTTAGGAAGAAATATCCAGGGCAAACATCAAAAAGTTCAAAAGTAGACGAGTTCCAACTAAAACTAAACAATTACCACTTTCAAGGGTTTACATAGGGTACTTATACTTTATAATATTTTTTATTTTTTTTTATTTTTTTTTCATTGCTATCACGGGGGCTTTTTGCTCTTTTCTCGTTTTTTTTTTTTGAAATATATTTAACATGACTGTACAATGCCTCATTCCATTAGGCTAACAGTGCCACCCCTTAGCGAGCTTTCAATCAACGACTCTCAGACCATAAAAGACCTTAGGGCGCTAGGTGTTAAGACACCCCTACGGGCGTACTTGCTCAAGTAACAAAGGCCCCAAAACAAAACTAGTCACGATATATAATCATTTTTTTTATTATTTTTTTATAAAGCTTATGTACCCCACATTTATCCCCCCAAACTTAGTTCTTGCTTAATTCTTCGTCTTTACTGCCTATCCTTGTCATTTTCTCATTTACACTAGCATTATCCTCTTGAAACTCCTTATGTATCAATTTGAACTAATCAGTCAACAAAGGTGTTATTAACGTGCTACCCTTTTTATACCAGTTTCAAACAAGCACAAGATCCAATTCATAACAAGAAATCACATCAAAAGCTCTAATAATCAGCATTATACTTATCTACTCAATTCCAATCTCATCATTGGCCAAACTAAACTGAACTATCAAACAGCTGGACTCATGCAAGATGAACGTATTAATTAACTATTATTTTTGTATTTGTTTGTATTTTTTTTTTAAATTTTTTTAAATATATGCTAAACAAAAAATGATTGCAACGATGAATAAAACTATTTACATTCCTAAGCTACTATGCAACTACATGATTACTTGAATGCAACACTTAACAATCCTAAACATAAACCATGAACTAACCTGTGCAAACCTAACTAATGAAATCAAATATGCAACATGTAACATGCGACTAAATCCCCCAAACTTGAAAATTACAATGTCCACATTGTAAAGATAAAGCAATAAATAAGAGAGGACTTCCCTGTAATCGCCTAAGTGTGGGTTGGTGATGGGTGGTGTTCTTCATCGGAATCGCTGGGTGGGAACCTTGGCATTGGTACTGGTTGTTGGTAAGGGAATTGGGCAGTAGGATTGAAGCTCTGGAGCGTAGTGTTCAATGAGGCGAAAGATACATTCATGGCCTCAAACATGTGGTCCTGCCTTACTGCTAGTCTCCGCATTTCTCTTCGTGCCTCCTTGGTGTGCTCATCCACTTGTCGTTGAAGGTTGAGGAATTGGGTGCTAGATATTACTCCATGTTGTTGTGATGTCTCTCCCAACACCTCATTCCCTTGAAACTCATCGTCATCCGAGGTGTCCTCAGCATCAGCCTCGTCCTCTGAGGCTGAAGGAAATTCAAATCCTACTCCTCTCGGGTGCGATTCGCCTCCGGGCCACACAGCATATCTTGCAATCATTTTTGAGTCAAGTGTCTTCAGCGGAATCTGTGTTATTTCATCATCTGACCAACGCACTCCCGCCTGTATACACAATCCACAGATAAGTGATGGGTGTGGCAATCCGCCAGAGAATGGTCCTCGAAGGCATCTTCGGATTGAAAAGTTAATTACAGCCCCTATGTCCATGATGAAATCTTGTACCATAGCATATAATAACACTGCCTTATCCTTAGACACGTCTGACGTGTGTGTAGATGGAAGTAATTTAGCGCACAGGAAGGCGTACCATATTTTCCCATACCGACTGAGATCCTTACTGCGAAAGCCAGTGGCACCATTATTTGATTTTTTCCATGAGGTACCTGGCTTTGTCATCTCTTGCATAATAGCCTCATAATCTGGATCATTATCACGTAAGTCTTGGTACTGGCAGTGTCTCGGTACTCGTAACTGATAGTACGTGTTGATGGCGTCGGCACTGAAAGGCACTAACCTACCTCGTACAAAAGCATTGTAGGGGGCTTTATCCTCGGCGTTAGCGTAGAATTCTTTGACCACACTTACAACTGCGGGTTCAGGTTCTGCTGTTAATTTATTCCAACCTTTTTGATATATTTGTTGCATCATTTCTCCATCCTCAGGCTCAGGTGCCAACCCCCGCTCAGGTGTGAGTGCTTTTGTTACCATATAGTTGTAACGGTCGGCGGCGGCGGCACTTATGAATTTTCGCCTATCAAAGGTTCTTGTTGGTTTTGTGGTCCCCGAACTCTCTCCTCGTTGCCTTTTTGATGTCGGTTTTGGTGCCATTGATTTGGAATTGAAGAGTTTTTCCCCCAAACTTCACTTAAGCAGTCTGTCAAACACTTGGTGTGCAAGATTTGAAATTCCCACAAACTTGGTTATTTGGCTTGAATTGTGGTGATAGAAGATGAAGAATTAGCAAACCAACTTCTTACTTTCAATATATGTCGAATTTGTTTGTAGAGAATTGTACAAATCCTATCCTTGAACTTCCAATTGGTGTGAATTTAGGTTGTTAGATTGTGTGGTGAATGGGTGGTTTGAAGAAGAGGAATTTATGTGAGTGGGTAGTGGATGACTAGGTGGGATGAGTGGGATTGTGTTTGATTGTTGTGAGGAGTGGGATTGTTGATCGTGGGTGTAGGTTGTGAAGGTGTGGGCTGGTATGAAGATGAAGTATGATGGAATTTGGACAGCAACTGCCGTGTACTAATTGCCGTAGCTGATGTGGATGGTAAGAGGTTGAAGTTGCAAGGGAATTGGATAGCAACTACCGAACTGAACTGCTCCAACTGCCGTGTACTAATTGGATATCCAGCCCAGGCTGGGTTTTTAGTGCTGTAAGGTGCCAGCCCCGGCTGGGTTTTATGCTGCAAAAATAGAAGGGTACCCAGCCCCAGCTGGGTGATTTGTTCTTTGCAGGTCCAGCCCCGGCTGGGTTGTCTTCTGCGAAAGCAGAATGGGTGCCAGCCCCAGCTGGGTGTTTTGTGCTTTACATGTCCAGCCCCGGCTGGGTAGTAGGCTGTGAAAACAGAAGGGTACCCAGCCCCAGCTGGGTGTTTTATTCTTTGCATGTCCAGCCCCGGCTTGGTTATCTGTCAAGCCTCTTAGTTGCTGGAGCATTGTTTCTGCTGACTCACTACATGTGCATCATATAGCTTTTTCTTTGCATACCTAAACACATGAAAGCATACCCATCATTAGAATATAGGATAACACACATGCACACATAAACAACATGTACCGCTCCGCTCCGCACTAGCCTTTTTCAGCGGCTTCTATATTATGAGTCACAGGTTACCTATCAGTAGAAATGGAGCAATTTCAAGCATAGGGCTAAGATTATTTAAAAATTAAGTATACTTTAAATCCTACATAACTATATTCTAGACCAATTATTTTTTTGTTTTTTGTTTTTTTTATTAAACTACCAGTTCACTAGCATGGATAATATTACTTAAGAAAAGAAAACTGAAAGAAATAAAAATAAGCGTAAAAATAAAATTGGGTTGTCTCCCAATGAGCGCTTGATTTTAAGTCGTTCAGCCTGACTACTCCCTGTTTATGGTGCGTCTGCAAGTGTGATAGTTATGACGTCCGTGTTAGACTCGCCACCCCAATAGTGCTTTAATCTGTGACCGTTGACCTTGAAAGTTTCTAAAGGATTCCGACTGTAGATTTCAACGGCGCCATGTGAGAACACCCTTTTTATTATAAATGGTCCTGACCATCTTGACTTAAGCTTGCCTGGGAACAATCTCAACCGTGAGTTGAACAAAAGGACTGATTGCTCTGGCTCGAACGTTCTTTGCATAATTTTCTGGTCGTGCCATCTTTTCACCTTTTCCTTGTATAACTTAGAGTTCTCGTAGGCTTGAAGACGGAATTCGTCAAGTTCATTTAGCTGAAGTAGTCTCTTTTCACCTACGGCTGTTTGATCGAAATTGAGTTTCTGAATCGCCCAATAAGCTTTATGTTGTAATTCGACCGGTAAGTGACAAGCCTTTCCATACAGTAGTTGATATGGTGACATCCCGATCGATGTTTTATACGCAGTCCGGTATGCCCATAATGCGTCGTCCAACCTGAGCGACCAATCCTTCCGATTCGGATTCACCACTTTTTCCAAGATTCTCTTGACTTCCCTGTTCGAGACTTCAGCTTGTCCACTAGTTTGTGGATGATAAGCTATAGCTACCTTATGATTGACCCCATACTTTGCCAATAGAGCTGTGAACGAGTTGTTGCAAAAGTGACTACCTTCGTCACTGATAATTGCCCTAGGCGTGCCAAACCTTGTGAAAATGTTCTTTTGTAGGAATTTGAGGACCACCTTGGCATCGTTTGTCGGTAAAGCTGCAGCTTCAACCCATTTTGATACATAGTCCACTGCAAGTAGAATGTATTGATTGTTCAGAGACGATGGGAATGGTCCCATGAAATCAATACCCCATACATCAAAAATTTCAACTTCAAGAATCGTTTGTAGAGGCATCTCATTCCGTTTTGAAATATTGCCTACTCTTTGACATCTATCACATGTTTTAACAAAATGGTGGGCGTCCTTAAATAGTGTAGGCCAATAAAACCCAGATTGCAACACCTTTGCAGCTGTCCTCTCACTTCCATAATGTCCGCCATATGCAGATGAGTGACACTCATGCAGGATGTTCTTCACTTCACTGTAAGGCACACACCTTCTAATCATTTTGTCGGCGCACTGTTTGAACAAGTAAGGATCATCCCATATGTACCATTTCACGTCATGAAGAAACTTCTTTTTCTGTTGTCTCGTGAGATCAGGTGGAAGTACGTTGCTCACAAGATAATTCGCATAATCTGCATACCAAGGAAATTCTGCATTTAGTCCAAACAGTTGTTCATCCGGGAATGATTCATTGATTTCACATTTGTCCTCTTTCAATTTCCCTTGATTTTCCAGCCTGGATAAGTGATCGGCTACCTGATTCTCCGTCCCTTTTCTATCTTTTATTTCCAGATCAAACTCTTGAAGTAGGAGAATCCATCGGATAAGGCGTGGCTTAGCATCTTTTTTCGCTATCAAATACCGAATAGCCGCATGATCCGTGTAGACTATAACCTTTGTTCCGATCAAATAGGCCCGAAATTTATCAAATGCATACACTACTGCAAGTAGTTCTTTTTCTGTAGTTGTGTAGTTCAATTGAGTCTCTGTGAGTGTTTTACTTGCATAGTAAATAGCATGAAATATCTTGTCTTGGCGTTGACCCAAAACAGCCCCAACTGCATAATCACTTGCATCATACATTAATTCAAACGGCATATTCCAATCCGGAGCGACGATCACGGGAGCTGTAGTCAGCTTTTTCTTCAACAACTCGAAGGCCAACTTACACTCCTCATCAAAGTTGAATACCGAATCCTTCTCTAGAAGACTGCACAAAGGTTTTGCCATTTTAGAAAAATCCTTTATGAATCTCCTATAAAACCCAGCATGTCCTAGAAAACTTCTAATTCCTTTGACTGAACTTGGTGGAGGCAACTTCTCAATTGTTTCCATCTTTGCTTTATCGACCTCTAATCCTTGTGCCGAAACTTTGTGTCCCAAGATTATACCTTCTTCCACCATAAAGTGGCATTTTTCCCAATTAAGGACCAAATTTGTATCGGTGCATCGTTGTAAAACCATTACCAAATTTTCCAAACACACATCAAAATTATCTCCATAGACAGAGAAATCGTCCATGAAGACTTCCACATTCTTTTCCACCATATCTGAGAAGATGGCCATCATGCACCGTTGAAAAGTTGCAGGTGCATTACACAATCCGAATGACATCCTCCTGAATGCGAACGTACCATATGGGAACGTAAATGTAGTCTTCTCTTGATCCTCAGGAGAGATGACGATTTGATTGTAGCCCGAGTATCCATCCAATAGGCAATAGTACGCATGTCCCGCTAGTCTGTCTAACATTTGATCGATAAACGGTAGAGGGAAGTGATCTTTTCGGGTTGCCTTATTCAATTTTCTGTAATCCATGCAAACCCTCCACCCGGTCACTGTTCTTGTTGGAATCAGCTCATTGTTTTCGTTCTGAACCACAGTCATTCCTCCCTTTTTCGGCACACATTGCACTGGACTAACCCACTTGCTATCTGAAATTGGGTAGATGATACCTGTGTCTAACCACTTCAGAATTTCCTTCTTGACTACTTCTTTCATGATCGGATTGAGCTGTCTCTGTTGTTCCACGACCGATTTAGTATCATCCTCCATCAAAATTTTGTGCATGCAAAAGGTTGGACTGATTCCTTTGATGTCCGCTATTGTCCATCCTATTGCCGATTTATGTTCCCGAAGCACTCGCAGCAGCTTTTCTTCCTGCAATTCGTTTAGTGCAGCAGAAATAATAACAGGTAAAGAATTTAACGGACCTAAATACGCATACCTGAGATGTTTAGGGAGTGGTTTCAACTCAAGAATTGGTGGTTCCTCCAATGATGGTTTCAGTTTTTCAGCGGCTACTTCCTCCACGTGCAATGGTTCAAACGGTGTTCTAAATCTGGAAACTCGTGGCAATGAGTCTAGTATTTGCAAGTACTCCACCAATTCTGGATCATCGACCTCTTCATCCCCCAATAACATTATTTTTAACGGATCGTGAACCAAACTCTTGCTCATATCCTCACCGATGATTTGCTCAATTAAATCCATTCGAAAACATTCTTCCTCATCCGTGGGAAATTTCATGGCCTTAAACACATTGAATTTTACTTCTTGATCTTGGACCCTCATAGTGAGTTCTCCCTTTTGTACGTCTATGAGTGTCCTACCCGTAGCCAAAAATGGTCTCCCTAGGATAATTGGGATGTTTTTGTCCTCCTCAAAATCCAGAATGATGAAGTCCGCGGGGAATATAAATTTATCCACTTTCACTAGAATGTCCTCTACTATACCTCTCGGATATGTGACTGACCTATCCGCCAATTGCAAAGAAATGTTTGTAGGCTTGGGTGCAGGCAAACCCAATTCTAAGTATACTGACAATGGCATAAGGTTTACACTCGCCCCCAAATCACATAAACACTTGTTGAAATGCATATTCCCAATCGTGCATGGGATAGTAAAGCTCCCCGGATCCTTGAGTTTTGGTGGTAATTTCTGTTGTAATACCGCACTACACTCCTCGGTTAGTGCAACTGTCTCGAAATCTTCCCATTTCTTTTTCCTTGACAGAATCCCTTTCATAAATTTCGCGTAGCTCGGCATTTTCTCTAGGGCCTCTGCAAATGGTATATTGATTTGAAGTTTCTTGAAAATTTCCAAAAATTTTGAAAATTGTTTGTCTAATTTCTGTTTTTGGATTCTTTGTTGAAATGGTGGTGGTGGATAAACAATTGGCTTATTGTTCATACTTGTTTCCTCACTTTGTTTATCCTCACCCTTGCTTACTTCAATTTTTCTGCTATCATCAACTTTTTCATTCGGAGTCACTGAATTTTCTGCGTTACTGCCCTCAAGCTGTTTCCCACTCCGCAATGTGACTGCTTGACACTGTTCATGATTACCCTTCGGATTTCTCTCGGTGTCACTTGGTAATGTCCCTTGTGGTCTATTATTCAATGTCAATGCCATTTGTCCTATCTGAATCTCCAAATTCTTGATTGCCGTTGCTTGATTTTTTATGGCCGCTTCGTTGTTAGTAATGTATTTTGACACCAACTCCTCTAGATCTGATTTCCTTTCTTGGTATTGGGTTGGTTGTTGTTGGTTCTGAAACCCTGGTGGATATGATTGTCGTGAAGCTTGATTTTGCTGGTTGTTGCTCCATGAGAAATTCGGATGATTTCTATTTCCTTGATTGTATGTATTCTGATATGTATTTTGCGGAATTCTGTTGTAATTGCTAATGAACTGCACAGCTGCTGGATTAATTGCACATTGCTCCGTTGGGTGCTCTCCAGCGCACAACTCGCATATTATTGCCATTTGTTGTACTTGTTGTGTTTGTTGTGCTTGTGTTGCTTTCACTGACTCCAACATCTTTGTAAGTGCAGATATCTGTGCTTGCATCGCTGTCATGCTATCTACTTCTAATACCCCAGTTGCCTTTGCTTGTGTCATTCTTGCTGTGGGCCACTGGTAATTATTAGCTGCCATGGTTTCAATCAACTCATACGCTTCCTCGTAACTCTTAGCCATGAATGCTCCGCCCGACGCTGCATCAATACTCGTCCTCAGATTCCCATGTAGTCCATTGTAAAAGGTGTTCATTTGTAGCCACTGGGGTAATCCATGATGCGGGTATTTTCTGAGCAGTTCTTTGTATCTCTCCCAAGCCTCATATAATGATTCCCCATGTTGCTGTTCAAACATCGTAATCTCGTTCCTCATCTTGGCAGTTTTTGCCGGTGGAAAGAATTTTGCGAGGAATTTTTGAGCTAAATCCTCCCATGTTGTTATCGAACCGGTTGGTAGTGAATGCAACCAACTCTTCGCCTTGTCCCGTAAAGAGAATGGGAACAATCGAAGTCTCACCGCATCATCCGAAACCCCATTGAATCGAAAAGTGTCGCACATTTCCAGAAAGCTGACCAGATGCTCATTCGGATAGTCATTTATAAAACCCCCGAACTGAACTGAATTCTGAATCATTTGTATCATCCCAGGCTTAATTTCGAATGTATTTGCTGCTATTGCTGGCCTAGTGATGCTTGACTGCAGTTCATTCACCTTGGGTGTTGCGAAATCCCTTAATGCTTTTCGATCTTCGGCTGCCATTACTGTTACCTCTTCCTTTTCAGATGTTTCGAATTCTTGCCTCGTTTCCTTGATCCACTTGCTCAACCTCTGAAACCTTTTCTCAATGTCGTCGTCAAACGGTAGCAAATCTGGATTTTTAGACCGAGTTTGCATAAACTGCTTTCACACCTGAAACAGAAGAAACAAAATAAAAAAAATGTCTAAGTAAACTGGATTAATTAAACTGATATTGTAAAACTATTAAGATTTATACTAAATAGTCCCCGGCAACGGCGCCAAAAACTTGTTGGGTAAAATCTATATACGCACAACACGCAAGTATACGTGGTCAACAAGTAATAAAGTGATGAGTAGAGTATCGTTCCCACAAAGACTTATTAGCAAAAATCTCAACTTATAATTACCAATCTTCTATTAACCCTAATCTTATTAAACAAATCAAATTCAATGATTAAAAAAATAACTATTCTAAATTAAAATAATAATTAAACTATCACAAACCAATCACAAATATCAAAATCTGGAATTTCAAACAATTAATGGAGAATTAGACTTATGATTTCACCCTAAGCTTCACTCTGATTTTAACACTTTTATTCCAATTCAACTCACTATTCCAGTTTATTAATCAAGAACACGAACGTAGTATTAACCACCTCTCGATGCACTAATACCATATTAACGTCAATCCACAATTAAGATAGAAATCCGTTAAACACCTTAAGCAACTAACTCACTATATCTCTATGTGAATTACAATTGAAGAAGGTTGAAGAATAAGTTCTCTATATGATTACATGCGATGTCAAGCATATCTCTACCTTAACACTCATCAAGTTTAAGCTATTAACAAAATCCTGAACACATGCTATATCAACTAGGTCTAGAATTGAATATCCTCTCTCGATTCCATCCAACTCCACAAAGAATTGTTGATCAGGCAATTCATAGATTCAAGCACAAATTAATATAGATAAACTGGTAATAGCTTATTAAATTAGAAATCAAAGTTTACAAAACCATAGATTCACTTAAAAGATCCATCATAAGCCTAAAAAATGATTTAGTTCATAATAAACGAAATAAACACTGAATAAATCATGGAAATCATCTTTTCAATTACAAATAATAAACTAAGATGAAGAATATTGAAAAAACACCCCTCACGTAGCCTAGAAACGCAATCGTCTTGAAAATCGCCTTGAAATACTCCTCCTATGCTCGCTAGAAAAACTGAGATTTTTCTTCGTAATTTTTTTCCTTGTGTCTCCTTAATCTCAGAGTTTTATATCCATATATATACTACCACATGTATTTTGACCATAATTCCATGCATATACAAGTCCCAAGTCATTACCATCTCTAAAACTCCACACTTGTAGCACTAGAAACCAACTAGGAGTCTTGATTTCCGAGAACCCAGGCCCAGCTGGACATTTTCCTTTGCACAAGCCAGCCCCGGCTGGGTACCATTCTGATTTTGTTGCCCAGACACCCAGCCCCGGCTGGGTGGTAAAGCATAAAAGGACCCAGCCCCGGCTGGGTAGTAAGCTGCGAATTATTTTTGCTGCTGGAACCTCCTCTGCTAAAACTGCCATAACTTTCAAACCGGGAGGAATTACGAGACCCGCGACCTATCAAATCGAATCTATCGACGGTATCTACAACTTTTGTTCTTTGATCTTTCAGAAATAACAAACAGATGACTGTCGAAATCGCATCGGAAGCAGCTGCTACTGTGTAACGACAATCAAAACAACTCAAAACTTTGTCTTTGTTGCTAGAAACCATACTCTCGCATCCGAGCTTCTAATTAAAATGACGTAAGATGTTCCGAGATTGCTAATAAAGAATATCTTCACATAATCCAAGTTCCACGCCACACATAAGAAATGCACACAAAATAAACATAAAAACCCGAACTTTAACCGGAATTGCTTTTCCTTGAAAATTTTATACCAATAGTCGCTCATGCCGCTTTCAAGCATATAATCTACAAAATGGAAACAAAATGCCTGAAAAGTCACTAAGAAATATGAGATTAAGCAAATAATTCAAGTACTAGATGCCGGATAAGTAGGTATACAACTGACTTATCACACTATAGCAGTCTTCATTATATATGTTGTAAAATAGTGAGACAATAATTGTAATGAATACTTAATTTGAGTATGGATATTGTCGTATTATGTACGGTGCAATATTTGTATTCAAACTCTTAGCTTATGTGTTGTCGTATTTTGCACGACTGTTGTATAACTGAAGTTTGTATTTGGATTCTGTACCATGTATTTTGGCAACTCAAAATGGGTTGTGTGGACCTATTTTGGAGGCGTCACAATAGGGGTGATGTGGGGTAGTAGGGGTGTGTAGGGGTGGGGGTAAGAGTGGGGTGGGGGGTAGGGGTAGGGGTAGGGGTGGGGTGGGGGTAAGGGTGGGGTGGGGTGCGGGGTGAGGTGGGGGTGTACACATAATCATTGATTATTTTTTTTTAATAAAAAATTTCTGAATTTGGGGTGGAGAGAACTTTTGATTTATATTTTGAATGAAATATGGGTCGAAAAATTGTTAATCGGTAGGCCTATTTTCCTTTTAAAAAATATGGTTCCAAACTTTAACCAACTTAAATAAATAAAATTGTTAACCAACCCATTTGGTTCTAGTTAATATGAGTTGACTCAATAATTAATTAACTATATTGTCAGGTCTAAGAGGGATCTTGTGGAATTATTACTTTTCCTTGTGGGCATATTTTCCTTGTGAAAATATTACTTTTCTTAATGGTTAAGACTGAAATAAACATTTAGGTCTTAGATTCGATATTTATTTAGGTGAGTTTATTTCTTGTGAAATTTGTTTTCTCTTTATGTAAGGCTTGTTTGGTTTGTTAATTTGTGATCTTCCTCTTCTAGTGAAATTTAATTGATTTTTATAATATATTTAATTATGAATTATATTGTACTCTCAACAAAAATAAAAATAAGACTTCAAAAAAAAAAATTCACTAGTTAAATTGTCAGTTGGGGTTTCAAACTTTCAATTGTCTACATAAATTAAATTACACGTCAATATAGAATTCAGTGTAAAAGTCATTTATTAATTGCCAATTTAAGTATGATTCCATTGTTAAATTGTCAATTGGGGTTTCAGGCTTTCAACTGTCTACCTATATACTGAACCACGTGTCACTAAATCATTGCCGATTCCAATTAAAATCCTATCCCTAGCTAGGACCAAACACATAACAAATGTTCCATAAATGCCCCGATTCTTTTTTTTTTGTCGAAACAAGTCAAATGACTAGAGTTTGAAATTAATGTCCCCACACAATTGTCCTTCTCCTTCATGGCCTATTATTTATAAAATGGCCTGCTTGGATTGAACATTAGATCACCAAATCCTTCAATTTCGAACCCTCTCCACCCTTCTTCCCCCTCCCCCTCCCCCTCCCCCCAAATCAAGAAAATGGGTCCTAAGATGGAAAGCAAGAAACTTGATGACAAAAAAAGATGCCAAATTATATTCTCAAAGAAGCGAGCTGCATTCAAGAAACAAGCAAAAGAATTCTCACTTTGGTGTGATGTTGATCTTGCATATGTTATGATTTCGCCCTGCGGTCGTGTTCACAATTTTTCTACCAAAACCAGGTTGGTTATTTTTCTATATCCTAAAATAGACAATTTTTTTGACTATATCTAGGTAATTGAACTATATATATGAAGTAATGTGCTTAAATTATTTAATTACATGATTATTTTTTCAATGCAGTATTGAAAATGTGATGCATAGATATGTCAATCTGCCTGTTGATGAGAGATTGAGGTATGAAATTGTTTTCGATTATTAATATTCTTTTTGTTAAGCATTGATTTTGTTTTTTTATTTTTATTTTTATTTATTTTCAGATATGAGCAGCTAACTATATATTTCTTTTTCTTCCCTTTTCTCCCGTTTTTATATGGGAATTGACTTGGGCCGATGATTATTTTTAACTTGCCATTAATGGCTAAACAGTCAGATAAGCAATGCTGAGGTACTTTCATTACTTTAATTGAAATGTAAAGGCTATGACTTAATGCTGATCAGACCAAGTGTGTGTGTGTATATATAATATATATATATATATATATATATATATATATATATATATATATATATATATATATGCAGGAGATGAGGAAGAAGCTAGAGAAGTTGAGGCAGCGAGAACATAATGAGGGTGATGGCAACAAATTGGGGCATCTTGATAAACAGTTTGGTTACTTCTTTATCTCTCCATATAATTATGAATAATTTTTTTTAATTTGTTAGTTTTTTGCATTAGCGGACCCCGTTGTAACTTGTGTTTATGTTATATTAATGTTTATTTTCTTCTAAATATTGATAAACAGTTTGGTTAATTCTTATATTTCTCTCAATATAATTATGAATGACTTTTTTTGGGTAATTTTTCGTAATAGCGGACCCCGTTGTAGCGTGTGTTTATGCTATATTAATATTTATTTTGTTCTAAATATTGAAGTAATCACCATATATTAATAACTATATATACACATCTTCGTGTTTGTAATCTTAATCCAAGTCTTTAGGATTTTATTATTGAGTCTGTCGAATTACGATTACAATTTGTATCAATACATGATGTTAAAATTGAGTAAGATTACAAGGTTGATCAGTTAATGCACTATATACTAAATAAATAATTAAAATATTATCAAATATAATTATTCACGTAATTCATATTATAAAAATCGACATATGGCAATATATATAGGCAATATACATAACAAGGAAAGTGGCAGTACTAGGTAGAATATTCTAATTTTGTTTTATTTCACTTCCCTGTCATGAATATTTTGAACCTTAACTTGTTATATTTTGCGGCATTATATAATAATATAAACAATTCTGTAGAGTATTTAAACATTTCCTAGTTAATTTGTGAGAAAGTGGATATTAATTTCAGCATTATTGACAGACATGCATAGCATATTCTTTTATGAATTTTTAAATGAGAATTTAGATATAGACAATTTTATCATCTTATTATATTTTTTAATATGCACAAAAAGTCAATTATTAGAACAGAAGGAGTAATAATAATTTTATTATAGCGTTATCTTGTTAATTTGTTTATTTAAAATGTCAGAATATATTCACAATTTCCTTGAAATTACGTTAATAGAGCAAAAGAATCTTGTTTCACTAGTTTATGTAGTATAATATATAGAAGATAGTCATAATGGGATTATAACTTTCTAATATTTTCGAATCTGTTTGAAGGGTAGTTGAGAATTTGTAAAAAAAAAGTATATAAAATAATTGCAAAATCTACACCATGCTTTTTATTAGTAATTAATTTATGATCTCGTGCAAAGCATGAACTTTGTTTTGTTATAAATTATTGTATTATTTATATTTTTATATATTATATTATACTAATATATTAATTTTATTAATAATTGATTAATATTATGTACAATAATATTTAAATAAAGAAAGTATTTCCTTCTTACATATCCTATTTAACTAATAATGTACAACTAATTATTGATTAAAAATTAAATAAATTTAAAAATCTATTATAATTCTTTTACTTAAATAATATAAATGATAGTATTCCTCTTTAAAATGATTTATTTGTTTCTATATTCTTATGTTCATCTATTTATGTAATAATAAAATCTTAATTAAACTCAAATAATCATACTTATAACTCAAATAATTATACTTATATAATTTAATAATAAAAAATTATTATATAATAAGATATTATTGTTATCAATAACATGAATTTTAAAAAACACTAACTAAATTAGAAAATATATAAAAATATGAGATAGTGACAAGTAAATAATTATGATAGTAAAAATATAGATGAAAATATTTTGAAATTAAATAACAGATAAAAATATGGTTTATTTAGGTTTTAGAACCATTCCTTAAGTTTTAGGGTTGAGAAGCTATTTTGTGCTATATATATATATATATATATATATATATATATTATTTATAGTTATGATTTATTATAAATTCTAGTGTTGAAAGGTTACTCCTAAAAATTAGGGATGAACGACGATTTTGTCTTATTTAATATATATAGAATTTATTATTAAATTTTAGGGTGTTAAACAACGATTTTGATTATTTATCATTTTATTGTATATATAGATTAATAAGACGTCCAAATAATCTTAGCTTATTTAACTTTCAAATATTAAAAAATAATAAATAAATAAATGGCTAATGGTTAATTTTTTCCCCGATACATTGGAACATATATATATATATATATATATATATATATATATATATATATATATATATATATATATACAGAATTGATCAGGTCCGGACTCCCGGACCTGATCAAATCCGGACCCTTAATTTTTTTATTTTTTTTTTGTAGAACAACTAAAAAAAAAAATTTATGGAACTGAAATTTTTCCATAATACAGTGTTTTGGGCGTGTTTTTAATACCTACACCAACCAATGTATGTACAGTCTGCCCAGACTGTACAGACATATTTCGTTATAGGCATCCAAATCACGCCCAAAACAATGTATTATGGAAAAATTTCAATTCCATAATTTTTTTTTTTTAGTTGTTTCAAAAAAAAAACAAAAAAAAAAAATGGTCCGTATTTTAGTAGAGTCCGGGATCCCGGACTGGATCCGGACTGGATCCGGACTCTATATATATATACTAGCTGGGTCCCGTGCCTCCGGCACTGTATGGACAATATGATTTATCTCAAACTTTGAACGACCAAAATAATTTATTGAGTGAGCGGAAAATTTAAAGTCATTTGTATTTTATTAAATTATTATTAGATTATTAGATAGATAGATGTATGAACGGTGGGATTTATCTCAAACTTTGGACGGCCTAGATGATTTATTGAGTGAGCGGAAAATTCAAAATCATTTGTATTTTATTAGATATATATATATATATATATATATATATATATATATATATATATATATTGATATTTAAACGGAAACAATACTTCTTGCATTTACCCTTATTTTCAATCTGCTGTTTACGGGTACTAGAGCTTTCAATGGGACCGATTCGGCCAGCGATCCTTTCACTTGTGAGTGGGGATCGATCTAACTCGATTGAGCGTGTTCATTCATTTTTATTATTTTAATTTTAATATATTTTATGATATTAATTTTGATCCTACCATTCCGGAGTTCATTCTCTAGAGAACTTCGTTTAAATTATTTCGGTGAATTAATTCTTTCCGATCTACTTCTTTTACCCGCCCTGTTGCGACCCAGAAAGCATGCCCAGTCGCGAAAGTTCTTGCTTGCTTCCTGCTCAAATCAGTAAGAGTTTAATTTCTGGTTTCAAGATGTTATTTTAATTTAAAATCATTATAGCAAATCTTAGAATGATTTTGTATAAATTAAATGTGAATAAATAATTGTGCACAAAAAGTATAACTCATGTAATAAATAGTAATAAAATAATGTCAAGATTCAAATATATAGGACCCACGTACTAATTTATTTATTTTGTTTTGTTTACTATTAATTTGTACATGGTATGTAGGTGTGTAAATGAACCGATCTGAGTATTGAGTTGCTTGTTGTCCATAAAATTTATCGAGTCTGAAATAAAGCTTGATTGAGACTCGATTGGCTACTGAGTCGAGAATGATTTCAAATCGAGCCCGAGCAATTTGAATTTTTCAAGATCCGAGTTTAATTGAAAATTATAATTTGAAAAGACTCGAATAATTTATCGAACTTTAAAATTTGCTCATATTTGAATTGTTTATATTTTGAGTCGAGCGAATACGAATCAAGTTCGAACCGTTTGATTTATTTTTACAGTCTTAATTGTATGTGCACACAAAAGTGGAGTGTATATATATATATATGTGTGTGTATACTTCTCTACCTAGCTATGTATATATATATCCTGTATATATTTGTTAATTTCCCAATAGATATTGCAAAATTGTGTACTAATTAATTCATTTGCTTATGGCTCATTGTGCAACTAATTCTTCCACTTCAACCTGGTGGAATCAACCAAAATCCAGAATTGAAGTAAGTAAAAATCTTTACATAAACTGTTTGTTTTACGCTTGTGTTATAATTAGTATATATCATATTATCAGGATATATATATATATAGTAAAACCTAGAGAGCAACATAATCTCTTGCTGAAAGTTTGTGAGTTTTGATTATTTGTGTCTATCTCATGTGTTTTCACTGTAGAATCTTGAACAAGAAATGCAGAAGAGACAAAAAGAATTTAAATGTTTGGAAGATGATTTAAGGTAAAATATAACATGTACCTAATCACTTCATAACAATAATATATATGTTATTAATTTTTCATTTTAACCATTTTATTTCTTCTTTAGGAATTATGAGCCATATCAGGAAAAGGATGGCTTTCTTCATCAATTCTCGTGGAGTGAGAGAAGGCTAAAACAATCATGGGAAAGGGTCACCACTAGAAAAGTTGGTTCTGCAACCACCATCCCTCCCCCCACCCTCTTTCTGGATTTTGGCATTTAATTTATCTCTTTTTTTGGACAGACAGCTTTCCTTGCCAGTTGTTTCTTTTCTTCTACTTCTTCATCAGATGATCACCCAATTTATCAGGTTTCTCTATTCTTTTTTTAACTATTATTATTATTTAAATCAATGTAATGTTTTTTTACGACCAATAGAACAAAAAGTTATAGAACTTTTATATTTACGGTGTCAATTTCATCATAACGTACCGGATATATTTTTTTGCTTATTATGATATCAGTTTTGAACCAATTTAAGCATTAATTACTCTATTTTATTTCTTAGATATTGATGTCTGGCTGTTCATCTGTGCAGGTTAGAACCAACCTGCCGCTCAATCCCAAAGATACGAGCCTCTCAACAATGCCTAACCGGAATGATAGATCTAATTACAGAGACGGGGACTGAACGGGGGATGCCGGTTTCACACAACAACATAGGGAAGGAACTTGTGACCAGAAATTTAGCGCCAAACCCTTCTAATCATAACCAGCAGCTTGTTACGCAGCTTGATCCTTGGATCAGCCCATACAGGTTAATTGCTTTTTCAACTTTATATATATATATATATATATATATATATATATATATATATATATATATATATATATATTTAATTATCACTACTAATTAATATTCATTCCGTCCAACTTTACTTGTTCTAGGTTGACACTACACGCTTATTAAAAAAAAATTGATCTTCAAATTATCCATCTTAATTACTATATTATCATTTTTTTGTTTTATTTAATCTCCTAATTTTTTCCTAAAATAATAAAATAGAGGAAAGAAAGGGAGGGAAAAGAGGACATATTTATGAAGAAGTTAAATTTAGAGGGACAAAAAAAAAACTTAAACTACTACTACTATAAAAAAAACTAAACATACTATGTATAATGAATTCAAAAACTCTTGCTCTCTAACTCGCTAAGTTTCAACTCTTCATTTCTTCCGCTCCTAGATCCGCCCCTGGTTATGGTAATTGTGTGTTATTGTGATTTTGCTTGATGCCGGTATGTAGGGGAGGATGAATTATATAAATGAATATAGCAATATGATGACATGCATGCAAAGGTTTTTGTTATGAAGTGTTAATCTTGTTTTACGCAATTGGGATATGTTTAAGGTTTTGTTTTTATTGTGTATAATACAACTATGTTGTGGCCCTTTCCAAATCCAAATCTTTTAGATTTCTCACAATTGTACTACATTGGTTATTAATAAAATTTATTTTTTTAATAATAAAAAAATAAAAGGAAGGCAAAGTAATGCATGAGTATGATTAACCGCTATATACATGCAGTTCCAGGGTTCGCAAGAATATACTTAATGAGCTATTTGGTAAAGGAAAAGAAAAGCATATTGCTTATGAAGCACCACCTTCAGCAGCAGCAGCAGCAGCAGCAGCAGCAGCAGCTAGGACATCCAAATTTCCTATTCAAAGTTTCCCAGCTACGCCACCCCACCAAAATTCATCAGAGGATGCTCTACAAGCCCTATTTCCACAACCTCATATCCCAATGCAGGTACTGTATCATAACTAGTACGGGTTGTGTTATAAAATTATTGTATTATTTATATATTTTTAATTATTTTATTTTAATATATTAATTATAACAATAATAGATTAATATCATGAAAGATAATTTTTATTAAAAAAAAGTATTTCTTACTAAAATATATTATTAACTAATAATGTATAATTAATTATTGATAAAAAAAATTAAATACACTTAAAAATCTATAATAATAGTTCGTCTATTTATACAACATAAATGATATTATTCAACTTTAATTTAATAATCAATGCAGCTCCAACATATCCCGACCAATGTAATTTTTTTTTAAAAGAATAGTCTATTTCTCTGTATCTTATATAAATATAAAATAATGGAGTTTTTGTACAATAAACTCCTCCGAGCGAAAATTAGTGGTACGTGCATGGTCTTGCAAAAATTGGAAGTGAATATTCGATAGAAACGATTGTTTAATTACACTATTAATTTTATTCATATATTCATATATCTATATATTTACGGAACTAGTAAAATCTTATTAAATTCAAATAGTTATACTTAAGTAATTCAATACTAAAAAATGTTATATTATCAAGAATTTAATTTTAAAGAATACTAACTAAATTAATTAATATATGAGAATAAGAGATAATGATAAGTAGATAATTATATGATAGTTAAAATGTGATGAAAAAAATTTTGCAATAAAAAAAAGATGAAAATAGTTACTTTTCTAAAATTTTGGTTTCTATTCTTGATTTTAGGGTTGGAGTAACATTCCTAGATTTGGGGTTACTAGTAAAACTTTATTAAAAGTCAAACCGTAATACTTAGTATGTGATTTAAAAATAAAAAAAATACTATATAACTAAATATTATTATCAATAATTTGAATTTTAGTGAACAATAACTAAATTAATTAATATATGAGAATAAGAAATAATGATAAGTAGATAACCATATGATAATAAAAATGTAGATGAAAAGATTTCAAAATCAAATAAAGATGAAAAAATAGTTACTTTTCTAAATTCTAAGTTTGAAATTCTAGATTTTAAGGTTGAGAGACCATTTTGGGCTATTAATTATATACATAAATTATTTTCAACAAATACGTTGCACTATAATTAAGTTAATCCTTTAAATATCTCTAATCTCTCTCTCTCTCTCTCACACACACACACACACATATATATATATATATACACACACGACTCATTGTTTAAGAATAATTACCAGTAATTCAATCATTAATTCTATGAAGAAATCAGCATATAAATGTGGTTTACTTTTCAATGAAAAATTAACCATGGTTTTTTCACAAGGCCGTGAATAGTGACAATTACGGCAGACCATTTGATGTTGCTGAGCCACAGTTACCATCTACACTATGGCAACAGGGGTACAATTATCTCAATTAGCATAATTTACACTTCAAATATAAATAAGAAATATAAATAGAAATATCTTAAATAGCATGATTTAAGTATTTTTAAATACAAAATTGATACAAACATGTGTTTAATTTTAGCTAATACTAAACTATCAAAATTGATACAAACATGTGTTTAATTCTTCTGTAATTAGTTTGTTTAATTATTCTTAATTTCATGCATAAATAAACAAATTCTGAAACTTAACCCTCCTCCACAGGGACAGAAAACACCTATTGGAGATCGTGGCGCAGGTTTATCAAGCATGGAATACCAGCAGCTAGGATATCCGGCAAGAACTGGAGCTCTAGTTTCATCATCGAATAATACTATCCAGATGAAGGTACGTACGTACTAATATCTTTGGTCACACTATCCGATCCTTATAATTCAACCATTTTAATTTCTATCTATTTTGGCTTAAACATCTCAAAATTTTATGCAGCAATTTTGGAAGGCTAACCAATCACAGTCAATTACTTTCCACAATCAGCCACTGGTGGCAAGTCAGACCTCACTTGTGGTATGTTATTGCACCAAATTAGAATCTAATTAATTTGAATATGATATATGGTTAAGTTCTTAAACAAAATCAGAATCCAATATTATGATGGACTCTAAGGTATTGTTTGATTGTATCTTAACAGCTCATCTCTTAATATATTTTAACAATTCATATTTTTGTATTAAGAGGTCATCTGAATAGTTAAAATACAAATATGAGTCGAAACTATTCAGAGACCTCTTAATACAAATATGTGGGCTCTTAAGATACATCAAGAGGTAGAATGTTAAGATGCATTAAGATGTAATTAAACACCACTTAACACTACTAAATATAAAATCCAACTCCAAAAGGGTCAGACTGCGAGCTAGTAAATACTCATTTGGACGATATAAGTACATTTTTTACAAAAAGTATAAGATAGAGGGAAGGGAGTAATTTTTTTCTTCATATTTTTCCTTAGTGGCCCACAATATATATTAGATAAAGTGGTGTGTACCTTTTATTCATTTAATTACACGGTTAAATGACATATTTAACCCTTACTTTTTGTACCTTAAAATCATTCATTCTTTTGAGGACAAAGAAAATTATAACTTAAGTCATTCTTTTTGAGTAGGGAGAGAGTACTAGTTAATACCCTTATGTTGATGTTAAAAGATTTGGCTTGAACCAGGTTTTAATTAGTTACCATGTGACATGAAAGACACATTGTAGCTGTTAAGGTAACATGTGAGTTGTATCAGCCTCACATCAGTCGGAAAAGGTTGGATCCAAGACTTATAAGCTAAAACTCATATGTTAAGCTGGGTTCAACATGGTCTTCTTTTGGTAGTTTGTTTAATAATAATATTCTTTCATGCATATATATTGTTCGGGAGCGTTTTACCGACCTCCATCTGGGCCGAAGGCTTTCTGGCAGAAGGGTTTGATAGACCGATGGGATGAAGCCCATGAAGGTGTTATAGGTGTTCGGGTCGGCATATGTGTCCTTCGGTGTCGGGGACGAGCCTATTCTGGTGATAAGGAGGGGTCGGGCCTTCGAGTCCTTTGGGCCGAAGCCCAGACCAGATAATAGGACCGTTTGGGCCTGTACAGTGGGCTCTCCTGCGTGCAGAGTCCGGGGGCCTATTCATATACGGTAACTCCAAAGGTAGTGGTGGGATTAGATTCTACTTGCACCTTTTAAGGAGATTGTGTTGGACCCAAGTTATGGTAACTACCATGCACTAGGAGTCCTAATCCGACTGGGAGAAGGATTCTAAGGTGGTGAGCTCTATAAATACAAGGCCTAGGAGAACATTATGAGGTAATACCTACTTTTGAGCACTAAATACTTTGCCTCCATTGTTTACCCTGGTAACGGCCTGTACTCATTCTCACACCGGAGCTATCCCCCGGCGGCACAAGCCGTCAAGCTTCTGTGTGATCTGTTACTGTGCAGGTTCTAGCGCGTGGATTCTGTGATTGGACGCGCCGGCGAAACTTGGCGTTAACATTGGCGCTAGAAGGAGGGGTTTTTTAGTGCTTAAACAATCACAATCAAATTCTTTTCCGGCGAGAAACGATGGCGAGTATGGAATATGCAGTTTCCGACCGGGAAAAGGCCAAGTCACACCAGACCACTCAGGTGAGAGGGTCGGTGAAGGATAGACTGGGTTCCAGAATCCAGGACGATCAGAGGGAGTCGGGGGGCTCCCCCCGGAGGCGGCTCTTTCAGGAAAGCCAACATACCCCCAACCAGGCTAGCCGGATGGGCGAAGCTAACCCACAGGCGTTGGAGGTGCATGAAAAGAGTCGTACACTAGGCAGTCGAGATCAAAGAGAATTCATCCTGCAGAAAAAGATGCAACAAAACAAAGATGCCATGACGGCCCTGCGTCTCCAACAGGAGGAACTTGAACTACAGATGGCTAACATGGCTGGGGAACAGGAGGCATCCTCCAAGAGGCGTAGACACCACAGCCGATCTCGATCTCCCCGAAGACGAGAGGCTGGTAGGGAGAGGAGCAGATACCGGAGCCGTTCAAGGGACGGCCGGAGCCGGAGGAGGAGCCGCTCGGCAGGACGCCGATCAGAACACCATGGCCATTCGGAAAAGAAGGGAGACGAGACACCCGAACGTGAGAGGGACAGACCCCGATCGTCCCCTCATGAAGGAGAGTCCGACCCTCTCGCCCGAAGAGTGGCTGAGCTGGAAAAACTTCTATTGGCAAAAGGTTCGACGGGGGAACCGTCAACCTGTATAGGGTCCCCCTTTTCTAAGGAGATTAATCGGGAGATCGCCGACCCCAAAAGGAAGATGCCCCCAATGGAGACTTACGACGGGCTGGGAGACCCTTATGACCACTTCGATGGGTATGATAGGTTAATGACATACTACGACCACTCTGACGCGGCCAAGTGTCACATGTTCGCAACCACCCTGAAGAAGAGTGCCCGAGAATGGATGGGAACCTTGGCATCAGGGTCAATAAGCTCGTGGAGGGACCTTCGAGAAAAGTTTCACGCTCGGTTCGGGAGTAACAAGAGACGGGGAAAGATCACAGCATCCCTCATGCAGGTCAGACAGAGACCCGAAGAAAGTCTGGGGCAGTACGTTAAAAGGTTCCGAGAGGCTGTGGGGTCGGTGGCAGAATTGAACTCCCCACAAGCCTTGGGATTTTTCACAACCGGGCTAGACATCGGGAAATCCAAAAAGCTAATGAAGGACCTAGTGATCAATCCTCCGACGGACTTAACGGAGGCGTTCCACAGGGCCGAAGGTCATATAGCAGTTGAGGAAGCCATGGGGAACTTCAAACCACAGTCCCAACCGCACGACAAATCCAAAGATCGGGACAAACAGAATTATCAGAAGCCCGATACCCAGGGCAGGTCGGACAACTATAGTAAGAAAAATTATAGTGGAGGAGGGTCGGGTAGCGGAAGGCCGCCCTTCCCAAACAAAAATGTCAACAAAGTGTACACCGCACTCACCACAGATCGGGCCAAGATACTGGAGGAGATACGGAACAAGCCCTTTTTCGAACCCTGCCAAACAGTCACCAGACCGGGGAAGAGAGGTCGGGACAAGTACTGTGCGTACCACCAGAGTCGAGGGCACACAACGGACGAATGCGTCAACTTGAAAGACCTGATAGAAAAGAACGTGCAGAATGGACAGCTGGTGCGCTATGTAGTCGGCAGAGAAGGATCGGATACACCCTAAGAGAACGTCAGAGAACCCCCCCGGGAAGCACAACCGCAACCGAACACCCAGCCCCGAGGAGTTATCGATGTGATATCGGGCGGGTCGGTAGGGCGTGTAACCGGTCGGAAAAGGAATGGACATCTCGAGGCAGTACTATCATTAGCCGGCTCCTCGCCCCGGAAGGACAGGCCATACTCAGGCACGACTATCTCCTTTTCAGACGAGGATTACCCGACCGATCACATTGAACCGCATGACGGGGCTCTGGTCATAACAGCTCAGGTCGGGCCGGTCGACATGAAGCGAATGATGATTGATAACGGATCCTCAGTCGACATACTCTATACACATGCCTACCAGAGGATGGATTTGGGAGGAAAGAAGATGGAATTGGGGGGCGAAGGCCCCCTATACGGCTTCAGTGGAGACCCGGTTCACGTGTCGGGCACGATAGAACTGCCAGTTCGATTTGGCACGGCCCCACAACAGACAGAAATTTTGGTAAAATTCTTCGTGGTACAAGTGGATTCGGCTTACAACGCCATCCTGGGGAGGCCTACCCTAGCAGCATTACAGGCGGTAACCTCGATCCCCCACTTCAAACTAAAGTTTCCAACACCGAACGGGATAGGGGAGGCAAAAGGAGATCTTGATATCGCCCGAAGGTGTTATCGGAACACTTTGATATCTTCAGGAATCGGGGTCAGTAAACATAAACAGGCGATGACCATTGAGTTAGAGCCATTCATAGAAGGAAGTACAGAACCCATGGCTCTACCAGCCGAAGAGACGGAGGATGTAGAGTTAATACCGGGGAATCCAGACAAACTGATCAAGATCGGGGTCGGGTTAACCAAACAGCTGCGAACAGGCCTGGTTGAATTACTCAGGGTATACGCCGACATCTTCGCTTGGGAACCCAGTGACATGCCCGGGGTAAGCAGATCAGTAGCACTGCATAGGCTTCATACCGATCCTAAAAAGAAGCCGGTGATACAGAAAAGAAGGATCTTTGCCCCGGAAAGACAAAGTATCATAGACGACGAGGTTGCCAAATTGCTAGAGGCAGGGTTCATCTTCGAAATCGATTATCCCGAATGGCTGGCGAATGTGGTATTGGTTCAGAAGCAAAATGGGAAATGGAGGATGTGCATCGACTACACTGACCTGAATAAGGCATGCCCTAAAGACTTCTATCCCTTACCCAACATAGACCAGCTGATTGATGCCACTTCAGGGTATGAGATGCTAAGTTTCATGGATGCTTTCTCGGGATATCACCAAATCTCGATGCATAAGGAGGATATCCCAAAGACTAGCTTCATCACTCATCGGGCAATATACGCGTATCGGAAAATGACCTTCGGACTACTGAACGCAGGGGCAACCTACCAACGTATGATGAACTTCGTATTCAGAAAACAGCTGGGAAGAAGTATGGAGGTATACGTAGATGACATGATCGTCAAGAGCATGGCAGCCCGAGATCATCTGGAGGATTTGGCAGATTGCTTCGAGACGGTAAGGCGACACAATCTAAGGCTAAACCCGACCAAGTGTACCTTCGGATTGGGTTCAGGAAAATTCCTGGGATATCTGGTCAGTAAAAGGGGAATCGAGGCCAATCCTGAAAAAATTTCGGCTATTTTAGACATGAAATCTCCGAAGACATACAAGGATGTCCAGAGGCTAACGGGCCGAATCGCAGCCCTTCGAAGATTCATGTCAAAGTCAGCAGAACGGTGTCTCCCCTTTTTCGACACTCTCAAGGGTCCGAAAAATGACAAAAGCTTCCAGTGGACTTCAGAATGCGAAGATGCGTTCCAAGAGATCAAAAGGTATTTGGGTTCGGCACCATTGCTGATGAAACCGGTTGCCTCTGAACCTTTATACTTATACTTAGCTGCCAGCCCGATGGCAGTAGGAGCGGCACTGGTGAGGGATAAGGGAGGCAAGCAGTTTCCGGTTTACTACGTCAGTCATGTTCTCAGAGACGCAGAGATGAGGTACCCAAACCTGGAAAAGTTCGCCTACACCCTCATAATTGCTAGCAGGAAACTCAGGCACTATTTCCAGGGTCGAGTGGTGGTGGTCTACACGAATCAGCCTTTGAAAAAAATCCTGCATAAACCCGAGGTGTCAGGTCGGCTGGCCGCATGGGCGATGGAATTGACGCAATTTGCTATAGAGTACCATCCCCGAACGGCAATCAAAGGACAAGCGTTGGCAGATTTTGTAGTAGAGTGCTCTTTCACAGAGCCGGAAACGAACCTAGTGGCTGAAGCACAACCGAGGCAGACCTCGTGGACATTATACGTGGATGGATCATCAACTTCAGACGTCAGTGGAGCAGGAGTCATTCTGACAAGTCCAGAAGGGTTCAAAGTCCAACAAGCCATTCGATTCGGATTCAAGGCCACGAACAACGAAGCAGAGTACGAGGCCATCTTAGCAGGGATCCGATTGGCCCGAAGTCTAGAGGTGCAAAGGTTAATCATTTACAGTGATTCACAGCTGGTGGTCAAGCAGTTATCGGGCGAATATGAAGCTCGGGGGACGAGGATGACCAAATATCTGGCCGAATTAAGAGATAAACTCACATACTTCGCATCGCACAGCTGCTTAGGGGTGGATCGATCAGAAAATACCATAGCAGATGCCCTGGCATGATTGGCAACTACTGAAGCAAGCTCCTTCGAAGGATCAGTATATTTAGAGGTTCTGGAAAAACCCAGTGTCCCGCAGACAGACATCCTAACTTTGGACCGACTCGATTGCTGGCTCACCCCTTATATCTCATATTTGTCCGACGGGACCCTACCCTCGGACCGAATTCTAGCCTGGCAAGTCAAACATCGAAGCTCGAACTTCGTCCTCATTGATGGAGATCTCTACCGAAGAGCCTTTAGCTCTCCACTGCTCAAGTGCTTGACTCCTTCAGAAGCAAACTACACACTTCGAGAGGTTCACGAAGGGATCTGTGGGGATCACATGGGAGCAAAGTCACTGACACATAAAATTCTGAGGCAGGGGTATTATTGGCCGACTATCTACACAGAAGCTAAGAAATTCGTCAGAAGGTGCCCCAAATGTCAGCTGAACAGCAACATTCCACATCAACCTCCGGAAGAGTTATACTCGGTTCTATCCCCAATTCCCTTTGCTGTGTGGGGGATCGACATCTTAGGTCCCCTACCAAAAGCTAAGGGACATGTCAGCTTTGTGATCGTGGCCATCGATTATATGACCAAGTGGGTCGAGGCCAAACCATTGCAAAGGATAACCGAGCAGGAGTGTCTAAAGTTTACCAAGGAAGGAATAGTCTACCGGTTCGGCATCCCGATGGCAATAGTCTCAGACAATGGCAGACAGTTCGTCGGATCAAAATTCGAGGGCTTTCTGAAAGATCTAGGGGTCCAACACCGAAAGACTTCGGTTGCCCATCCTCAATCAAACGGTCAAGTGGAAGTAACCAATCGAACCCTACTCAACGGGATAAAACGTAGGCTGGATGCATTAAAGGGTCGGTGGCCCGAAGAGCTATTATCTGTTCTATGGTCATACCGAACTACCCCACGAACTACAACGGGGGATTCTCCATTCAGATTGGCATATGGGACCGATGCTCTAATTCCTGTCGAGATCGGATCACCTACCCTTCGGGTTAGCCAATATAAAGAATTATACAATGATAATGGCTTGAGAACAAATCTGGATCTGCTAGACGAAGTTCGGGATTCGGCTGTGATGAGGTTGGCAATCTATCAGCAGCGGACAGCCAGACACTATAATCAAAAGGTGAAGTCTAGGAGGTTTGCAGTAGGAGATCTAGTCCTCCGGGAGTCGGAGGCTTCAACCCCCCAGAACACTGGCAAGTTAATGCCTAACTGGGAGGGTCCTTACGAAGTGATAGGAGTGCCGAAGCCCGGAACATACCGGCTTCGAGCAATGAACGGTTCGGAGGTAACGAATACATGGCATACTGGAAGACTTAGAAAATTTTACCAGTAATAGTTGTGTTATTCTTACTTTTGTCTATGCAACCGATTCAATTTAAATGATATAAATGAAAGTTTTTATTCTTGGCAATGTTTAACTTCATCTATATTCATATGTTTTATTACTACTCGAACGGACATGCTTCGGGCCATATCTGATCCAGAGGTTCGGGAAGACACCACTGATCGATATAAATCCCGAACATAACTGACCGCGAGTTCAATACATTCTCAAAGAACAGATCCCGGCTACTATCCGATCAAGAGGTTCAAAAAGATGCCATTGATCGAGATAAGTCCCGAGTATAACTGTCGGACCCTTCAATATCAGATAAACTCTAAGGGCAATCCGATTAGAAGGTTCAGATGAACATAACTGATCGAGATTAGTTCTAAGTAAAACTGATAACAAACATTCATGGGCCAAAAGAGTATATTCCATTTATACTTATACAATTTTTACAACCCGATCGCTTACGAGTCGGGCAACAGTAAAAAAAAAAAAATAAAAAAAATCTAAGTATCTATTTTGAAGGGGGGTCGTCTTCGTCTTCGGCTTCAGACTCGCCATCAGAAGAATCAAGAATGGAGGCGTCGAGCCCGGCAAGCAATCAACTTCGCCTTAGCCTCCTCCCGATAAGCTTCATATCCTTCTCCGAATTGGGCAAGGACCTTATCGTTCAGGGCTTCAGACTCTTCATATTCGGCTATCGCCTGCCGTCGCGCCTCGACGATCTCCTCAGGAAATGCATCGACAGTAGCAGTCAAGGTGTTGTTCTCCTTAATCAAGAACATCATCTTGCTGTTCATCTCAGAATATTTACCGGTTATCTGGTCGATGGCATTCTCCCGATCCTTGATCTTCTGAAGCATCTGCTCCTTTTCGGCCAGAAGCGAGCCCTTCTCCTGCTCCAACTCCTTGACCCTCTCCTCGGCCAGGACCGCCCGAATTTGGGTTTCAACTAGGGCCTCATGCTCTTTCTTTAGCTCATCCTGCAGACCCGACACGTCAGTCTCGAGCAGCTCAATCTCCGTCCCCAGATGAATCTCTTGCTTTGTTGATCTGCCAAGGGAGGGAATGGCTCGGGCTAAGATGGCGTTGGCCTACAACACGCATGTGCATCAATACAAGATATAAGCGTTATAATTACTAACAGTGATTATAACACCAAAGAAAAGAAATACCTGAGTCTGAGCTCGAATGAAGGCCACCAAGAACTGCTCCGAGGAATACCCCTTAAACCGCTCGTCGTCACCGGGAAGCTTGAAGTGCTCGAAGAGGGAGAAAGGGAATACTTCCGACTGGGCTCTTAGGCCAGCAGGTTGTCGGCGAGCCCTGGGAGGAGCTGGGCCCGGAGGGAGGAGTGGCAGCATGTGCCGGGACTGACGCCACCATCGGATCGGCCGGACGATCAAGATCTTCCGACACTCGAAGCCTCTTTGGATGAGGTTCGGCAGGAACATCCTCAGCTTCCCCCGAATCCTCGATGACCTCGGTCGGAGGAGGGGGTGGTAGCGACGGCCTCGACACAGGAGGTGGAGGAACTTTTGCAGGCGCCTTGATGGCCGGTTTGGAGGGCTTCTTGGACTTCTTCATTAAAGCCGCCTTCTCCGCGCGGCTCATCTTCAGCGCCCCTTTATTTGCCTTCGGGGGTTCGGGCCCCGACGTGGACCCCAGTGATAGCTCGTTGATCGGAACGGTATCCTCCTCAACAGCCTCGTCGGTCACGGGGGGTCGGATGATCCCCGAAGTAATGGTATCTGGCACGAAGGAGTCGGCGACGCCCTCGGGCCTGAAAATAGTTACTGCATGGAAAAGAAAAGGTTAAGACATGTAGTGTTAGACAGGAAATAAAGTTAAAAATGGGAAGGCAGAAGGTACTCACGGCCATGTTTGTATAGCCAGGATTCGTCCATTAGAATCCCCACGTTCCACTCGGTTTTCTTCCATCGGGCGTAGAACGTCTTGAACGCCTCGGCCTGACCCGATGGGAACTTGGAGATCTTGGCCGCCTGGTCGGCAGGATGGGCCCAGGAGGGAAGGAGTTGGAGGTCGGATCCCTTGGCATAGAACCATTGTTCATGCCACCCCTTGTTGCTTGAAGGGGTTTTGATGGGGACCGTTCGGTTGGGGCGTTTGGTGAGTTGGCGAAGCCCGGGCTCTTTTGACCCGCCGAGGGTGAAGAGTGCAAAAAAGAGGTCGAGTCCGGGAGAGAGACCCACCTCTTGACAGACGGCGATGAAAGAAATCAACTGAATGTACGAGTTCGGCACGAGTTGTGCGAACCCGATCCCCACAAAGTTCAAAAAAGAAGAGATGAAGTCATGCAGAGGGAATCGAACCCCGTACTTCAAGACGTATAGGGGAACGGCCACCCATTCACCCTCGGGCCTCCAGAACATCTTCTCTCCTGGCCGAGGGATCCTGAGTTGATACTCTTCAGGAATCTTGAAGAGAGTTCTGATGTCGGACATTTGGGATGGTGTGAGGGTGGAGCGAGTATGGAGGTGAGAGAATTCCTCAGAGGAGCGGTAGGCGTCTCGGATCTTAAATTCAGCATCCCCTGAACTAGGAAGGTTCAGAGGAGCGGTGTCAATGGGGGAATCCGGCATTATGACCTCCAGGAGGTCACCGGCGGTTACGTTGGTAGGCTCAGAAATGGGGATAATGCTGGAATCGGCCATTTTTTGTGCGAAGTAAAGGGAACAAGAGGTTTAGAGGAAGAAATGGGCAAGAATAGCACACAAATGAACAAAGAGATGAGGAAAATGGTGAATACGACAGAATAGTATCTCGCCGGAAATCGCCTTGCCGGAAAATTTCAAATGAGAGGATTTGAGGAGGAGGAGTCAGTAAAGGTGATAATGAAGGGGATGAGGGGTTTTTATAGGTTGTACAGCACGGAGCCCTAGGGCGGCTAATAAATGTTGAGGTGGGTCCAGGCGTTAAAAGGCGTGCAACGTTTAAAATATCTATAACAGACCGTTGGACTTCCCAAGATGACTCATCATTAGTTGTCGTGACCTTTCAAGTCTCTAGTCATAAATACATTATGCCCAGAGACTGGGGGGCAATGTTCGGGAGCGTTTTACCGACCTCCATCTGGGCCGAAGGCTTTCTGGCAGAAGGGTTTGATAGACCGATGGGATGAAGCCCATGAAGGTGTTATAGGTGTTCGGGTCGCCATATGTGTCCTTCGGTGTCGGGGACGAACCTATTCTGGTGATAAGGAGGGGTCGGGCCTTCGAGTCCTTTGGGCCGAAGCCCAGACCAGATAATAGGACCGTTTGGGCCTGTACAGTGGGCTCTCCTGCGTGCAGAGTCCGGGGGCCTATTCATATACGGTAACTCCAAAGGTAGTGGTGGGATTGGATTCTACTTGCACCTTTTAAGGAGATTGTGTTGGACCCAAGTTATGGTAACTACCATGCACTAGGAGTCCTAATCCGACTGGGAGAAGGATTCTAAGGTGGTGAGCTCTATAAATACAAGGCCTAGGAGAACATTATGAGGTAATACCTACTTTTGAGCACTAAATACTTTACCTCCATTGTTTACCCTGGTAACGGCCTGTACTCATTCTCACACCGGAGCTATCCCCCGGCGGCACAAGCCGTCAAGCTTCTGTGTGATCTGTTACTGTGCAGGTTCTAGCGCGTGGATTCTGTGATTGGACGCGCCGGCGAAACTTGGCGTTAACATATATATATATATATATATATATATATATATATATATATATATATATATATACACACACACGATTTCTGAAATTTAACCCACCAGAAAACACCTATTGGAATTCAAGGGGTAGGTTTATCAAGCATGTGCCATATAAGAAATTCAGCAGGAACAGAAAAAAATCTGAATCATGCATGCATGCATGATGGTACACTACTAAACATAAATAAAATCCGCGTCCCAAAGGGTTAGGCACATAAATCTGAAGAGAGGGTCGGAGGTTGAATCTCAGATTCATAAGTTAAAGCTTAGGGGTAATTAAAATGGGATCAAGATTCAACTACTAGTATTATATAGTATTTTTTTTCCACTTTTCGTTCTTACATATGGTTTATGAATCTTATAAACCCCTCTTCATCACAGGGAATAAATGCATGATCAGGTACCACATATATAGATTAGGCCATTTTCAATGATATATGAACTACGTACTATCTCTAACTTAAATTTATTCCCTAGCTCATCTGATCTCTCCAGAAGTGAGAATTTTATTTGGCTTGTCGACTCTTTTCCATAGGAAAAAAAGTTATCCCTTTTTTTCTAGATTTCTTTTCTACTAACAATATCTAGTCTGAAATTCACATAATTAATAATCTAATACGTACGTACAGGCTGATCAGTTTGGTCAGATTGCACCTCTTGGGGTTCAACAACGTCCACCACTGAACAATATTATGGTAATAATTACCGACTCTCATAAATGAATCATTTTTCTATTTCTAGATTTCCCTTTAATAGTGTGTAGGGGTGAAGCCACAGCTGTGGGGTCAATTGATCTCACTGAAATATTTTTTTTATAATATATGATAAATTTATAAAAAAGTATAAGTTTAATGAATAAATTGACCCTACTTAAATTTTATAATTTTTTTAATATACCGGATTTAATTGAATTTTTTTTATAACTTTCTCAATTCTATATTACTTATACTCGATGTATGCATCTTACTCTAATATTTTTAAAATAAATAATAATTTAATTTATATTATTTTTATAATATAAGAAATTTAAATATTTATTAATAAATTTGTGATTAAAAAGGGGTAATAGGGTCGGGTTTAGCAACATTAACCACAGACATTTGACCTTAATATGGTATCGACGAATTGATTTTTGTACTTCTATACAAACAAAAGTATTTATGAATTATAAATCAAAAAATAAATTAAATTTCTTTGTATTTTCGGAATAATTGGCTGCAGTTCATGCATTTTGTACATTAAAATTTGGCCTTTTCATCTATCGAGTTAAGGATCCCTATTTATTTATTTATTTTTAAAGCAGGACATGATCATCGGAAACAACACTTCATTTGGGGTTGATGACGTCTCACTTTTATCACCTCCAGCACTTGGCCTACAGGGGGTAATATCAGAATTATTAACAGTGAATTTACATTTGAAAATATAATTAAAAGAATTCATCTTTAATTAGTTTGCTACGAAAATGAACACCCATTTTTCTACTTCAATATTTCTATTTAAATATTAACCTATACAGATTAACGCATTACTTAAAAAGCTATTGCTTCTTTAAATTGCAGCATGGTGGAATGATACAAATGAATGAATTTAACTGTAACCAAGAGCAGCTGAATTCATTTTCTGGTGGTAATAACAACTTATTTAACAGTTTAGAAGCTCACCCACTTTCAAATCTTGATCATAGGTATATATATCTTTAAGCTTCACTCTATGAGTTTGTGTGTGTGTGTGTGTGTGTGTGTGTGTATATATATATATATATATATATATATATATATATATATATTTGTCTTATATTATATGTGTGTTATTAATTCATAGCAAAAAACATTGATCTGTCGTCTATAAGAGAAATTGGCTGTCTAAATTTAAATTTTTTAACCTTTTCGTTTTTATTAGTAGTTGATAACACTTTTTTTTAAAGAAAATCTAGATTGTATGTTTCTTCTATGGACAACGAAATATATATATATATATATATATATATATATTTTGCATGTGTGTGTTTGATGATCAAATAATAACTTTATATATTATCATCATGGAATCAAACCATCAACTGAATTGGATTCTTTTCCAGGACTGAACAAAATCAGATGCAGCCACCTCCTCTTGGATTTGTCTTTAACAATCCACCAGCTCCGTTAAAAATTGATCCACCACCACCAGCTTATCAGAACTCGTCCGTAGGCCCTATCAGTGAAGTAAGTTGAGAGTTGCTCCCTTCGTTTCACATAAATAGAAGTCTTATTTTAAAAATTATACAAATGGCCTCTTTTTTTCAGGCCCCAATTCCGCCGGTGTGTAAAACATTGATAAAATTTAAAAATATTGTATCCAACCGGAATACCCCACCGGATTCTGTGTAACATAGGTAGTAGCTAGCCTAATAGATTACCTAACTTACAAGACAAAGCCCTAATCTATTTATATATATTTATTTCTCTGTCAGGTTAATGGTTTAGTTGCGAACCCATCTTGGACGGAAGGAATGCAAGATGCAGAGTTATGGGAATGGGAAGAGTTGCTCGCACAAGTTGGACAACCGAGCAGCCATTTTCCCTAGATCATTAAAATTTTACAGTAGGCATCTAAGACGTACAATTTGATGATTAAATAATCTCTTAATTTCGCAGATACCCAATTTTCTGGTAGTGTAACGATCTTGTGGTGCGCATTTCTGGATTTTTCAAGGGAGGATTTGAGTTAAAGATGATGGAAATAGGCCTAACTAGTGGCCATATATATATATAGAACTGATCATATGGTTTTCTTTGGAATTGACTACTCTTCATTACATCATCCTAACCCTTTTAAATCCATTATATATAGTTTTGAACGGTGTTAACGCCAAGATCTTCTTCAACATCCCAATTACGTAAGACGCCGTGATCCTGCACACTAAACACAGTCAACACCAAAAGCTTGACGGCTTCGACCGTCGGGGGATAGTTCAGGCGTGAGAATCAGTAGCGACCGTTACAAGGGTTAACAATGGAGGATAAAATATCTAGTGTTCTTAGAGGGATAAAATTATCAGTTGTGTGTATGTGTACCTTTGCTTGGAGATTTTCTTGCTAGGTTATACTCTCTTGCCTAGTTTACCGTGCCACCAACTCTTATCTGACACAGCCCCCTACTTCTTCCTGATTTCAGCCGGATGCATGCAGGTTGTCACCTTTTTCTCACTGTACATGTCGTCGGCTGGATATAATCTCATCCACATTAATGATCTGCAGACTTTTGGTCAACAACCTTCTTTTTTTATCATTACAAGTCAAAGACTTGGATATTAAAAGAAACAAGGGATCAACCCATGGACTCGGTCCAATATTATGGAGATATAATGAAGATAATGTAAGGATTAAGCCCAATAACTTTAGGACCCAATAGTGGAGATCCAATGGATTAATTAAATAAATAGGCCCACTCCATTCGGCCCAATAGGGGAAATATCATGACCCAACATTGCCCCCTAGTTTTTTATTAAATAGGATATTTAATAGAAAACTATAAATAGTCCATGATATGATAAGATTTGATAAGGTTGAAACATGTCCTAAAATGAGACTTACCAAAGCCCAATCGATGAAAGACAAAAATAAAAAGGAAATTGGAAGGATGGGTTAAAACCAGAAATCCAACTGGAGGACCCAATCTGCTAAATGTTTAAAACTCAATCCGGACGCAACCTTTCAAATTCGTGATCATGATTATCAATTAAATGTGCCGCCCTCGAATACTGTGTAACCGTCAGTATAAAAGATAAACTCACCGGTACAAAGTACCTAATAGACAACACTTAATAGACAACGTTTTTTATAAAAACGTTGTGGTATATTTTTTTACAACGTTTTTAAAAAAAACGTTATAGATTTATATGCAAAAACGTTATCTATTTAAAAGAGCATTTTTTTGGTTTTAACTAGATAACGTTTTTTTTAAAAAACGTTGTCTATCTACAAAGACACGGAGCAAAAAAAAGACACGGAGCCAAAAAAAAAAACACGGAGCTTAAATTTATCTATTAGTACTGATAATGTAGCACACTCACCACAGTTTACTAATTAGCCCTAAACCTTCTTCTCGTTCTTGCCTCGTTCTTACTGGTGTTTTGCAGAGAGAACCCCAAAATGGCAACTCAGATCCTTTCTATCTATTAGTTCAACACCAAATAATGTCTCTTTTCCGTATTTTCTCGCTCTTACGCATTCTTCTCCATCAAATCATCACCCTCCAGCCTCTCCTCTCTTCCTTCTTTCTCATCCCTCCGCCTCCGCCCTCTCGTTTCCGCCGCCGCCAACTTCCGCCATCTATCCCCTGTGGCGGCTATCATCTGCGGTTTCGCTATCCGCCAGACGACGTCATCTCTTAACGATTCGAACCCTAACTGGTCCAATCGTCCCCCGAAGGAGACGATTTTACTCGACAGTTGCGATTTTGAGCACTGGCTTGTTGTTGTGGAGAAACCTGAGGGTGAACCCACAATAAGGTTATCGGGAGGTATTTATTTCTAGAATTATTTTGGGAATTTTTTTGGGTATTTTTTTGGTATATACTGCACACATCTGCAGTATATATTATACTTGCATATTGTTTCGTGTTTTGGATTACCTCTGTTAATTTACTGATAATTGGAGTTCTTTGAAATTTGACTGTGCTTCTGATTGGAATTGATGAGTATGTTCAGGAATGGGATAACAAAAGACTCAATGTAGGACACGTAAGCTACTATTTCTGGATGTACTTCTAACTCATCTGGTACTCTATGTTGCACCAATTGATTTTTGAGCACACTGAACTTAATTAGATACTGAAGATATGTGAATGCTGTGTAGTTGTTACTTATTTTTCAGATGGAACAACAAAGAAATATTGGTTGTTAGTTTTATAATTATGTTGTTCAATGTTCATCATTCAAGTATGTACTCAATTGTTGAAGAAAATTTTCTGTGCCGAAAAAACCTTGTAACTGGATCTAAGTAATTGTTGTAAGTTCTCACCAGGTGCGCGGATGTCTGTAAGTGACGGAGCACTTACAATAGTTGCAAAAAATCACGCTGTTATGGAGAAAGTACTAGAGAAGGTATTATTTGTGTTCTGCTGAATAGTTATTCACAAGTTACTCTTATTGGTATGGCATATTTGCATTTATGTTGGACCCCTGCCTCGCTGTCAGTGACCAATTGAACTGATATCTGGTGTTTTTTTCTCTTTAAAGCTGCATACCATATTGAACTGACATGTTTTATTTTCTCTTTAAATTCTGATGTCCAGACAGCAGTCATGAATTTTAAGAAACTCTAGTATGTGGAAAACTCTAGTATGTATATATTTGGTTGAAATGGGTTTCTTGACTATTGTGATAATACAGTTGAACATAAGTAAACTCTAGTTCGTGTTTGGCGTTGCACACATTTTTGCGTCTTTTAATGACACTTTCATTGTGAGTACTTCAGCAATACATACCATTTCAATGTTATTTTTTTGGGTTTCATCATGTTTATGTTGTGTATATAAATTGCAGCATGTCACAAACTTGTCTGGAAGAGAAACCATGGTTCGCATTACTGGTATGCCTGGGCTACTCTTTGATTATTTTCAGATTTGTACAATTTCATGTTTTTGTTGATTTGTAAGGCATGTTTATTATAGATCTTTTGTATATTTTAACTTTATTAAGTTCTATGTAGTCAACCCTTTAACAATACAGAACAAGGATGTGTACTTGATTCTGGATGTTTGTTACTTCTATGTCTAGTCATTTGTATTTAACTTTTAATTCACGTTTACTGAATAACTTATCGCAACAAATTGTCAAAAATCAGTAATGACTTTGGCTTATCAAAGTTAACAACATGCACATACACAATTACGTTAGTTGTTTTTTTTAACATGGCATAATATATACATGACTAAACAATGGGTTTAATTTGTACAGAAAAACATGTATTGAATAAATACACCTTCTAGTGCCTTTTAAATATATCGGCAATTTCAAATTATATTCACTAAATGATCTTGAATTCCAGTAAAGAGTTTAAGGCTTTGTCATTAGAGGTACAAAGAGGTAGAATTGTACAAGTTTCCAACCTTTGTGTGCTCATTATCTTACTGCAATTGGCATATAACTGGTTTAGACGATTGTTAATTCAAAATATATCTTGAATCATCAACCTTAATGTTCACAATATTTATTGGTATCTGGGATGCCTTATCATCTGATATGGCTGCTCAAGCTTGCCGGGGATTTCCTGCTGAGCTTACTGCAAAGTTGGTTGTTAAGGTGAGGACCAGACGGATATAATATGGTAATATAATATATATTGATATAATTTTTTCTCTAGCAGTGTGAGCATGTTTGGTTTCATTTACGGTGTTATTGTTATAGATGTGAGCATATTATCGCGCTGCCTTTTAAAATTCCTGATGGGGATATAGTCATTATGATTGGTGATTGGTGATTGGTATACCAGAAACCATATGGTTGGTAATTACAATTGTTGTAAAATCTTGTGGCATATTGAATAGGATTTTGGATTTTGTTTGTAGAATCTAATGTGTAGCTATTGAATAATAGGCGCTGAGGGCAGCCCTTGATTCGTTGAAGGACCTTGGAATGCCAGATGGAGTTCTGATTAATGGGAAGGGACCTTATCAGTATAATTCAACTCTTGTCCCTGATGGCATTAACTATGAAACAATTAAAGTTGATCCAGGTAATATACAAGTTGTCCTCTATCTAATACATGTTTGGTAGCATTGAACTCTAAATTTTAAACTTCTTTCAAGTATGCTAATATAAAGACCATGCCTTAGAATTTAAACCAACTTGGATTAGCAAGCTATGTTAGAGCAGGGAATTTCATATCTAATAATTTCTCGGTCTTGCTTCTTTTTCATTTTACATCTTAAGCATCTGTCATTTTTACTGCTGGTGCTGTGATGTACATGTTAAGTATAATCTGTATATCCATGTTCATGATAGTTAAACAACAGAACATGTGCAGCATGATTCTCTTATTGTAGATTCTTAGCTCAGTGTTATCAGCCTGCAAGGGAGCAGCTCTGGTACTCAATTTACTCCTCGATTGTTGGGATAGGAGTTTGAGCTTGCTGGAGCTTCTCCAACAGATTTAGCTGTTATGATAAAGAACCATTGTTCCAATGGTACTGCACTGGAAGGTAAAACAATCATATTGTTCAAATTTTTGCTGCATTTCCTTCTTATTTTTTCTGGGAAAAAATTATTTAAGATGCTTGACATCTCTGGCTATTTATTGTGATTGCAGGCTTGGGATTCAATATTGATGAGATAGTACAAGCATGGAATTTGTTACTCACATAGTCCAGGTTTTACTCCCCTTCGCAGGTGGTGAGAGCTCTAGATTCGATGTTTGAGTTCTCAGATCTGACCAATGGAGTGAAACCTGGACAAAGTGAAATTTAGTTTCACTTGTATTTTTTAATTCATGTTGTTTCATAATCAATGCTTGAGATATTTGAAACTGTAAATGAATGATATTATTGGGATGTATTTTAAATGGTTGATACATTTTGGTTTTAAATTTAAATGATAATTTAGACTTTTTAGCTATATATCATGGCATTAGCATATTGCAGGTGCATTGGTAATATAGGTGAATTATAATTTTTTTTTATTTTTTTTCTTTATCTACAACGTTTTTAAAATGTTGTATAAATTGGTTAAAAATGTTGTCTGATAAACTAAACAACAACGTTTTTATCCAAAAAACGTTGTGGAATTATACATTCTACAACGTTTTTAAGCATCTGCTAATTTTTGGAAGACAAATATACAACGTTTTTTTTCTAAAAAACGTTGTGTATTGTGCTTAACTACAACGTTTTAAAAACGTTGTGTAAGAGTGTCAAATAGACAACACCCTTAACCACTACGTTTTTCTGACAGAAACCACAACGTTTTTTCCGCGTTGTCTATTTACTGTTTTGTAGTAGTGACTTAACCAAATTTGACAGTTTTACCTGCCAATTTGAATTTCGGACCTCTGAGCTCTCTTCTTCCTTCTATAGCTTTTCTTACCTTCTCTGCAAAATACGATCAATGGCGACCCTTGATACCAATCAAAGTTCTCCAATTCGGGAAACTCCTATTACGACCGTTCCACCTAACCCAAGCCCCTGCAAAGAAGCTTTGAGTTCTAACCCTCAAGCTGCCACTCTAGATAAAAAGAAAATGCCTCCTAAGCCTCGACTTACCCCTTCTGAATTTTTTAGGAGTAAGGAATTATTTACCCATGCGAATACTGCATCTACTGTTACCGAAATTGAATTACGAAAGCTTCGAGATCGATGCCATATTTCGGATACTCATCTGGTAAGAGTTCCTAGGTCTGAGGAAAGAATGAATCAAAGGCCTGAAGGATGAACGGCTGTCCAGGTGACAATTCTCGAGAAAGAAATTAGGTTTCCTCTACACCCATTTTTGATGACCATTCTAGGGTTCATCGGCGTTGGGTTCGCCCAATTAGCGCCAAATTCTTATATTCACATTCTGGCCTTCATTGCATTCTGTCATGACGTCGGAATCGAACCCACTCTTGACTTCTTTTTTACTGTTTATAAAATTGGTCAATCTCGCGAAAAAGGATTCAAAGTTATAAGTAAGCAGGCATCGAGAACAGTAGAGAAATTTGAAAGACGTTCATTGGTGAACACTCCTTCGAGCAATAGGGGGTGGCATGAAAAATGGTTTTACGTCAAGGGACCTGAAATTTCCTCCTTACCGAACTGGGCCACTGATGAGAAGACTTCTGCTGATTTTGGAGACATTTTTGAAGAACGCGAGGCCGAAATGATAGAACTATTTGACAACTTCCCGAAGGAAGAATGGAAATACGGACTTCTTTCTAAGCAAGCGTGGTTATACGACCACAAATGTAAGTACGAATTTACTTTATCAATATTTTGAAAATTGCTGTGGTATGGATTTTGATGTAAAACTGTTAATCTTCTATAGTAACTTTGATTAAACCATCAGATTCGGAGGTGAAGGAGTTAGAGGATTTCCTAGCTGGAAAGTCCGTAGAAGCCACTGCCGAATCCTCCTAACAGGAGATCCCTTCTGAAGATAATCTAGCCGGGAAATCTGTAGAGGTCGATGCTGACATTTCCCAACTGGAGGCCACCTCTAAACTCAAACCACCTACTGAACCACCCATATTCGAACTGTGACGCACCCAAAATAGGTATACATCACCCATCTCGAGTCGCCAAATACATGGTACAAAATACAAATACAATCTTAATATACAACAGTCGTTTACAATACGACAAAACATAAACTGTGAGTTTAAATACAAATATTGTCTACTAGAAAGTATACAAACTCAAAAGGAGTCCTCATTATAATTATTATCACACTATTTCATAGAATAGTGAGGACTACTAATGCAAACATCTAGGACCATCACTCTGTTTCCCGACTAGTCCCAGCTACATTCTCATTTCCTGAAGAGAACAGTAAAAGAAAGGGTGAGCTCAACTAGCCCAGTAAAAAATATTATGACTAAGATAATGCAGAATAATTTATCTTTAGCCTTCAACAGTGTTAAACTGATAAAATATAATAACTATCAAGTTTAACTGCAGCGGAACAAGCAATCCATTAGAAGAGTCAAGTAGGGAATAAATTCTACTATCTTCTATGATTTAAAAGGTTTTTCATCACTTTTATCGTTGGGACTCAGCTTAATAAATAATCCACATCATTGAATCACTCATGCACTACGGCTAAGGATATTCTTTAGTATCACGACCACGAATTATCCATGCACTACAGCTAAAGATAATCATGTTTTCATCAACGGTCCTGATCATGCCATAAAATAATTCATCTTTGCACTACGGCCAAAGAGAATCCATAGCCATAATCATACCAAAAACGGTCCATCAATGCACTACGGGCCAAATAATACCGAATAATTACGGTTATAATCATTTGTATTATTACGGTTATGATTATACCGAATAATCCCTGGTCATAATCATACCAAGTCCATCCATGCACTATAGGCCACAGATGACTTTCAACAAAATATAAACATGAGGATGATGACAATGATATAAGAATTCAATAAAACAAGTTCAAGAATTAATTTATCTAGGAACTGATAACGTCCAAATTGTCAACATGATACTGCTTTGTAGAGTAAAATTCAAGAATACTCAGAAGAATATTTTAATGAAAAGATACTGGATGAAACGCATATATCAAGGATATTCCACTAATTTCATGGAGTATAGAAGTCAAAGTTTTAACCAACTAAGTATAATAAAGAATAGAATAACAAAAAAAATCACCATGCATGCGATAGACCGCACAGACAGGTTATTCCAACAGATTAATAAATAACGGAACCAGGTCCGGCGTAAAAGGCATAGACAGGATATTCCAACAGAATAATAAATAACGGAACCAGGTCCGGCGTAAAACGCACAGACGGGATATTCCAACAGAATAATAAAGAATGGAATATTAGAAGAATTTCATCATGTATACAGTACTTTGCATAGACATGTTATTCCAACATAATAATAAAGAATGAAATAACAGAATAATTTTACCAAGTATAGGGTAGCCCGCGTATACAGGTTATTCCAACATAATAATAAAGAATGGAATAACAGAAGTTCTCTTCTTGAATACAAAATAAATAACACCCCTTACCGTAAAAGAAACTGGATATAAGAGTAGTGAAGTAGCAGGCTTCTTTTATTCTATAGATTTTCTCTCTATAGCTTATCTTTATAACCTTCATGTTCCTTCCCAGCTGCTTCTGGAAGACAAAGTTCATCATTCTCTGGTAAGTTGCTCCAGTATTTATTAGGCCGAAGTTCATCTTCTTATAGGCGTACACCGAATGGTGTGTGATGAATGTTATCTTTGAAATGTCCTCCTTGCACATAAAAATTTGATGATAACCTGAAAAAGCATCCAAAAAGCTTAGTAGTGCATACCCCAAAGTCGCATCAATAAGTTGATCAATGTGGGGTAGACGATAGAAATCCTTTAGGCATGCTTTGTTCAGATCTGTGTAGTCGATGCAGACTCTCCACTTCCCATTCTGCTTCTGCACCAGCACCACATTTGCCATCCACTCCGGATAGTCGATCTCGAAGATGAAGTCAGCAGCTATTAGCTTCGCGATCTCCTCATCAATGATCCTTTGACGTTCAGGTGCAAAGATCCGCCTTTTCTGCCGAATTGGCTTCTTTGATGGATCCACATCCAGCCGATGTTCGGAAATCTTTTGGATAATCCCAGGTATGTCCTGTGGCTCCCATGGAAAGATATCCGCATAGCAGCGAAGAAGTTCCATAAAGTTTGTCCGGAGAGGTCATTCATTAGTGTCGTGACCTGTAGCTTGATGATAGCCACAATATTTCTGAGTATTGCCTTGTCCTGGCTTGAAGTTATCACGAGGTGGTTCGAAGAATTGCTGGCCCCTGATCTGATCCAAAATTACTAACCTTTCCGTATTCAGTTTGGTGTAGACCTTATTCACCTTTGGGGTAAAAGTAGGTAGGCGATTATTTCCTGGTCGCCACGTGTTATAGTACTTCTTTGAACTGCCCTCCGACTGATCATTATACCCCCCACCTTCTTCTGATCGCCTTTGATCCTGGGATTATCGGTCCCCTTTGTTCGATCTGAAGAAGGTCATTTCAGGCTATTCATGACCTCCTCCACCACGATATAACCTTCTGCCTTGTAAAAGGCCTCTACCAAACTCTTCGGATGGTGAAACATCAGCTTCTTCACTAATTTTTCAGACTTTACCAGATCCAATCCATTCTGGAATAAACCTACAGCCTACAGATCATTGAGGTCCGCCACCTGGCCAACTGCTTCCCTGAACCTCTTCACGTACTGACCCAAGGACTCATCGGTGAATTGTCTGACCTGTGCTAAAGAACCAGTGGGCTTCCCTCTTCTTCAGTTGCTCCCAAACTGGGCATGGAATTTATCACACAGCTCGAAGCATGAGGATACTGAATCTGCCGGTAAAGTTCCCATCCACTGCCTCGCGTCCTTCCTTAGCGTTGTGACGAACGTATGACACTTGGCAGCATCGGTAAAATCATAATAATCCATCAGTCGGTCAAATGCTTGGCTATGGTCATAACGGTCTCCAGACCCATCGTAACTCTCTATGTGAGGTAACTTCTTGGTGGTGTCTGCCTTCACTTTAAGAATATCCGAGGAAAATGAGGACGCCTTCTTTCCCGGAATATCCTTCACCTGTTGAACCTCGGCTAATTGTTTCTGGAGCTCCCTTAATTCCTTCACCAAATAATCTACCCCCTCCGGTTGAGACAACTCTTCTTTCTCTGGTGACTCTTTCCTCTTTCGAGTAGATCGATCTTTTACCAAATAACCCCTAATTCTCGAGGGACTTTTACGATGATGATGATGGTCCACAGAGCGACGTGCCCCCGATAGACTTTCTGGTGTACGGCCCCTAGATCTGCTTCGTCTTTGGGTTCTGTGGCTGTGATGAGAATGCGCAACAACGAACGCCTTGTTTGTATTCTCCGGAGTGCATTCCCTGGATCGGCCTCTTCGTTCACTTCGACCCTGCTCCTTAGAATCGATAGGTTGATGTGCCCTCTTCGATCTTTGAGGAGTAGGACTTCTTGATCTTCTTCTTTCTCGACGTTGGCCCCGAGACTCACGTTCCAAATGAGTAGGTTCCTTTCCACTCCGATGCCCACGCTCTTCGGACTGAACATAACTGGACGCTTCATCCCTCAACTCTGTCATTCGGTTCATCTGCTCAGTTATATCCTGTCACTGCTTCATAAGTGCCTCCATGACCCTATCTGTTTCGTCTGCCATCTTAGCCAGCCGAGAGGCCTTTTCATCTTGGTCATCTCGGTATCGAGTTCATGGCGAGGTGCCTTCTACTCGTTTTCGACCATGACCAGATTCCTTCTCCGTCGTGAAAAGTAATTTTCTCCTAGCTTTGCTCACGACCTTCTGTCGAGAATCTTCGTGTGATCGTTTGGATGTTGTTCTGGCATGAACACTTAGTGCAGGTCCCAAACGATCCTTGACAGACACTCGTGGTACTGATTCACTGACAGTCATCGGCTGTCCTTCAGGTGTATCTGCTCTACTCTTCCCCATCTTTGAAAATGTAGAACAAATAAATATTTGTGATTGCAAACTCTTGAACACTAGAACTCACCCCCTCCTTCTAGTGCCAATGTTAACGCCAAGATCTTCTCTAACGTCCCAATCATGTAAGACGCCCTGATCCTGCATACTAAACACAGTCAACACCAAAAGCTTGATGGCTTCAACCGTCGGGGGATAGCTCAGGCGTGAGAATCAGTACCGGTCGTTACAAGGGTTAACAATGGAGGATAAAATATCTAGTGTTCTTAGAGAGATAAAATTATCAGTTATGTGTATGCGTACCTTTGCTTGGAGACTTTCTTGCTAGGTTATACTCTTTTGCCTGATTTACCGTGCCACCAACTCTTATCTGACACAGCCCCCTACTTCTCCCTGATTTTAGCCGGATGCATGTAGGTTGTCACCTTTTTCCCATTGTACATGTCGCCGGCCGAATATAATCTCATCCACATTAATGATCTGCAGACTTTTGGTCAACAACCTTCCTTTTTCATCATTACAAGTCAAAGACTTGGATATTAAAAGAAACAATAGATCAACCCATGGACCCGGTCCAATATTATGGAGATATAATGAAGATAATGTAAGGATTAGGCCCAATAACTTTAGGACCCAATAGTGGAGATCCAATGGATTAATTAAATAAATAGGCCCACTCTATTCGGCCCAATAGGAGAAATATCATGACCCAATAAACGGTATAGTTGAAATTAACATGGTCAACTAATTTATATTATTAAGTAGTATAATTGTTTCATAATTAAAATTAATCCAATGTTTTTTTTCTCAATTTACGAACACTAGTTGGTAGCCCGTGCAATGCATAGGCTAGCTTGAATATTGAATTAAATAATTTGTTTGATATTCATATCAAAAAAAACTCAAAGTACACAATTCATGTAAATTAATTACGCCATTCAAAGCTTCCTAATCAGTTTATGGGATAGCCAACACAAAGCATGTATGAACTGGGGTTTTCTTTTTAAATATACAATGTATAATAATAATATCAAAATTTGAATATTGAACACAGTGGAGGAGGTTCAGCAAGTTCATTTCTGGTGAATGATATCATTTTTCTCAAAGTCTTACTGGAGTCTTGATTACGCCTTTCAGTCAAAACGTTCCTTTCGTGGTTTTGATCAAGTTCAGAGAATTTTTCCCGCAAGGCTTCAGACATGGAATCAAGAGCTTTACCGTTAGATATTTGTGATTTTCCACTAAATACTTCGATAACTCACCAGAAGAACTGAGAGCATCTTGCATCCATTGGTGGAAACATGAACTTGTCAAAGGAGAACTTAGATTCTCACTGTCTGTATCTGACTTAGACTCATCAAGGATATAATTTTCTTCAGCGAATAAGAAATCCTCTTTCTTTATATCCCATTTGATATTGGAGATCACAAATGGAGAACTGCCTAGATATAAGCTTGATATAGACGATGTTCCAAAATCAGTTATTGTAAAAGATGAATGTTTTAGAGTGTTTGTTGGAGTGACATTTGGCACGCAAGTTGCATTCCAGAGTGTGTAGTGTTTTTTATATGTTCTGTAGATGAATCTGACCCAGACAGATCCTCAGTTTCCATCTTAGGTTATCCAACCAGATTTAAATGAAGCACCTTTGGCCGAGATTTTTTCATTACCATGAGATTGCATTCTAGTTGTTTCATGCAAAATTTCATTTCTTTTTCATGTTGTCTGTTTGGAAATTGAAAGTAACAATTATTTTAGCCGCAAAAGAAAGAAAATAGTAATTAATGGCACAACATATAATTAAAGAAACTGAATTCTATGCTGACACTATGAAAGAAGATTTTTCTAATACTCTGAGAAGAAAAAAAGATTTACTAATAACAAACTAAATTTTGTGGAATGAAAGAACCACTATTATAGACCAAGACCTACATGAAGTAAAACTAAGAAAGTGATTCATACTATATATATTACTTATCCGATATAAGCCAGTGTGTTTAAGCTTTATTGGCTTCATCTGCCACTACTCCACTTGGTGAGCCACATACAATTTTTAGATTGACCTTTATCTGTTGAAAAGAATTAGAATGTGAAATTTAGTACTAAAAGTCAAGTAGGTTAAAACTAATATAAATATATATAGAAAGGGTTGGAGCGTCTACCTTATTTATATCATAAACATCATGGAGTTCAAGCATCATCTTAGAGAATGAGTCTGCAATATCATCTTTCTGATCTAACATTGTTCCTGAGAGAGATCTCCAATGACCAATAGAGAAATCACTACCAAATCTCCCTAAACCCCATAACTTTTTACCTATAAAGGTAAATTACCTTAGATGTCATAACAAAACAAAACAGGGCATCCAAAAGAAAGAAACATATAATAAAAAATCACAGGGTTTGGCAAAATGCACAAACACACCGAAAAATTAATCAATAAACACTTGCACAAACTCATAACATGAACAAATAGAAATCATAAAAAAAAAATTAAAAGTAATCGAAAGTTTGATGAACAATTACCCATATATATTTGAAGATCGCAAGTGGAATCAAGTGAAATAGGAGAGATAATGACTAACTTTTTTTTGGACCAACACATGTGCAACATGAGCATGTCTACCTTCTATATAAATATCCGTGTTTCATATATACTCCACCCATTCCCAAAATACAACTACACTTGCAAAAACAAAGGCCAAGTGATCTAATATTTTGGAATGAATGTAGTATATTACAGTATTCAAATATTATAACAACTGTCAGTTTAGGTCATATAGATTTGTGTCTTGGTTGCAAATTTAGGTTTCAATCTAAAATCTAGGTCTCAAAAACTCCAGTTAGCAAACTTCTAGCACACAACATCAATTGAACCAGTGTAAATTGTATATAAAAACAAATAAGCCCAAATATACATAGAGAAGGAGAAAGAAAAACCCATTTTTCTTGGAGAAGAGTTTGTTCTCATTGATCTTGCGGCCACCGCACTTAAGTAACTAATCAAAGAACCATACTTCAGTAAGTTTCACAAATTGTCCCACCCCAGTATAACTAATCAAATGTTTGGGAAAGGATGCCTCAAACTTATTTGAATTTTTTTCAGTTGTCTTGTACCTAGAATCTCGGCGAGGACAGAGAGCATCAATTTCATCAATAAAAACAACTGATGGCTTGCCCAATTTTGCATGAGATGATGCTTCAGTAAAAGCCTCCCGCAATATTCTCTCACTTTCTCCAAAATGTGCTCTATGAACAGAATGGGGACTGCGAGATACACAAAGAAACCAACTTTAACACAAAGTAATAAACCCATTTGGATGAGTTCACGCACAAATAGAAATCCTAAGAAAAGTTGATCACTTAAACTAATGAAAATTTTTCCTTCAATCAGCTGGATGTATTTGTCACATAAAAGAGCATTGAGCAACTCAATTTCTTTTTTGACAAATAAATTTTCTAGGAAATATATTTTTAAAAATAGAATAATCTATAAGAAAACTCAAAGTATTGGGAAAAGGTTATTTCACATCATGTCTGAAACTAAATATGTGAGAACCCAGATTTTATGAATAAAGATTTTATTTTCTTGAAATATTTTTTTGAAAATTATGGTGTGGATTTAATATAATGTTATAGTTGTGGGTAGTATTTATAAATTTTGTAAAGTATGCAAGTTGTCATATTATATTCGATTGGTTGGGGAATATTTATTTTATCATGGAATATTCGTGCAACGGCACAATCATTGGTGGACCCCGCTACGGAATTATTGTCGGAATGAGAAAACGAGAAAAATACTTTATGAAAATAACGGCAGAAGTTTTACTGTTAACTGTTGAAACACCCGGTGTTAAAAGTACAGTAATACGCGTGGTTGCATAGTAGCACACGGTATTAATTATTGATGCTTACGTGATAAGTCACTCAGTTTTGTTGGTATTATTAATATAATAATACAGAAAATCTTTTTATATAAAACAGAATACTTTTATAAAGTTATTCTATAAATATAATATATTATATTCTATTATGAATAGTGTTGCATAGTGTCTGTATAGTATTTTGCATAGTAAAGTCTTTTTATATAAAACAGAATACTTTTATAAAGTTATCTATTTTATTAGACAATAATTAGAATATATTATATTTTATTATGCATAGTGTTTGCATAGTACCTGCATAATGTTTGCATAGTATTTGTATAGTAAAATCTTTTATAAACTTATTCATTTTATTAGATTATAAATAGAATATATTATATTTTATTTAAAAGATTTTGCTTTAAATATGGACCGTCAGATTAAATAAATCATTCTGGACCGTTCATGAGTTAGTTACTATGCAGTCCATTTTTCTATAAATAGAAGCTCATTCCTTCATTATTTTCTTACGAATTCACTGAAACTCTAGAGAGATAAACTATAGAGAGAAAGAAGAAAGTATTCTGCTACTTCACTACTTATATATCCAGTACTCTTCTTCTTAAGGTATGGAATATTATCTGTTGTGCTCGTAAGGGGTATTCTTTCTTTCTTATTCATGAAGAGAACTTCTGTTATTTCATTATTTATTATTCTGTTGGAATAACCTGTATATGCGGGATACCCTATACTTGGTGACATTCTTCTATTATTTCGTCTTTATTATTCTGTTGGAATATCCTTTCTGTGCGTTTTACGCCGGACCTGATTCCGTCTTTATTATTCTGTTGGAATATCCTGTCTGTGCGTTTTACGCAGGACCTGGTTCCGTCTTTACTATTTTGTTGGAATATCATGTCTGTGCATTTTACGCTGGACCTGGTTCCGTTATTTAGTATTCTGTTGGAATAACCTGTCTATGCGAAGTACCGCATGCATGATGATTTCTGTTGTTATTCCTTTCTTTATTATTCTGTTGAAACATCCTATCGGTGCGAATTTCGCCTGACCTGGTTCCATTATTTATTATTCTGTTGGAATAACCTGTCTATGCGAAGTATTGCATGCCTAGTGATTTTTTTTGTCATTCCATTTTTTATTATATTCAGTTGGTTAAAGTTTTGACTTCTATACTCCATGAAATTAGTGAAATATCTTTGATATTTGTGCTTCATCCAGTATCTTTTCATGAAAATATTCTTCTGAGCATTCTTGAATTTTATTCTACAAGCAGTATCATGGTGACAATTTGGACATTATTAGTTCCTAGATAAATTAATTCTTGAACTTGTTTTATTGAATTCTTATATCATTGTCATCATCCTCATGTTTATATTATGTTGAAAGTCATCTTTGGCCTGTAGTGCATAGATGGATTTGGTATGATTATGACCAGGGATTATTCGGTATAATCATGACCGTAACGTTATAAATGATGTGGTAAATGTCCTCATTGGCCCATAGTGCATTAATGGACAGTTGTTGGCATGATCATGACCATTGATGAATACACGAATATCATTGGCTGTGGAGCATGGATAATTTATGGTTGTGATACTAATGAATATCCTTGGCCGTAGTGCAGGGATGATGTGAATTATTTATTAAGCTGAGTCTCAGCGATAAAAGTGATGAAAAACATTTTAAATCATAAAAGATAGTAGATTTTATTCTCTACTTGACTCTTTTAATGGATTGCTTGTTCCGCTGCAGTTAAACTTGATGTTTGTTATATTGTATCAGTTTAACACTGTTTAAGGCTAATGATAATTTATTCTGCATTATCTTAGTCATAATATTTCTTACTGGGCTAGTTGAGCTCACCCTTTCTTTCACTGTTCTCTTCAGGAAATGAGAATATAGCTGAGACGAGTCGGAGAACGGAGTGATGGTCCTAGATGGTGCATTAGTAGTCCTCACTATTCTGTGAAATAGTGTGATAATAATTGTAATGAGGACTCTTTTTGAGTTTGTATACTGTCTAGTAGACAATATTTGTATTCAAACTCATAGTTTATGTTTTGTCGTATTGTACACGACAGCTGTATTATTAAGTTGTATTTGAATTCTGTACCATATATCTGGCGACTCAAGATGGGTGATGTATACCTAATTTTGGGGGCGTCACAAAATAACTACATGTAATTCTCAGGTGAGAGCACTATAATACCTGATAATTGTCAAATGTGCACCACATTTATGAACAACTGCTTGAACCAAGCCTTCTCACCTGTTCAATCTCAACTCAAGTCAAAACCTTAGCTTTCAAATTCTAACTTAATTATAATATATGCCTCCTAGAACATAAATTCCATATGCATAAACATATATTGTATGTAAGAATCATGACGAAAGAGTAAAGGTACTTACACTTCTCACAAACCATTGTTATTGAGGATTTTACTGCCAATTGACTGAATAGCCCGAGAACGAAAATTTGCGATTAAGGTCATCAGTCCCTGAATCAACTAAAAAAAGTTCATCAAAAAAAAATAACATAGATATATACCTTCTTTTCGAGTTGAGAAGCAGCGGAGAAATTGTTCAATTGGTTTAAGCAACCTCTCTTCTCTTTTTTTCTTTCGGATCTCAACCATGTTATCCTCCCTCTTTCGCCGCCCTTCATCGGTATAGACGGCAACCTTGTACTTACTTCGCCCCTTGATTGGAGACGATTTAAGGGGATTTACAGGGAGGAGGAGATCAAACCGAGATGAGATTTATTGAGGAGGAGATGAAAAGGATCGAGGCCGAAGAAGAGGAGTACTTTAATTTTTCGTCATTACCATTTGGAAGTTGCGTCGTTGTGTCTGATCTGTTCCTGAGGATGATTATGATTCGTGGAAGAGGAAGAGGAAGAAGAAGAGATGATATTATACCAACTCGGTAACTAACTCAGCAATAAGAATGAAATTGAACGAAATTGACTCAAATTGATTAAGAGTTGACTCGAAATTAAGATTGCCTGCATCATTTGCTCTTACATGTACCACCTCTGTCTTAGAAATGAGAGGGATTTTAAATTTCTGAATTTTTAAGAAAAGTTAAACTTCAACCAAATAAATGTAAATATACAAATAACTTATTTGAACATAATAAGATTAGGTACATAATCTTAAAAGTGAAATATTATTTCAAACACGACACAAAAGAAAGTTGGATTGCTGAGGCAGGAACTAATTAGTAACATATAATAGCAAAGAATTTCTATGCATTCTTCGTATAAAAATTAAAGAAACTTCATAAATTCACAACTCACTTGTCCTGATTCTAGGCGGCCCTTATAAACACTTCCAAATCCCCCTTCTCCAATCAAATTAACATCTCTAAAATTATGTGTTGTAGCCGCAAGTTCACGAAATGTGTAGCTACATGCCCCATTATCCTTTTTGGTAGTGCTTTCCTTGCCTTCTTCTCTCAGTAAACCTGTGGCACTCCCACTTGCTGCACATGATTGCATACCAACACAAACCCAAACAAATGAATAAAAGAATACCATAATCCCCCATTAAAAATATGATTATCCTTCAAACCATACCCATTTATTTCAATTCGCCTTTCCCCTTGAATAGTTAAAGTTAAGCACAATGTACAAAATAACAAAAATGAAAACCTGAATATTCACCTGATCGACATCCAGTATTTTGATCATAATTCTCAACATCTTTTCGTCGAGGGGTGAGGCATGGAAAGCAACTCATCTGTATATCGGCACAATATTTCTAGACAGAATAAAGAATTAATTAATAGAGAATCAAATGAATCCAAAACCTGCAACTCAAGAATTGAATTGGGTGAGGAGAGAGAAAACTTAGCCTAAAAAACCGTCGTTATAGCCTACTGTATAATACACAGCTGTGTACATACATTTTTCCCATATATATATATATATATATATATATATATATATATATATATATAGGGAATATATCTTAAGCTCACCCTTTATTCAACTCACCCGAGCTCACTCCCTTTTAGCGACGGATACGGCTACGGTTCGATCATACAACTGTCGTCTATACTTATAGCGACATTATATGTTGTCCGTCGCTAAAAGTATAGACGACGGTTGTATGACCGAACCGTCGTCGGGTCCGTCGCTAAATGGGGGGTGAGCTCGGGTGAGTTAGATAAGGGGTGAGCTTAAGATCCGGACCGTATATATATATATATATATATATATATATATATATATGTATAATATAGTTTGGACTAATTAACAAACTAATAGTATGTGTTACGTTTTTTTTGGCATATATCTTGTGCTTAACATCTTCCATTGACACTGAAATACGAGTTCAGAAGTGATGTATATAACAATTACTCATACTAATATATTTATCCTACTTGTACGTAACTAATTAATAGTTGTTCTAATTCCTGGTTAATCATATTCTCTTTCAGTCTTTCTTGTAGTCTTTTGAGAGAGACCTTAACAAGATGAAGAAGAAGCTGCAATTTCTCCGCAAAGCCTTGAGGTTTACACCCTAATTATTCTACAACTATTTTATAATTTGCTGATGTGACATACTTCACTTCAATTTTTATGTGAGGACGGAAGACTATATTGAAGCAATTTGTTCATAAATATGCTAAAATAAAATATGTCACATCATCAAATTGTAGAATAAATTGTCTCTCCAGCGATAAAGGTTGTAGAGAGAGTTAATTACTACTACAATAATTAGGAAATAGAAAGTGAAAATAAAGACGAACAAATATGAGATGAGTATCACATTCACATGTCTCCATTTTATTTACTCAATTAATTTTAATATTATTTTCTTATAATTTTAATATAGTATATTTTCGTTCTAAATTGTCATATATATTAAATTTATTTAATTTTAGTTGATATAATTATTATATTTGTATAATATAACAATTAATCATAAATTTATTTTATTTTAAATTTTAATAAATTATATCAATTTTAAAATTTAATATGGGGATAATTGGACAAAATTTGTACCAGATTTTTCTGCAACTCCATCCATTCCTATTTCGGTATTTCCCATATAGCCCACAAAGCATAGCAAAACCCAAATTTAGAGAAAGAAAGAAATGGCGGCATCAGCATTATCCATCGTGACACCAAAGTCTGAGACCGTTAAACCCTTCAATCCCAGACCATTCATTGTATGCAGATCCTCTGCTTCATCATCTTCTCCTTCATCAATTTCGATTTCCTGTCGGAATTCAACTGCTCCGAACAATAAGAAGCCGTTATTTGAAGTGGGTATTGGGCTATTGGCTGCTTCTTTGTTGGTATCTTCTCCATTAAATGCCAATGCCACCAGACTTAATTACTACGCTACTGTTGCAGAACCCCCTTGCGAGTTTAAATTTGCTCCTTCTGGACTTGGGTACTGTGATCTTGCTGTTGGTTCTAGGGAGGAAGCTCCGTATAATGAGCTTATTAATGTGAGTTCATTAATGATTCTTATTTGTAGTTACTCTTTTTGGGTTGAATTTTACTGAGTTAATTGTTCTCAATTTGGTGTATGAGTTGCCGCTTGATCATTTTTTTTTTACTGTTATGTGGTTGTTATTTCTTCAATTTCTGTTTTGTTTTGTTTTTGATAGACAAATGAGTGGCCAATTTGGGCTCCAACTGTCCCAAAATGAGTGTATTCCTATAGAAAAAAAATATTACTAAATTTCTAATTAATTAATTAATTAAGATGCTATTTTGGTCGTTGATTAATGATTATGTCATTATTTGTTGTTAATTTAAAAAACTACTTTTATCTCAAAATAGACTTAGGGAGATACAGGGTACACCCTCCATCAGAAAAGAAAGAGAGTGCCCATTAAAGAAAAATTACTTTCTAAGAAAGATCGAGTTTGAGTTTGACACAAACAATGTTCAAGATCATAATTTATTTAATATCATGGGTTTTTAGTTCCTTATTTTTCAACATGAATGATGTTTTTGGGAAGTGTCCTGCAAAGTAAGGATTTCAAAAGAAGGAATGATTAACCCATAATTTGGAATGGTGCGAGTTTAACAATGCACACTAAATATGCAGAACTATCGGAGGTTATTAGTTGTAGACTTGTAGTAAAAAGTAACACCGTGCTAATGACATTGATTAGCCATTTTAAGTTGTATTTATGTTCATCATATGGCATTTCAAGACAAACCAGACTAGTATAATGGTTTCAATATCACGTTATTGCTAGCTACATTTTTTCTATCAACTCATTGTGTTTGATGGTATTGTAATACTCATCCATCTCGATGTGCTAGAATGTGTTATGACTTTCAGATATAATATGCTGTTATTATGGTTAAACAACTAGTAGGTAGCACTCCGTAGCACATTTCCCATTCGATCTTTGCTTCATTGGCTTAATTATTTTATGCTAAAAAGAGCTCTTCAATCTCAGTTCTTAAACTATGTACAATCCATTTAAGCTGAAAAATCAAGAGCTTAGGTATCCCCTGGCTAGAGTCTTTTCCATTTCCTTTGAAGTATACCTTCATAGGTTTGACTTAGAAAATTATCCTAAAGTTATCAATTCCAAAGGACATAATTCACAACAACGTGTACCAAAAGGCATAGCAAAGAGGCCTCAACTCAATATTCCCGGTCAGTTTATCCTTCCGTGTGTTTGAAAGTTTATGTAGTTCATGTTTGTGATTTTTTTTTGAGAATGAACTGATATGCACATCAGTGATAGACAAATATAGAAATATAACCATGATAATTTCTTATTGCTTAGTCAAATCTTGATCATGGATTGATTGAGGACATAGTAAATGTATGCAATTTGTAAATGTTAGATACTTTCAGCTACTCTCAACCCTGAAGTTTATTGATACGTATGTGGAGATGTAGCAACTTGTCAAATCCTGACACTAGAAATTCCCCATACTTGGGAAAGTTACCAATCAAAAATAAATAAATATAATTCTACTTACCTTTATGAAAAGCATGGAGCTCAAAGATGAGATCTACTCTATTTTTTCCTGATCGAGACTGAGCATATATTTTTCAATAAACTAATTCCACATGCCTGTATCAATTAGGTAACATCTTTCTGCCTTTTCAATGCTTCCTCTTCTGTTTCTTGTAGATTCACTACACTGGAAGGTTTGCTGATGGGACAGTTTTTGACAGCAGTTATAAATTTGCTAGACCTCTCACTATGCGCATTGGTGTAGGCAAGGTATGGAAAAAAAATCCCATTTAATTATTGGTGTTCTTTTCACTTCCATCTTACAAATTGCTAGAACCATAATGTACTTTCTCATATTCTATAAATAATACTCAGAGCTTACTTTCCAGTTCTAATTGCTCCCTTCATATCCAAGCCCTTCTTTGTTATATTATAATGATTTCATCTCTATGCAAAAGTTCCAACTTTTTTGTTCAATCAAAGAAATGTGACATACAGTAGATATGGGACAACTTCAGGTGGGATTTTCTAGGCCATTTTTTATGGCTGTTTGGGTTAAAAGATGGATTAAAAAAAATAGTATATCTATGTACACATCTGTTTGCCTAAATTTATACTTAGCAAATACACACAAGTATACGTGATCGACTTAGTAATATAGAGGCAAGAAGAGTCGTTCCCACGAGGAATTAATTCTAACGTTTTCCCAAGTTCCAATCTTATATCAAGTCAATCTTCTTTAAACGGATGAATTAACTAAAATTAATAATTAAATTAAATACTAAAAATAAATAACTAAATAAATAAAATATACATAAATAAATCTAAGAATTCAATTTCATCACATGCTTCATTCAAATCTCATAACTTTCCATTCAATTATATGGTCACGATGAATTGTTAACCAGGAATACTTAATTTTATTTATAAGCTTCTTTCGAATGCAGATAAAAATACTCATGCTAACTAACTTGCTATATTCCTGTGTAAATTAAATTAGAATAGATTCATTAAGATCAAATTCCTTAAAATGGTTACACATGAACTCTAGGTATATTTCTATCATATCCGCAAATTATGGATTCAATCCGAGAAAGAATATGCATAATCACATGTCATTATATTCATATCTAAACCTATAATTCATTGTCAAAATTCATATAGATTATCTCACGCAATTACGGATCCAGTAATCACACATGAACGCATAAAATATAATGAACTAATTCATATGGTGCCAATCACATAGAAAGAAAATCAATTTAGACTACACATGAGATTCCATTAAAATTCTTATATAAAAACCTTATTCATAGCAGATAAAATTATATTCACAAAATATTCATCATTAATAAAAAGACAAAGATAAATAAGAGTTTAGAGAAGAAAAACTGTTTCCCGCCATTCTTCTATCTCTAAGCTTCATCAATCCATGGTCTCCATGATATCTTGTTTGCTCTTGAACTTGGAAGAGAATTAGCCTCACATGGCGTTTGTAACACCCCAGTCCTACATCGAAAGATAGGGGGAAATTTGTCTGCATATAAGGAATTAAGTAACTACCAATAGTACCTTCAAGTCATGACCTTTTGGGAGCCTGTGGTGGGCTAGATAACCCAAGAAGATACTATTGGGCCAGTGGTTTGAGGCCTTATTTGGATGGATTTGATTCGATTCGGACTTGGGATTTGACCCAAGATTTGTTCCGGACTCGGGATTTGACCCGGGTTGTTAGAGATGGTATCAGAGCCGACTCTCGAAAGCTCGGGTCGGGTTATCCGATCGGGTTGCCGGAGGTGGGGACACGAAGGCTGGTGGTATTATCCCACAATGGAGAGATGAAGGTCCGGAGGTGGGGACACGAAGCCAGCCGGTATTATCCCACAATGGCTAGAGAGGCAAAAATCTTTGGGCCGTGTGTGTGATCGGTGCTGACGGGGACGTCAGAAATTTAAGTTGGGGAGTTTGTAACACCCCAGTCCTACATCGAAAGATAGGGGGAAATTTGTCTGCATATAAGGAATTAAGTAACTACCAATAGTACCTTCAAGTCATGACCTTTTGGGAGCCTGTGGTGGGCTAGATAACCCAAGAAGATACTATTGGGCCAGTGGTTTGAGGCCTTATTTGGATGGATTTGATTCGATTCGGACTTGGGATTTGACCCAAGATTTGTTCCGGACTCGGGATTTGACCCGGGTTGTTTCAGCGTTCTTTGGCTTTTTCCCCACACACCTTATACATTCCCTAAATAAGACTATTTATTGGAGTTATTCTACCTAACCCTAATATAATTACTATTCCTTTTTTAACCCTAGGTGGAGATATTTTTATTGAAGTCAGCCTCGTATTCTTTGTAACTTTCTAGGCTTCAGTTGGCAAGTGTCTCATTTTATTTGGAAAACAAATAGCAATTAAACCCTTTAGCTTCGCCAAGCCACGCGCCTAACCGTGAACCCTCTGAGCGCCGCGACTTAGGACTTGAGCGCCGCGGTCCTTGATCCAGCGTCGTGGCTCTAATGAATGGTCGCCGCGGCTCAAGACTTTTTGTCCGTTTTCTCTTCTTGCTTTCTTGCTCGTCCAATTGCTTCAAATATTTACGATTTTGCCACTTAACTCCTTTATTCCTACAAAATAAATAAAAACAATAAAATAAATACAAAATCTATAAAATAACATAAAATACTTAAAAACACACAAACTGTTAAGCCTAAAGGTACCTAAATAATAGGTATAAAATCCACTTATCTACATCCAAAATGTGCATCCAAAGACGCATAAAATAATATTAAAATATTTCGCTCTCCTCATTCTACAACCCTTTCTCTCTCCTATTTTACTACTATTTTACCTTTGTGTGTGTCGGTGGACGTACAATTTGGATGTGTACATAGATATACTCTAAAAAAATAAAACTTGAGAAAATTGCAGGTTTTAAGGTTTGGTTAACAACTAAAAAGGGAAGATTAATAACTGTTCTGGGTGTTGTATGTGCCCAAAACTGTAGTTTTGATTCTTTTATTGATTCTAGGTGCCTTGGGATTTCTGTTTGAGAGAATAATTAGGCTCTGTGAATACTGAAGTTTGAAGTCCAACTACTTTATAATCTCCTTTGAATTGAAAGTGTGACAAGTCTTATATTTCTAGCAATCCTTCACCTTTGTATCAATGTCTTGTGTACCTACCTCAACTAATGCTCTTTATATGATTTTGTGACCAGGTGATCAAGGGATTGGATCAAGGAATCTTTGGAGGTGAAGGAGTACCCCCAATGCTAGTTGGTAGGCTCCCGGAGATGATAAGAGGGTTTAAAAGTTTCTTCTTGGTTATCTTTCATCTTGTTGTTCCAGGTGATTTCACTTTCCCATTCTTACACAGGTGGAAAGCGTAAGCTGCAAATCCCTCCAGAGTTGGCATACGGGCCGGAACCTGCTGGTTGCTTTTCAGGTACAGCTCCGACTTATTCTGCTTTTTACCAATGTCCAGAGTTCTAAAGATGTACCACCCCTTCCCTTAGCTTGATGTTTTGAATGCCAATAACAGGAACATTATTTCCGAAATAAGTTAAAATGTCAAAATGAGATTGCTAAAATAGCAGTCCCATTTTTATGGCATGTTCAATCATAATTTCCTTGCATGAAACTTTAGAAACCAAGCACTAAGATGGACCCTCAACTCAGAATTTGTTTTCTGGATATTAACAAGTTTAATATTTAGGAGTACATGAATTTTTCTGGTTGTTATACTCTCAACATAGTTTGAAGTTTTGAGTAGAATTTGAAGATATTGGGAGTTTCTGTTTTATACTGCATGAAGAAAGAAGTGTGATACATTCAATAATTATGGCAATATTATATAAATACTGACATCATTTCCTATCAAAGAAAATAATTATAATAATATTGACATCATCCTTTTATTTGCATAGGTGACTGCAATATACCAGCAAACGCGACCCTCGTTTATGACATCAACTTTGTCGATATTTATAAAGGAAATAGAAAATGAAGGATTTCCATTGTATATATATAAGTGAACACGAGAAGCTCACGGGAACCCGGTAAGTGAGTCTTAACTACTTATCCTAAAAATAGCATGTTATATTGCTAGATAGAGTTCGTGATGAGAAGTTCAGAATTTGATCTTCTATAGCACCGTTTCTGCTAAATGCTAATGCACTTCTGCTTGCAACAATTAATATATCTCATAATAAGTAGGGCGATCTTAATTCTTAGATACATATATTACTACATACAGGAAACGGTCATCGTCATTCATCGGATAAGTCTTAAGAGAGCTCTGATTGTAAGATCTTAGATATGTATATTACTACATACAGGAAATGGTTATCATCAGATAAGTCTGAAGATAGCTCTGATTATATTGGTTTTGCGCACCCTCTAGGGACAATGTCAGTTATCTCTCTTGGACTATTATAATTGTCTTTGTCCATCTGGCAATTGAGAAGAATGTCTAACCCAATGGCTAACACTGCGGGATGGCCTTTCAACCATCTAAAAATGATCAAATTCAAAATCAAGATGATGGTCAATAACCTTTCTGGGGGAAAAACAAAACAATGGCTAAGATGATGGTCAATAACCTTTCTGGGGGAAAAAACAAAACAAAACAAAAAACAAAGATGATGTTCATAATTCGTGAAAAGCTTCAGTACTACTATTAATTTATAAACCTCGCGAAGCATCCATAAGAACTTCAAGGAAAGGAAGTGTTATAAAAGAGAATATTTAATTTGGGTATTGGTTCGATTTGAAGGAAAAACTTTTGCATGCTTTCATTTGCAATCAGAAGCTTGATCGAGTCCCGTATTATATTGAACTTCTTTATGTTGCTCTCTAATTTTAGTTTTTTATTTTTAATAAACTTTCGGAGTGAAGATTTTTGGTAGTTCTGAATATATTGGATATTCATTGTAGTAGAAACCCATCGATTTAGTTTTGTTAGTAAGCAGTTTGTTGGATTCTAAGCATGAATGTACTTGTCATGGAATTCATTTCTAAGTTTCTTTAATGAAGGTTTAGAGCAAAGATCTGTACCTGCTTCAGAGCCTAAATCAAATGAATGCCTATTTCCGGCTGATGATAGTCAGCTTTACTAGATAGATGAAAACGCCTTTGGGTTGCCATCTCTGCTAGGGTTGCTTGGAACTGATTGTACACACTTTTTAGGGTAATTAAACACCATGCTTAATTTAACCAACTGGATGTCTATTTCTTTTATATGTGAGATATGAATATGGTTTAACTTTGATACACGAATATGTTTCTAAATGACATTCGCACAACATTGTTCATGAAGTACCAAGAACATATACGTGTATTGCATGAAATTTAAGATCAAGTTTTCTTTGATTTATGCTTTATTGTTATACTCTCTTGGATCAAGTTGTCAATTCAAAATAGAATTTATTTCAAACATCCCTAACTTTGTATGAATTCTGCACATCCCAATTGAAACCTCATTGCTGTTAGTTTCACCTTTTTCTTTTTTTCCTTGATTTGCTTTGGCAAATATCTGGTCAATCCCAACACCTGTGCTACATTTTACATGTTAGTAGGACCTTGTTTCCAATGAAAGACCACAAGTAGAAGATTAATTAAAATGGTAAAAGGTTTATATATCTCTGTCCTTCTATATGCTATTTTAAGTGTTGCAATATTTTATTCCAGAAACGTACTTCCCCTGTCTCTTTCTAAATGACCTAATTTTCTTCCTAGGATGGCCTAATTATGCCAGGTCAGACCACATATTTATGTATTCTTGTATTTTATTGACTATTTTACCCTTCTGATCACATAGTTGAAAGGGAGAATTTCAAATTTTTTGCACCCTTTTTTATATGCGACACTTTTTAAGATGGTACGTGACACGAACTAAAAGACATGGTAGGTCAATTAAATGGGGACAGAGGGTTATATGTTTGTTGTGCTATTAAATGTATGAGATTGAGTTGGCTGGTGTTGGTGCCTTGGTGATGATCATATACAATTATACATCATTAATTCTTTATTGAAGCTCCATTCTGTTCTTTGCTTGATATGGCAGCTGCTACCTCACCACCTCAAAACCACCTCTCTCTTTCCATTATCAGAACTTAAAAGAGTCATCCCATATTCCCATTCATAAAACATGAAACCCTTGCATCATGCATGAGAAAACACAAAATATGAAGTACACATGCTATTAGTAGTAGCTATATCATAACAACCATTAGATATTTCCATAATCCAAATACCCCAAAAGTCCAAAACCATTCTACAGTTCCATTTTACCATAACCACTCTCACCAAACCTACCAAAAATACCCTAGAGATAAAATAAAATTAAAAATAAAATAAAAATAAATAATGCCTACTATCACATAAAAAAGTCATATAATATTCACATACACACATGCATATTGCGAGCTCTACATGTCAAGCGGGGGCTCATATTATGCATATGTGTGTATGTAAGTATTATGTGACCCTTTTTATATAATAGTAGCATTGTTGAATAAAAATACATAATTAAATTTTTAAGTGACAGTACCAAAAGCTACATGATAGAACAGGCATTTGGGTTGTCATCACTAAACATGGTTGTGTAAGGATCCTCATTATATCTGGTCACAGTCCCACTTGGTGCAGTGTTTTCCACCTTTCTGACATAACCAGGAGGTGCCTTCTTATCATAAGCTTGAGCAGCATAAGGCTGAGCTACTAGGTTGTAGGGTACATAGGGCCATATCTCTGCCTTCTTCCCTGTTGACTTTGCCTTCTTCAACACCTTGTTTGCTTCTACATACCCATTTACACTCACTTTCTGCTGCTTCCTGTTTATTTCCACAGACTTTACTCCTGCATATATACATACATATAAACATCATGAATATATATATATATATATATATATATATATATATAGGGACAAGATCCAGTCCGGACGTCCGGACGGATCTAATGTCCGGATTTTTTAAAAAAAAAAACTAAAAAAAAATTATGAAATTGAAATTTTTTTCATAATACAGTATTTTGGGTGTAATTTGGATACGTATAACAAAATATGTATGTATAATTTGTGCAAACTGTACTACCATTTTTTAGTATAGGTATTTAAATCACACCCAAAACATTGTATTATGAAAAAATTTCAGTTTCATAAAATATTAAATATTATTTTTTTAGTTGTATTAAAAAAAAAAAAAATTGGTCCGTTTTTTATCAAGTCCGGGTCCGGATCCATTCTATATATATATATATATATAGATATATATATGTTGCATATATAAAAATGAACATGAATATTTTGATGGAAAAGGTGTAGTAGTAAAATTAAACTAACCACTTAATGAAGACAAAGCTTTCTTGACTTTAAGCTCACAGCCATCACAGTCCATTCTAACTTTGAGATCAACTGTCTGCAACTGCTTCTTCTTCTTGTGGTTATGGCCACTGCTCATCAAGTCAGATATGTACTCCAAGGTTCCTCCAACTCCCATGATGTATGAGCTTTCTTAGTACCTAGCTAGCTGTTTATGAAAAATGTATATATTCAAGAAAATAAGATTTTAGAAGAAGTAAAGCAAAATGTTGAGTTTCTTTTGAGTATATGAAAGGCTTTAGAATCTTGTTTGAAAGTGAATGCACCAAGAGAGAGTAATCCTTGAGGAAACAAGTTTTTAGAGGGGATTTGAGACTTGAAATAACTGATGGGATGTGGGAGTATCCCTTAATAATATATAAGGGATAGGGATACCAGAAAGAGCACTCCAAGGATTTGTAAGGGATTTCCTTGGGTTTTAAGAAATGGATTCTTTCCCTTGCCTTGAAACAAACAAAGAAAAGAAAGAGCTTAAAGGCTTCTAAAGCTGCCTTCCTTCCTTCCTAACTTCCTTTTAGATCTTCTAACTTTACAAAGTTATATAGGCCTTTCCAATCAGCTTCAAACACAGTATGTAAAAGGATGTGGGACCTTAGGAAAAAACCTCATGTTGTCTGTCTTCTTCAAACCCCGACTTAAATATTCATAACAATACTTGGGCCTCAAGGTTTTCAATCTAATAACTAATTAACCCTATTTACCAAAAAACGGAAGAGAACTGAAAATTACATTCTCTAGTAAATGTTGCTTCTTATTTTTATTAACGCCCCGACCTTTATATTTTGGAGTACAAATCCAAATGAAGAATTGGTAAATTACATTATTATTTATTCTAACACTTAATAAATAAATATGCAAGTCTTACCATAAATAAGAGGCAAAACCCTATGTCGCGTAGGTAAATTGGGGAACTGATATTTTTACATAAAAAATTAATATTTTTGCATTATCCATGTCACTATAATAGTGAGGGGGTCACACTTTCATGTGAGAGAGACTCGGTGAAAATATTATTTAAACCTTTGAAAATATCAGTTTCCAAATTGTATTACAATAGTTAAATTGGTATAAAATACTGTATTGCAAAATGGCTTAATCTTTTTTGAACTGTTAAATTTTATTAATAAACGGTGCAAATTTTGATTATCAGATAAGACCCCATAATATATATATATATATATATATATATATATATAATACAAATGATTTTGAATTTTTTGTTCACTCAATAAATCATCTGGACCGTTCAAAGTTTGAGATAAATTTTAACGTCCATACAGTGTCAGAGACACGGGACTCAGCTAGTATATATAGAGAGAGGTGGGCGTTGAAGGGTAAAACTGTAGATTTTTGAACCAAGATCATGCAATGCGCATAGAAAGAGATTTTTTACACTTTGTTGAAAGGTGAAAGTATGGTGTGGCCCGATATGCCTTTTGAAAAAATTAAGCACCAATAATATGGCAGTAGCTGCCACGTTTCGAGTCCAGAGTGTCAACGCGTGTCAAATCTATGTTTGATCATTGGAGTTGGCCAGAATCCAACGGTGGAGAAGATTGGTAGGACAAAGCTGGCTCCCTCTAAAACGTGGGCTTGTTTATTGATTGGTTGTCCGGTTGTGAGTAATTTTTGGGCTTTATTTGGGCCACTGGCGCGTCTGTGAAAAGGATTGACTACAGCATTCCTATTTTACCCGACGCTCCTCTAAAAAAGATGCTTTATTTTATATCCGGTTCAAAATTAAAAATGATATTTTTAATTAATTTTAAATTTGATACACTGATATTATATATACGAGCGATAATTATGTTTGTATCATAATTCTAATCAAGGATGTTTTTTAGTACGGGTGGGAGGGTCGACCATCCTGGACCTCTGATCATGGGGGGGCCCACTTTATATATATATAATCCGCTTCTCCAGCGAACTAAGAACGAACTGACTATAGCGACGATTTTTTTCGTCGCTATAGCATAAAAAATTGATTTTTTATGCTATAGAAACCGTCGCTATAGTCAATTCGCTCTTAGTTCGATCCCTCCAGTTCGCTGAAGAGAGTCGCGCTATATATCTATCTAATAAAATACAAATGATTTTGAATTTCCCGCTCACTCAATAAATCATCTGGGCCGTTCAAAGTTTGAGATAAATCTCACCGTTCATACATCTATCTAATAAAATACATCTATCTATCTAATAATCTAATAATAATTTAATAAAATACAAATGACTTTAAATTTCCCGCTCACTTAATAAATCATCTGGGCCGTTCTAAGTTTGAGATAAATCTCACTGCCCATACAGTGCCGGAGGCACGGGACCCAGCTAGTATATGAACATTTGATTGAAGATTTTACCTCTAGAAATACTAGAAAAAGAATATTTCAATGAATGTATTCTCATATATTTCGTTGTTGTCGAAGTTGTCATATATTTTGTTGTAGTCGAACTATAATATTTTAAACTCCGTAAAAACACTTTTTTAGATACAATTTGTATTTTTTAATTATCTTTAAAAGTCGTTATTTTAAAAAGGTATCTTTAATTTTACAATAAATAAAGTAAATATTTACTAAAATAATGACAATATTTTAAGAAGAACATATATTTAAGAATGACATTTTTTTGTACAGAAGAGAGATACATACATAATAATTAAAATTGATTGGACAAAAATTATGAGTGATGTAATTGTTTTTCCTTAAATAAATATGTCCTTGTCATTAAAATCGTAGGCCACCAACAACCGTAATATCATAACCAAAATAATTGTCAATTACATATTTGGCCAAGTGAAAATAAAATATTAGTTAAATATCAACACCCAAAATGAGTAGTGATTAAGTTAATATTATTTCCCATGCAAAATGCCTTTGAAGAAAGTGGCCAGGATGAGCCATAGAGACGTGTTTGGCTGATATCACAGCTGTAAGATAGTTGTTCTACAATTATAAACTTTCATATATATAATTAAGTACTTATATTAAATCACCGATCCCATTTTTACATTTGAAATTGAAGTTTCCAAGCTCCCCAGTCCCCACTCACCCTGCTTATTTTCTTAACATTAAAAAATTGCTTCCTTCCAGCCCCGTTTCCTTTTATCTACGTGGTGCGCATCAGGGTGGTTACAGCTCAAAAGTTCAGTGCGGTCAAATTTAAAAAAAAAATTAATAAAATAAATTATAAAATTAAATAATTTTCAAATATTATTTAAAATAACATTTTTCGAAGTTTCATTGCTTAAAATTGTTGCATGATGCATCATTTTTAATAGTTGCAAAAATATCAGGCTCAATGTATAATATTACTAAACAGTTATTCATCCATTCATCTCCTATTTGGTTACGGAATTCATTCTTTACAATATTCAAGGCTAAAAATATCTTTTCAACTGTTGCAGTAATGACGGGACATACATACGTTGTACGCCTCTTTAAACGTGTCTTCTTCCCATTCATCTGCCTCTTCATATCATATATATATAGTTATTAATAAATTCACAAATTTTAAGGCTTAGTGGAACAAAATAAGTAGAGTAATATAGTTATATTAGCCGTACTATCCGTGCCTCCGGCACTACATACGAAGGGGAGGAGTGATTGTCGGCGCTAAAGAATAGAGAAGGCAGAGGGCGAGCTCGGGAGGAGGATCTGAGAGTGAAAAAGAATAATTTTTTATCCTTTGAAGTTAAAGAAGATATAATGGACGGTGAGATTTATCCCAAATTTTAGACGGTTCTGATCGTTTATTAGGGGGAGCGGGAAAATTCAAAATCGTGTTTTGGTAATTAGACTAGTTGTACTACCCGTGCCTCCGGCACTACGTACGAAGGGGAGGAGAGATTGTCGGCGCTAGAGAATGGAGGAGGCAGAGGGAGAGCTCGGGATGAGGAAGAACGGAGGAGGATCTGAGAGTGAGAATGAGCAATTTTTTATCCTTTAAAGTTAAAGAGGATATAATGGACGGTGAGATTTATCCCAAATTTTGGACGGTTCTAATCGTTTTTTAGGGGGAGCGGGAAAATTCAAAAAATCGTGTTTTGGTAATTAGACTAGTTATACTACTCGTGCCTCCCGCACTATGTACGAAGGGGATGAGAGATTGTCGGCGCTAGAGAATTGAGGAGGCAGAGGGCGAGCTCGGGAGGAGGAAGAACAGAGAAGGATCTGAGAGTAAGAGAGAGCAATTTTCTATCCTTTGAAGTTAAAGATGATATAATGGACGGTGAGATTTATCCCAAACTTTAGACGGTTCTGATCGTTTATTAGGCTGGGCGGAAAATTCAAAATCAGTTGTGTTTTGTTAATTAGATTAGCCGTACTACCCGTGCCTCCGGCACTATGTATGTGACGCCTCCAAAATTAGGTATACATCACCCATTCTGAGTCGTCAGATACATGGTACAAAATTCAAATAAAACTTCATTTATACAACTGTTGAGCTGTCGTGTAGAATACGACCACAATTAACTGTGAGTTTTAATACATATGTATGTAACTCTCATGTTGCCTCGACCACAACCTTACAATGGTGCTTTATATAAAAGTATAGTCAAAAACTGTTTTAGAAATTAAAATCTTTGGGAAGTGCTCAAGGAAACCTTCGTACATGGGAGGCCATGCGTCTAGGTTATAATAGATATCATATGGCCACAGAATTATCCGTGGTTGACCCAATAGACCCCAAAGAAAAACGAGAAGATTACTATCATCTTCTTTCTAATGGTGAGTCTTCTCTTGACATATGACTATCTCCACTGTCTCCAAGTGAATATTATATTTCAAAGAAACTCCAAGATCATATAGGTAGTGCCCGTAGATATACTCAGCATGTGGATGCGCACAATCCTGTCTTATGATAACACGAGGTTGTATGTCATTAGACATCTTGTATGATAGTGGCAAAACACACTTCCAAAGTTGGGTTCACCTCACCCTATTTGATTCACCAAATATAACTACTAAATATTGTATAGAATATAACACACTTTTTTATACTATTTAGGGAGAACCTCCACAGCTAGAGACCACTGTTCTATTCCCCTGTTATTCCCGCTCGACCCGGCAAAACTCTTACGGCAACACTCTTATTACCTGAAAGGAATTGTGAAGCAGAAAGGGTGAGCACAACTAGCCCAGTAAAGAATATTATGACTAAAGATAATTAAATTATCAATAGCTTTCATCAATAATAAATCAGAAATTTAGAACAAATGGTTGATGATAAAACTTTTTAACCATAGTTGCAGTGGAACGAGCAATCCATTAGAAGAGTCAAATAAACCATAAGGTCTATTATCTTCTCTATGTTAAAAGTCCACCAACAATGTTTATCCCTGTAACATCAATCAATAATTTCTGTCCACAATTATATGAATAACTCATAATCATAATTGTGATTCTAAATTCCTCTTCGCACCCAGGACGAAGATAATTTTTATCACCTATCTTAACTTGAAACATCAAAAATCATGGTTATACCAAATCACAATTCTTGTTCATAATTATATTAATAAATTCATCTTTGCACTACGGCCAAAGATATTCATTAACAATTCATCTTTGCACTACAAGCCAAAGACATACAATTGTATTTTAGAAAAGTCAAGTAGAGCATGATATCTACTATCTTCTACAAATTAAAAGTGTAGAACCAATATTTTATCGCTGAGACTCAGCTTAATAAATAATCCACATCATCGAACTATCCATGCACTACGGCCAAGGATATTCGTTAGTATCACATTCATGAATTATCCATGCACTACGGCTAAAGATATTCATTATTATCACATCCATGAATTAATATTTCATTGCTGAGACTCAGCACAATAATTAATCCACATCATCGAATCATCCCTACACTACATACCAAGGATATTCATTAGTATCACGACCACGAATTATCCATGCACTACGGGCCAAAGATAATAGTATTTTTATCAACAGTCCTGATCATGCTATAAAACAATTCATATTTGCACCCTTGGCCGAAGAGAATCCATAGCCATAATCATACCAAAAATTGTCCATCAATGCACTACGGGTCAATGAGAATTTTTTCCACATTATTTGCAACATTACGGTCATGATTATACCGAATAATCCCTGGTCATGATCATACTAAGTCCATCTATGCACTACTGGCCACATATAACTTTCAACATAATATAAATATGATGATGATGACAATATTATAAGCATTAATCAACTAAATCAAGGATAAATATTAAAGACTTTAAATTTATCCAGACATTATCAATTACTTAATAAAATCATAATCTAATATTGTTAATACTATAACAATATTTTAATTACTTCTTAAACTTATAAACAATTATATTTAATTGTTTACACTTTTTTAAATAATGCATTTAATCATTCAAAAATGTCATACTCATAAGATTTCATCACCAATAATCAAATTACTCATCAAAAATCTGTATATACCTTATATAGGATTTCTAAGCCATAAAATCCTATTTACCAATTCTTCAACTCCACATAACATATTTAATTCATATGTTCGTAGCTAACTATTTTCATGAAAAATATCAAATTAGTCCAAAAAATTATTCTTTTCTGGGATTTAGCATAATATAGTCCCGTATTGAACATATATTTTTCTTGATATTTTTAAATTTTATTTACTATTTTTTAAAATCAATTTCTAATTAATTCCTTAAGAAATTAGTTACCTCATGATTAACTCCAGAAATTCCCAAATTTTGGCAGGATCTTACACATGTTAACGTGAGCTTCTAGTTTAAATTTCATGGTCATCGAAGATATAGAAATCCAGTTATAGCGTTTTTCGTCGAAAAAACCTAAATATTAAAATGGTCATAACTTGCTCATTTTAAGTCGGAATGAGCTCATTTTTGGACAGGAGGTACTTTATACCATATACTTTCATGTCCAAAAAGGCTAGAATTTTTCTCACAAATTAAGTGGCCGAAACAGCCCTTTTAAAAATCATGGCAACAACCTTTTTCATATTTTGCAGTTTTTCATACTTTGCTAAAATCAGTCCACACGAAAATTTACAACACCTTTTTCAGTGATTCCACTTGGATATGTTACAAAACTCATAGACCTAACTCTAGAACTTGACCACACTCAAAAATTCGAAATATAATAGGAGATATGGTTAATTGAATTTCATATTCTATTTTCACCAAAATCTGATTTTTCAACCCTTTATGATTTCTTAGAAACTTTCATGTTTTCACATAATAACCAACATAACTTATCATAACACTTACTAATACCACATATACCCATGATTTTCATTAGTTCAATGCTTTTATTATGACTTTCATCATAATCAACGTAAACAGGTCATTTCTACAATTTAACAAGGAATGAAATACAAAGGATCATTCACCATGCATGTGGTAATTCACATAGACAGGTTATTCCAGCAGAATAATAAAGAATGGAATAACAGAAAGATTCATCATGCATGCGATAGAGACCGCACAGACAAGTTATTCTCAATAGAATAATAAAGACGGAATCAGGTCCGGCGTTAAACACACAAACAGGATATTCTAACAGAATAGTAAAGACGGAACCAGGTTAGGCTAAATTCGCACCGACAGAGTATTCCAACAGAATAATAAAGAATTGAATAAGAACAAAAATCACCATGCATGCAATAGACCGCACAGACAGGTTATTCTAACAGAATAATAAATAATGGAACCAGGTCAGGCGTAGTACGCACCGACAGGATATTCCGACAGAATAATAATGAATGGAATAACCGAAGAATTTCACCAAGTATAGGGTAGCCTGTGTATACAGGTTATTCCTAATAAATAATGGAATAACAGAAGTTCTATTCATGAATACAAAAGAAATAATACCCCTTATGAGTACAACAAATAATATCCCCTACCTTAAGAAGAAGAGTACTGTATATATGAGTAGTGAAGTAGCAGAATATTTTTCTTCTTTCTCTCTATAGTTTATCTCTCTAGAGTTTCAGTGAATTCGTAAGAAATAATGAAGGAATGAGCTTCTATTTATAGAAAAATGGACTGCATAGTAACTAACTCATGAACGGTCCAGATTGATTTACTTTAATCTGACGGTTCATATTTAAAACAAAATATTTTAAATAAAATATAATATATTCTATTTATAATCTAATAAAACGAATAACTTTATAAAAGATTTTACTATACAAACACTATGCAAGTACTATGCAAACACTATGCATAATAAAATATAATATATTCTAATTATTGTCTAATAAAACAGATAACTTTATAAAAGTATTATGTTTTATATAAAAAGATTTTATTATTAGTGTAAGACCCCAACTTTTATAAATAAAAATCGAATTTCCTCTATTTATTATTGTGAATAATAAGGTGATAATTTGATATAATACTTTGGTTATCGGTGAAATGTGCAAATTTTGCAAAATAAGCAAGTGGTTATAAAATATTCATTGTGTCGGGGAATATTCGTTTGGTCGTGGAATATTCTTTCTGTCGGGGAATATTTGTACGACGACGCAACCATTTGTGGGCACCATAATAGTCGTACTACCCGTGCCTACTGCTCTACGTACGAAGGGGATAGGAGATTGTCGGCGCTAAAGAATGGAGGAGGCAGAGGGCGAGCTCAGGAAGAGAAATAACGAAGGAGGATCTGAGAGTGGGAGTGAGCAATTTTTCATCTTTTGAAGTTAAAAAGGATATAATGGACGATGAGATTTATCCCAAACTTTGGACAGTTCTGATCGTTTATTCGGGTGAGCGAAAAATTCAAAATTAGTTGTGTTTTGTTAATTAGACTAGTCGTACTAACCATGCCTCCGGCATTACGTACGAATGGGAGGAGAGATTGTTTGCGCTAAAAATGGAGGAGGCAGAGGGCGAGCTCGGAAGGAGGAAGAACATAGGAAGATCTTAGAGTGAGAGAGAGCAATTTTTTATCCTTTAAAGTTAAAGAGGATATAATGGACGGTGAGATTTATCCCAAATTTTAGACAGTTTTAATCATTTATTAGGGTGAGTGGGAAATTCAAAATCATTTGTGTTTTGTTAATTAGACTAGTCGTACTACCCGTGCCTCTGGAACTACGTACGAAAGGGAGGAGAGATTGTCGGCACTAGAGAATGGTGGAGGAATAGGGTGAGCTCGGGAGGAGGAAGAACGGAGGAGGATTTGAGAGATAGATCAATTTTTTATCTTTTGAAGTTAAAAAGGATATAATAGAAGGTGAGATTTATCCTAAATTTTGGACGATTCTGATCGTTTATTAGGGTGAGCGAAAAATTCAAAATCAGATGTGTTTTGTTAATTAGACTAGTCGTACTACCCGTGCCTACTGCTCTACGTACGAAGGGGAGGAGAGATTGTCGGCGCTAGAGAATGGAGGAGGCGGAGAGTGAGCTTGGGAGAAGGAAGAACGGAGGAGGATCTGAGAGTGAGAGAGTGCAATTTTTTATCCTTTGAAGTTAAAAATGATATAATGGATGGTGAGATTTATCCCAAACTTTGGACGATTCTGATCATTTATTAGGGTGAGCGAAAAATTCAAAATCAGTTGTGCTTTGTTAATTAGATTAGCTTACTACCCATGCCTCCGGCACTACGTACGAAAAGAAGGAGAGATTGTCGGTGTTAGAGAATAGATGAGGCAGATATCAAGCTCGGGAAGAGGAAGAACGAAAGAGGATCTAAGAGTAAGAGAGAGTAATTTTTTATCCTTTGAAGTTAAAGAGGATATAATGGACGGTGAAATTTATCCCAAACTTTGGACTGTTCTGATCGTTTATTAGGGTGAGCGGAAAATTTAAAATCAATTGTGTTTTGTTAATTAGAGCATGATAGAGATTATAGTTATATTAGAGCATTCAAGATTGTTTTTTTATCTCTATCCTTACTCTATAGTGTTATTTGATCATTTTGCATGATAGAGATTCAATTATTTCAGTATGTACCCAACATGTTATTTATATTGATTCCTTAAATAATAAAAGTTAAAAGTTAAAAGTTAAAATTTGAAAGTTCCAACAGTTAAAGTATGTTTTGACCGTTGTAACTATTCAATTTGTGTATTGGCTTCATGTGTTAGAGCTTATGATAGATGTAATATACTACAATCTCTTATTTTTAATTATAAAATCGCTATTAATTTATTAATCTTTTTTGAAGTTAGTATGTGATATTTTTAAATTTAAAATTAATATAAATTTAATCAATACATATTCTAACTTATTTAGAAGAAAAAAAACTACTACTTATAAAATTTAATTTTTTTACAATTCTTAGCAAAATTATTAAGTTTGAGAATACATTAAATTGACTTATAAAAATTAATAATAATCTTATAATTTATAAAAGAGAGTATAATTTGTAAGACCCCGAATTTTATGAAATAAAAGTATTCAATTTTTCTTATAATTACAATTCAGTAATGGTTAAATTGATAAAAAGTTAAAGTTAAGGGTAATATATGAATTTTTTTCAAAAATATGCAAGTGGTTATAAAATATTCATTGTTGTCGGGGAATATTCGTTTAGTCGTGGAATATTCTTTCTGTCGAGGAATATTAGTACGACGGCGCACCCATTTGTGGGCCCCATTACAGAATAACTGTCGGATGAAGAAAAAGACAAATTAAAGTTTTTATAAATAACGACGTAATCGTTACCGTTAACACTGTTGGAATACCCGGTGGTTAAAGTAAAGTAATATGTGTTGTTGCACAGTAGCACACAGTATTGCATCAATTATTGATTCTTAAGTAAAAAGGCACTACTCAATAATTGTTACAGTAATTACTGTTCGATATTTTATTTGATTGATTCAATAATTGTTGCGTTGATATTTTATATTATTGTTGTTTCAATAATTGTCACTACACAGTATTTTTCATTATCAGATTAATAGTTCATATTATTTTAACAATATTACTAGATAACATTATTGACAATGTCTAGAAAGTTCTGTCTAAGGAGAGGTTTGGTCACCTAATTGCGCGCCAGTAAGGAGAAATCCTTATTGAAAAGCCCCCTCTTTCCTGGAAACTGCCTGGTTGTCAATATTGTGATTATGTAATATTATTTATAAATAATTAAATTATTGATTTATATGATGAGAAAAATATTCATTTTATGTGGATATAGATGGAAAAAAATTTTAAAGTGACAATTGTTGAAAATTGATATTTTATCTTTTCTGATAAAATAATATTTTATTATTATAATACAATAATGATGATAATTTTACAATGAATGTGGGATATATGAGTATATGAGGAGGAAGAGTATTTTTGTTGTAATAAATACTAAAAATATGTTAAACATGTTGGTGGACCCATTTCTTGACTGAAATTTGATTATAGCCTGTAAAATCGCCCGTTATGGATTTCGGTCAATTTCTGTTTAGAAATTAGAAAAACTTTCTTTTACAAAGTTGTAGAGAATTGAATTTCCTATAAAAACTCGCGAGATTCGAATTTTCTGATAAAAGGCTATTTATTATGAATTATTGAAGTTCCGTAGTTCCGAAATAATTAATTTTTGGAAGTTTTAATTATTTAAATTAAGAAAAAAGTTTTTAATGTTTTGTCACATGGTGGCTGATGTCTTGGACCAAATTAGTGGGCGTAGAAATTTGAAAAAATAATATTATTAATTTATTAAATTTTCTGCTTTGGTGTTCTAAGCATTTTCCTATAAATAGGGTGCTTATGTTAGAATTAAAAATCACACCAGAAACTAAAGATTTCTCTCTCTTTCTCTCTCTATAATATCGAGCGTATTTTGTGAGTATTTTAGTACTTCGAGTATTCATGAGTTACTATTCATGAGTTACTATTTACGAGTTACTATTCACGAGTACTATTCACGAAGCATGATGATGTTTTTTGTGAAATTTCTATCTTTCGGTGTCGGAGTTACTTTTCACGTATACGGCACTATTCACGTATACAGCACTATTCACGAATACGACACTATTCACAGAAAAATTAAATTTTCTTTCTATGTCCAAAATTATCTGTGATAGTTCCTATCTTTGATTGGATCTATATTTTGGTCTTCATTCTTGAATTTTACTCCACTCTGGTTATTTATTAAGTATTTTGAACGGGAATTATTTAAAATACGAATCCTTAATATTTGTTCTTTTGTTTCACTGGATTCATTTTCTTTAAAATATTTTTTATCATCTGCAGTCTTAAATGATGATATAACTGAATATCTTTGGCCTGTAGTGCAAAGATGAATAATTTCTTGATGAATATCTTTGGCCGTAGTGCAAAGATGAACATGTGTTTAGATGAACATGACCAACTGATGAATATCTTTGGCCTGTAGTGCAAAGATGACTTATTGATGAATATTTTTGGCCCGTAGTGCAAAAATAAATTTATTAGTATGATTATGAACATGAACTGTGATTTGGTATAACCATGATCTTTGATGTTTCAAGTGATAAAAATTATCTTTGTCCTGGATGAGAAAAAGAATTTAAAACAACAATTACGATTATGAGTTATACATGTGATTGTGGACAGGAATTGTTGATTGATGTTACAGGGATAAAACATTGTTGGTGGACTTTTAACGTGGAAAAGATAATAGACTTTATTGTCTATTTGACTCTTCTAATGGATTAATTGCTCGTTCCGCTGCAACTATGGTGGAAAAGTTTTATCATCTACCATATGTTCTAAATCTCTTATTTATTACTGTTAAAGGCTATTGATAATTTATTTATCTTTAGTCATGATATTCTTTACTGAGCTAGTTGTGCTCACCCTTTTGCTTCATAATTCCTTTCAGGTAATAAAAGTGTAGCTGGGTCGAGCGGGGGATAGCGGGGGAATAGAATGGTGGTCTATAGATGTTGAGGGTGAGGTGAATTTAACTTGGAAGGGTGTTTTGCCACTATCATACAAGATGTCTAATGACATACAACCTCGTGTCATCATAAGACAAGGTTGTACTCATCCACTTACTGAGTATATTTATCAGCACTACCTATATAATCTTGGTGTTTATTTGGAGTATAATACCCAATTAGAGACAGTGGAGATAATGATATGTCAAGAGAAGACTCACCATTGGGAAGAATATGATAGTAATCTTCTCGTTTTTCTTTGGGGTTTATTGGGTCAACTAAGGATAATTCTATGGCCATATGATATTTTTCATAACCTAGAAGCATGGTCTCCCATGTACAAAGGTTTCCTTGAGCACTTCCCAAAGATTCTAATTTCTAAAACAGTTTTTGACTATACCTTTATGTAAGGTGTCATTGTGGCGTGTTATCCAAAGTTGGTGTCCAGAGTTACAGTTGGTATATATTTAATTGTATTCAAACTTACAGCATATGTGTTGTTGTATTTTACACGACAATTGTTGTAATATAGTTGTAGTTGTTTTCTGTACCATGTATTTGGCGACTCAGAATGGGTTGGATGGAATGGACCTATTTTGGGGTTGTTACATTTGGTATCAGAGCTTATGGATATGGTCTCTGGCGGAGATCGGGGAATATAACTAGGAGGGGAGAGATGAGTAAATCTTTCGCTAGTGTGTCCTACCTAAGCTTAATTGTTGGTCGGTCATAATATACGGATATTATGTGATATGTTTATTTGCTTAATTAACCCTTGTTTTATGGCAGTATTTGAGAATGGCAGCGGAGAATGCTAACAATGGAGTGAATGAGACTGTGGGGATACCTCTAATCACTAACCATGATAATGTGATGTCAGACGAAGAAGGAATTAGAGATATCCATGTGGTGAGTAAAGAATTGATAGTTGCACCCGAGATAGTCGCAGAGGTAACAGCTGAGAGTGAGGAAGAAGAGGAAGAAGAGGTACCTGAGGAGAGTTTATTAGAGGTACTATATGATCAAAATGTAGAATTTTAAAATCGTATTCATGAGTTAGAAGAGCAGGCTGAAGAACAGCAGGCGGTCGTGGAACAAAAAGATGCAACAATTCAAGCTTGTGTTACCCGATATGTGATGCTTGAACAGAAACATTCTTTGGCAGAGTATAAGATGATAAAGATGGAATCTGAGCTGAAAGAAGAAAAAACTGAACGAATGAGAATAAGTGATGCATGGGCAAAAGCCGCACGACACGTGGATATTGTGGAAAGAGATGTCTGATCTAAGAAGTTTAAAATAGATGATATGAATTTCTCTTTTTGAAAAGCAATTGAGAGAACCCAACATCGAGTTTTGAATTACCCTGTACAGAGCGGTCAACCTGAATTTGATATGGATCGAAGATTGATGATTCGGATCATAAATTAGGAGTACGAAGAGGCAGTTGAGGGAGGAATATGCCCTATAGAAAAGTATGTTCCAACGGTAATGATGACGCCAAATGCTGCCCCAGACAAGTCAAAGCCGAGTAGTTCGAGGGATAGCGGTTGTCATGACTTTCCAACAAGTAAGGAACCCAAATGAAGTCATCACGGGATATGAGCAATGGAGAAATCATGATGATCCGGGAGATAGAATCTGAAATGAAAGCAAGGTATTCTCAGCTTTTCGAAATACCAGGTACGTAAATTTCGGGGACGAAATTTCATAAGGAGGGGAGATTGTAAGACCCCGAATTTTATGAAATAAAAGTATTCAATTTTTCTTATAATTACAATTCAGTAAATGGTTAAATTGATAAAAAGTTAAAGTTAAGGGTGATATATGAATTTTTTTCAAAAATATGCAAGTGATTATAAAATATTCATTGTTGTCGGGGAATATTCGTTTGGTCGTGGAATATTCTTTCTATCGGGAAATATTCGTATGACGGCGAAGCCATTTGTGGGCCCCATAATAGAATAACTGTCGGATGAAGAAAACGATAAATTAAAGTTTTTATAAATAACGGCGTAATCGTTACCGTTAACACTGTTGGAATACCCGGTGGTTAAAGTAAAGTAATACGTGTTGTTGCACAGTAGCACACGGTATTACACCAATTATTGATTCTTACGTAAGAAGACACTACTCAATAATTGTTACAGTAATTACTGTTCAATATTTTATTTAATTGATTCAATAATTGTTGCGTTGATATTTTATATTATTGTTGTTTCAATAATTGTCACTACACAGTATTTTCCATTATCAGATTAATAGTTCATAGTATTTTAATAATATTACTAGATAACATTATTGACAATGTCTAGAAAGTTCTGTCTAAGGAGAGGTTTGGTCACCTAATTGCGCGCCAGTAAGGAGAAATCCTTATTGGAAAGCCCCCTCTTTCCTGAGAACTGTCTGGTTGTCAATATTGTGATTCTGTAATATTATTTGTGAATAATTAAATTATTGATTTATATGATGAGGAAAATATTCATTTTATGAGGATATAGATTGAGAAAATTTTTAAAGTGACAATTGTTGAAAATCGATATTTTATCTTTTCTGATAAAATAATATTTTATTATTATAATACAATAATGATGATATTTTTACAATGAATGTGAGATATATGAGTATATGAGGAGGAAGAGTATTTTTGTTGCAATAAATACTAAAAACATGTTAAACATGTTGGTGGACCCATTTCTTGACTGAAATTTGATTATAGCTTGTGAAATCGCCCGTTTATGGATTTCGATCAATTTCTGTTTGGAATTTAGAAAAACTTTCTTCTGCAAAGTTGTAGAGAATTGAATTTCCTATAAAAAATCGCGAGATTCAAATTTTCTGATAAAAGGGTCATTTATTATGAATTATTGAAGTTTCGTAGTTCTGAAATAATTAATTTTTGGAAGTTTTAATTATTTAAATTAAGAAAAACATTTTTAATGTTTTGTCACATGGTGGCTGATGTCTTGGACCAAATTAGTGGGCGTAGAAAATTTGAAAAAATAATATTATTAATTTATTAAATTTTCTGCTTTGGTGTTCTAAGCATTTTCCTATAAATATGGTGCTTAGGTTATAATTGAAAATCACACCAGAAACTAAAGATTTCTCTATCTTTCTCTCTCTATAATATCGAGCGTATTTTGTGAGTATTTTAGTACTTCGAGTATTGCTATACGGTGCAAGTTCTTTTAGCACTATATCTAGTATTTCAGTCAGAAGTACTATTATTTCTGAGGTAAGGGAGATTATTTTCTTCATAAATGATATTATTTCTTCAATATCATTATGTCGAAATATTGGTTTGAACTTTTTATCAAATTTGGAATTTTTTAATGTCAGGATTACTATTCACGAGTTACTATTTACGAGTACTATTCACGAAACATGATGATGTTTTTTGTGAAATTTCTATCTTTTGGTGTCAGAGTTACTATTCACGTATACAACAATATTCACGTATACGGCACTATTCACGAATACGTATATTAATTTTATAATTTGAAAATGATGATGTTTTTTAATTTGAATAGGTTTGAAATTAATTTTTTAAAAATAAGTCAATATTAATTTTATAATTTGAAAATGAAGATGAGTTGGATAATGATTGATGAGTTGTACACCTAAATGAGGGTGTGCAATTTCATTTTGCATACATAGAGAACTGTTGGATAATAATTTATTGATGCTACTCTCTCTCTCTCTCTCTCTCTCTCTCTCTATATATATATATATATATATATATATATATATATATATATATATATATATATATATATGTATGTGTGTGTCTAACAAAATACAATTGATTTTGAATTTTTCGCTCACCCTAATAAATTTTTTAGGTCGTCCAAAATTTAGAATAAATTTCACTGTCCATGTAGTATCGAAGACACAAAACACAGATAGTATATATATAAAATCTATTTGAAGAGTATTAATTTATCTACATTATGCATGCAGTGCATGTCTCCCAACCACCATATTCATTTTATATTTAAAAAAATTAATGCATGTTTTAGTGGCCAGGCATGATCATTAGTTTAAACATCGATCAATGGTTGGTGTTGCCAGAGACTCACGAAATGACGAAACAACATTGTTTTCTAATATGTATTTGTGCTCAAAATTGCAACTTTATTGGCAACATAAAATTAGTCACTTGACCAACTAAATTAATGTGATCAACGCGCCACTATTTTTCCAGATATTTTCGTTATGAACATACACACATAAAGAAGTGATATTCTTACCAATATGAGAATATATATATATATAAGTGACAGTTTGATCTGTCACTACCGTCACTAAAGAAAGGTAAGTCTTTGATTCTTTCCGTGTGTATATATATATAGTAGTCAAATTAATTTAAATATAAAGTTTGATCGATTAGTTTAAAAGATCAACTTTTTTTTCGAAAAATATTAAAATTGGTATATATACATCGACATTAATTGTCAATTTACTTTTATTTTTGAAGATGGAGAGAATATAATTAATCCTAGAGTGGTCACAGTGGTAATATATAGTATGGTGCGATGAAACATTAAAAAATATAAGAAAAAAATTCTGTATTTTAACCCATTTTAAAAGATGTCAAAAACGAAAAAGAAGAAAAGGAGGGAAAGGCATATATAGCAGGATCTTGCTCTTTTTTACCAATTATTTGAATAAAAGGATGACTTTTGGAAATGGAGTATAGGGTATTGAAGGTGGAACCAAAACAACAAAAGGTATTGTCTTTCTTTTCTAAATATACAGTCATGATAGAGTTAAGTGACTCGTAGACCGTGTACATTTAAGAGTCTGCACAGTTGTGTAGCTCCATTAACTCATATATATATATATTCCAAAACTGCCCATTAAAAAAATATGAGGTCGATCTTTTTATAAGTTTGTACGTCTGGATACCTCAAAATTATTCCAAATTAAAGATGAGAGTTTTTAGATTTGGTTTGGGCAGAAAGTACAATATATACAAATCCATCTTTTTAGTCAAATGATTAAGCTAATTCATTGCATCAAGTGGATCATCGGATATTATAATGCGTTAACTCACTTTTTGAGGCGGTTAAAACAAAGAACAATAGTAAAAACGAAATTGTTAAATCCGCAACAGAAAATGTTATTTTCACAACAAAAGTGTCGCTATAGATCCTATAACGACGGTTTACACTGTCGCGATTTTCACCGTCGCTATACATCTACAGCGACACTTTTGTTGTAAAAATAATAAAAAAGTGTTGTAGATTTAACATTTTCCTAGTAAAAATGTCATTTACTCTGGCAATATTTACGGTTAATTTTGTTTAACGTAGACCAACAAATTATTATCTGTCAAAAACATAAACCCTTCAAATTTACTTATGATTGTATCATTGCTGAAATGGATACATTTATCCAAATTCCAAACGTAAACAAGGAATTGAATAATACAAGAGCCCTTCTAAAATAGTCATTGTATTCAAATTGCTTTCAATTATTATATAGAATTCGCTGGTCAGCTCCATCACTAATCATTGTTCAAGTTGCCGAGTTCTTCTACGCGGACAGAGATTTCGGACAGAAAAATTAGATCGACAGCGAACAATTGGACAGTACAATTCCTTTGTTCGCTGGAACAAATTTATTTTGTTCTTTCTGTCCAAAATCTCTGTGTAAAGTTATTAATTACTAAAATGATAAATATACATAGAAGCAGGAGCAGCAGTAGTAGTATTAGTACAAGTTTGGTATGACATCAGTTTCAACGACGGCCAGGTTGTCTTTTGAATTTTAAAAAAATATAGAAATACCTGTTTGTTTTATCATGTTAGGTACCATAAATTTGTTAGGCTTAAATATGAATTAGTATCTTAAATTATAGGCCATATTCTACGGTAATTCACCTTTTAATTTTGTCAATTAAATGATTGAATTATTAATTTTTTTTCAATTTCATTCAATTGGGTCTGTCACGTCAGAAATTGCTGACATGACATGGCCACATGGCAATACAGTGCTTATGTGTTAAATAAAGGCTAATCTTTAAATTGTTTTATTAACTTTAAAGGGCAAAAGAGTAATATAATATTTTATATTAATTAAACTAAATTTAAACAAAAATAAAACCCAAACTGATCATATCTAGCAAACGGATCCGATTAACATGAAATTTATTTTTTAGTAAGTTGGTCAATTGGCCAATAGAATGCTGACACACATAGAGTCTCGCCTGTGTGTTAACCAACTTACCCAAAAATAAACTTCATGCTAACCACTTCCCTAGCAAACCATTTCATCTTCCTCCATCACACTAGTCCATCTCGGGCCTTAAAATCATTTGAAATTAATACAATTTCAACAGCTACCATTAAAAGTAAAAATCAACTCTTGCAATGAATTGCCAGTAATTAACTAAATAAAGAATCAAACTAAAACCTGCAACTGCTTGCTGGAACTGGGTGGAGTCTGTTTTTGAGTAGAAAAAGAGTCATCTCAGGCATTATCTTCAGTCCGGGCCAGAAGCCCATTCCGGTGCAATGATAACAATCTGGGCTGAGAAGGGTTGGGGTCGTGGAGGAGAAAAAAAGAGCGTCGGCGGGGAGGAAGGAGACGACACCGGCGACTTCTTCTCCGATTTTTTCTCTGTGATTTCTTAAACAAATCACAGAATCTTTTGAATTCAAACCCATGAACTCTCTCTCCATCTCAATATCATAACTCAGCCAATTAATTTTCTGAACACCCAGACTTTGAAAAGAAAAGATGCAAGAAAAAGGTATCTACTTGCTCAACAACAAACCCAAAGAAGCAAATTTTCTACAAAGATTGATGGAGATAAAGAAAGAAATTAGATAGAGAGAGAGAAAGTGTAAATTCTCATCTACCAAAATGAGATTTATTCAGGATAGAGAGAGAAAGTGTAAACTTATTCAGGATTATTTTTATTTGTTTGGAACGAATTTTTGGTTATAGATCTGGGTTGGGGATTTTTGATGATAGATCTGGGATTTTGTTTGGAACAGATGTTTGGTGATAGATCTGGGTTTAAAAAAAACATAAATGGATTTAGGATGATCTTTTAAATGAGATTGACCTTTTTACCCTTGAACATTTAATTAATGTAAAAATTTATTTAAAATAATAATTTTTAATTACATGTAGACAATTATTAGCCTAGTCAGCAAGCCACGTCAATAATTTCTAACGTAACAGACCCAATTGAATGAAATTGAAAAAAAATTAATACTTCAATCATGTAATTGACAAAATTGAAAGGTGAATCACCGAAGTAGAATATGACCTATAGTTTAAGGTACTAATTTATATTTAAGCTAATTTGTTATATTTGCTCATATATAAAACGTTTCCACACAGAACAATTATTGATATTGCAATTGAGGTTGCTTATTATATTCACTTGTACATGTATCCTTGTAGAATGAGGGTTTAAAGGAAAGGGAACTTGGCTAGTCTTTTCCTCCAATGATTCTTAACAATGCACAAAAATAAGGCAGCTCATGACACATTAATTTTGGCTCCCAAAATTTCAAAATAGTGATGCAATACAACTGGATTCTGGATATACGACAGCAAACCAACAAATATATGGGAAAAGGAAATGTGTCTTAGACACACACAAGCTTGTGTGTGTCTTGCACGCGTAATTTTGATAGATAGCAACAGAATTCTCAGATCTATTCCACCAAATGACCAATTTCCCCTACAAAAATGTCAGCTATTAACTTAAAAAATTTACACTGCAATTGACAAACATGATAGATTGGGGAAGATAGCAAAAACATTAGACAAAAAGCAAATATATCGCAAGGAGGAAAATTTACACTGAAAGGAGTGAATATTACATATGGCAGCATCCAGAAAGGAAAATGAGAAACATGCGCACAAAATCTATAATGTCTCGGAACATATAACCAACTAGGTGACCTAAAAGAAAGCGGGAAAGACACAAAAAGCAAAAGGAAATTTACAGGTAGAATAGATAGACGGTAAAGATCAAACAGAGAAAGACGAGCAAATAACTTTGGAGGCACAGTAGTCTTTGTTGGGGGTTGGGGGGGCTTAGGTGGTCCAGGCATGTTGATGCAATGATAACAGCGGAAGAGGCAGTAGTTTTGCTAAATATAACCAGCGTGAAATTGGCCTAATTGTTGTAGCTGAGGATTTCGAGGGTGTCCTCCCAGCAACAGCAGGAGCAACTGCGTGTCCACCAGGTACGCTCTGCTGCTCAGTTGGCAATGGATTGGGGAAACTTGGAGAAAGTGGCATCGATTTACCGTCACCAATATCTTGACCTGACATGCATATCCACTGATCTATCAGAAGAAACGAACAGACTATAAAATTAACAATTGATCTTGCATCCTACCATACAATACTACCTCCTAGAAGACTGCGGATAATGTATTTCAAGTTTGCACAGAGCTTTTTACTTAAAAATTATATATCAAACAGGAAATAATTTTTATCAACCAGAATATATCTAGATCTTGCTAAAACAAAAATGGGTTCCTAAGACTATAATCTAAATGCAGCATTTTTCACGTAGGAGAAGCTGGCATGTAGGAAGAGGCTCTAAAGAGCAAACAAGGCTTCTAGTCAAGGTTATGGTATGAACAAATTTCATGTAGAGAAAGAAGTGCGAACAAAAAAGCAACATACAAACTAGAAGTGCAGCATGATATATGAACACTGCAAGAGCATATGTACTCACAGTTGGAACGTGACCACCCCAGCTTAAGATTTTCCCTATCAAATACCATACGGTATCCCGTCATGAAGTTCTCTGTGAAAAGCAATTTGTTTGTGAGTATGATTAAAATTCAGCACACAAATTTTCTTTCCATTTCTTTTGGCCAACAGGCTTTGGGAAAGAAAATTTATGGGTTGAGCTACGGGAACAGCAAATATATTGTTCATGCTTACGTCCAATTGTTCCCATATCTTCATCTGTAGGCTGTATGGCTAAACAAAATCCAATAAGTCCCTACAGCACATAGGCCGTCATATCAAAATGTTATTAAACATGGAAATGCATAAGCGTCATAAAAGCCGTATAGGACTTCTATGGACAAATATGAGCCAAGTAATTATCTGTATTATAAATTTAGTAGTTACAACTAAATCTTTGCTGATATGCACTTAATTTTCAGCCCATAAATAGAAAAACTATGCTCATTCTGACTCCCCAATCTGAATACTCGGTGACATAGCTGTTTGAGGTAAGAATAATGAAAATAACTGTTTTCTAATTCAATGTCGTATTTGCAGATAAAATATAAAAATACATAAAGATGCATAATATGCAGGATATCACTTTTCAACCCCAAAATATTATTCTTCTTTCTCCTTCCTGTTTGTAATGAAGGAGAATAGGCAATACTCAAGAGGAATGATAAACTAAAGGACCTATGTCTTTATGTAGCATGAGCAGCAAAGTAGACAAATAACAGCCTAGGATCATATTAAATTTCAAACTTAATTCTTTATTTAAAGATTCATTAAGCTTCACAGTTCTTTCAGCATAAAGATGTTAGAATTTGAGCCAAAATTAAAGTGGGTTTTAATAATTATTTAAAAGTTAATCCACATATCAATGTGTTCTACTCCATGAGTAGATTAAATTAAGTATTCGGAAGTTCAAATCCATAGAGTAATGAATAAGATATTAACTCCCAAAGATCACCCTTGGAAATGATAAATGATAATAAATACATGTGAGAAAAGCCAAGTCTCACATCGGTTAAGAACTAAAATTATAATGTGTTTATACTTTATATACAAGAAAATTGCTCTTGAATTTGGATCCCAAGGGCACTCCACTTTTGTGGAAAGGAGAGAACCTAGCCAAGGCTTGGTTCAAACCCACACACGAGCCACTGCCTACCGGCCTGGCTCGAGACTCGTGGGTTTGGGTCCTTATATATAACTTTTTGAACAAAATTTATTCAATTTTTATTTTATATTAATTCTATTATCAAAACTGTGTCGTTTTGATATATCTGAAAGTGAAATGGTGGACGAGGCCTATATATGCTTGACGCTCGGCGGAGTAATGGTGTCGGGATTCATGACTGATTTTATTGGAATTCATTCGATATTCGGAGCATTTGTTTTCGTGTTAACAATTCCGAAAGGTGAATTTGCGGAGATGATTGAGGATTTTGTTTCGGGCTTGTTGCTTCCGCTTCATTTTAGAGCTTCCGCTACTTCAAGTAGCGGACGGCGCTGTGCCCTTTTTAATCTTGACCCTTGATTATTGGAATGGACGGTTACGAAGCTATTTGCCCAATTTTCATCCATAGCAAGTATTTGTTATGGATCATTTCCCATATATATATATTGATAAGCTACAGTATATTAACAATAGTTTTGGGTTTGATAAATGCAATTTCAGATATGTGCTTACCCTATATAGATCAAGTATGTTATTCACATCTTTATAGTTTTATATGTATCATGTCTAAATTAATTTCAGCTTTAAATTATTTCCTAATTTGAAATTTTGAATTATGAATATGCAAATGGCACGACTCTGACTGGATACTGAATAAGAATTGGGGATGGGGATGGAATAAAGTATAAACACCAATGCAAAGTATAATGTCTATGAAAAGAGAATCTTTGTGGTTAAAACGGATAAGGAGTATGTGTTACCAACCTGATTGCCATAGATCTTAAAAATAGGATTCCGAACCACAAAGCTGTTGTTCGATGCAAACCTAAGTATCACAGACGGAACCTTCGACAACTCAAAAGAACTGTTTAAAGCCAGATTCTCCAAGTCAGTCATTGAACAACATAAGTAGAATCTTTAACAACCCAGAGAGAGAAAACTATTTTCATCTCGTGTAGATACCTGGCCTTGTAGCAATACTGCCAAGGATATCCTTCAAAGCTAGTTTTGGTACCATTCAATTGTCCGTCAAACTACAACCAGAAAAAAAAATGATGTTAGACAACAGGCAAGCATATTCACATTACAGAGTCCAGTGGCAGGTAATTGCATTGCGTACCTCCTCGACAACTCTTCCAAAGACATCATTAGGAAGAAATGTAAATGATGTACCACTATCAACCAATGCTTTGAATTTTGTTTGCACAAGACAAGAGCTCGAAATACAACATGCCTCCACTCCAGCAATATAAGTTATACTGGTTTATGAGTAAATCAAAGCAAGAGGTAATCAAAAATTACAAACAAAATTGCAAGATATGATTACGACTAATAAGAAGTGGATGTCTACTACATGAAAAAAGTTGGGGAAGCTTTTAAAAGCAATCAGATGGTCCATACTATCTTCCATCTACGGGTACAAATGGAGTGGTTTGTTGGGTAGACATTCCTTGGTCCCCGAAGTATATTCTCCCTGAATCATCCTCGTTAAAACACATAGAGAATGAGTTCCGAACTACTCCTGTTTTTGCTAGAAAACTGGGAACTGAAATTTCTCCAATTCCCAGGCCCATAAGACCATCAGGAGCTATTCCATTCAAGTAACCACCACTCTGCTTCTTACCACATCTGCATTAGCAAAACAGCTAGTAATCAAGTCCCAATATGGCAATTACTGACAATAATCAGAAATAGTAGATCAACTGAGCCCACCCTATAATGACTGGAATTCGTATGTAGCTGTTGGATGCATCAGCTTTGCGTGATACAAGATGTAATATGTCTTCAATCAGCAACCCAGAACTTGACACATTTTCTGAATAGTATTTAACAGTGTATGGACAATGCTGCTTAGGATTTTTGCAGTTTGGACCCATTTCGCATAATTGATGACTGCAAGATAGGTGCTTGCTGGTGTTTGAGCCAGACGGATTATACTCATTTAAATCCCTATCCTGCATAATAGATGCCCCATATACCAAGGAGCACCTGCCAATCAATCATTGGAAATAAGTGCTAAAACTGTTACCAAATCCTAGAAAATACTCAAAGTTCCTTCGACAATGTTTTCAGATGTTGCGGATTTAACCATGATGTATAACAACCTATACCAAGTATCTGAAAAACCTAAGCAATTGCATAAAAACCAATTACCAAGTCTCTGCAAAAACTAAGCAATTACTATGGAAAAAATCCACACAAAGTTCTACTATAACTGATAAATAAAGCAAATAATAATATTAAATAAATAAAAAGTAGCAGTAGTTTGGTAGCAAACAGCCAAAGAGCGCTTCTTGCTGACTTTTCTCTTGAAGAAATAAATTAAATATTAAAGAGTATTTTTTATTACTCCCTCCCTCCCAGGATAAAATTCTTTATTACTATTTCAAGTAGTCCCAAGTTAAATGCCTACTTACCTTAAATGATCTATTTTTACAATAATTTGTCTATAATACCCTTATTATTAATTATTATATTTCTATTCTCTATGCATATTTATGGAGTATCACCAGTAATGTGCAGAAAACTATGCAATTAAATGAGAATTTAAATATGGGTGATTTTGTCATTTTATCCTCTTTCTTAATATGCGCAAAAAAGTCAACCAGGACTTTTATGGGACGGAGGGAGTAATACTTAATATAGCAAATTCCATTACCAACTAATTACATAACACATGTAATAATGTTATAACGGTTAAGAAAAGTGAAACTGAAATGATACAACACACAGCAGAAATTCTTAACGGTCATTAACAACACCACTTCCCATTGGAGAAGATATATCAGGTTTAGAGGATTTTCTAGAAGCACATAATAGCTCGCAGATTAATTTGCTACAAGTTCTCATCACATTTGTGGAGCACTTTTGATTCGTTGAAGCATGCAAAACAATACACTGCAGTTAAAGTTATTTGAAAATTGATGTTCAAACTTGAAGGGCAGAAAGCACATGTAAAGCACAACTATTGACTATGGATTTCTAAGAAGACAGCATTAGTTCATCTACTGTATTACAGATTCAACTCTTACTGAGATCAGTCCACATCTTCATTTCACGATTGTGCATCCACACATCTGCTGTTTTGTTTCTTTGTTTTCTTAGTGCAAAACTTGTATATCCAGATGAAATGAACTTGAAAAACAAGTGAAAGGCTAAGAAAATGAACCCAAACTATAGTCGAAAATAAAGATAAAAAGACATGGGGTAACAACCTTACAAAGGTCCTGAACAACCCACTTAAAAAGGATTTTATAGGTGACAAATCTATTTGCCACCTATAAAGTAAGAAATCATAAAATGGAACAGGAACACTAGAGGAAACATTTATACAAGCAGAAATGACAATTATAATATACTGAATTAGGAAAGGCTCCCATACCAGAATGCTATAGTAACTGGCAGATAGCGGAGCACATTGTAAGCAATCACAAGGAACCCAAAGTAGATCACTTCCAGAATCAAGTGCAACAAGGAAAGAAACACTTGGCATCCCTATATCGATCCAGGTGTAGTGTAACCTGCATGTAGAAAAATGATTCAATCAGATTACAATTCTCCGTGCTACAATTTTTGCACGTAAAAAGAAGAGAGAGAGAGAGAAAGAGAGAGAGAGAGAGAGAAAGAGAGAGAGAGAGAGAGAGAAAAAATTGTTACCACACTAGTATTAAGAGATAAAAACTCTTTAACATTCAATCTTTTTAAGAAGACATGCAACATTTATCTTCCACTAACCATACTAAAGCATTTTCCCATATAAACCTCCAATATTATCAAAATTACATAATTTCCGTTCATATATTTTGAGTTATTGAAATTGATATTCTAAGAACATACAATGTACGTGATAATAGTGAACTAATACTGAAGGATGTTGTATGAAGGAACTTCAATGTTTTAACTGATAGGAAAATAATTAGTGCAGATACATCTACACAATTTACTTTTAATTGACTTGACAATTTAACAGGCCCAGAACTTTGCGGATGATAATAGCTTCTAAGAGAATGATCACAGAGATTACAATGTTAGGAAAATAATTATATTACCAATCCCACAACAACATCATTAAGTATTTGAATTAGCTAATATTTATACTTTAGTGTGCGAATATATACACACAGAGAAATATATGAATGTAATTAGTCAAAACATCTCATTAGACAAGCAACAGATTACCTAGGTCATTAATGCAACCTAAATCAAACAAATAAAACCCTACCATATTATGTATGTTTTCTACAAGAAGTTTGCTCTTTTGAACAACAATTACACATAAAACTTCATTACTTATCTTGGGGTGTATTTATCAATTTTCTTCAATAATGAAATTATTATCAAAACAATACAATCATGAAACTTTTCATTAAAACAGTTACAATTGTATTACTTTTCTTTTAATAATAATGTAACCCTGGAATCCCTGTGCAGAGACCTACTCAAATTAGGTAATAAACTAATAAAGTAATAATACAAAGGCAAAACTATTCAAACGTATCTGATACAGAAACATGCATACATAAAGGTGGATTTTAGCTCAGTTTCACTTTAATGTGATTTGGTTCAATTTGGTTAAACTCCATCTGTGAATTATATAGTACCAACTAATAACATTTGGCTCTAAATCACTTGAAATCAAAATTGTACCAACTCCCAAAGGTCAATCCCTTCAAAATTTAGGCCTATTTTTGTTGCCTTCTTTTCTGCTACTATGAATACCCCTCGCCACAATGCTGCTTCACAAATTACAGTCTCACTTCTTTTTTTTCAAAAACAGAAGTCTAAATATATACAAACTAAAAATACTGGTCAAAAATTTAAATAAATACAGCAAACAAATTCTCAATCGGAGAGGAAGAGAGAGTAAAAGCACACCATCCGAAGTCGTTTCCAAACGACATAGTTTGACCGCCCTCGGAAGGAAAGAGAAACGCCGACTGTGGACCAAGCTTCATCTTTTGCCTCTGAACATCGCTGCTAACAAGCATCCGATAGTACTCTAAGCTTCTCTTCTCCGGCCAATCTCCTCCTCCTTTACTCCTCGAAACTCTAAACGCCTTCACTTCGTCAGAATACCGATGAATCAGCCTCGAAGAATACGTCACCGCCATTGCACATTCAAAAGCCAAAAACACCAAAACGACCAAAGCTCGAGTTGCTGCCATTGCAGCTCGAATCACAGTAAATAATAGCTAAAAAACGAGATCTGGGGCTTTCAGATCATAAACGATTTAGTAGGTAGCTCATAGCAGCTCTATGAACTGTACACATGTATAATTGTATACATATAGAGAGAGAAAATGTATATAATATGAGTATTATATAGAGAGAGTGAGAGGAATATTTGTCGGATTAATAATGGAAATGACTAAATGGCACGGGGTGCGCTGTGCGGTTATTGTGAAAGTAAAGTGGTGCAGACTAGGGAGGAGGACGAGGAGGAGAAAGAAGAGGGAGGGATGGAGTGTGGTGGAGACATCAACTATTGGGAACACTACGCACCATGCGCATTTTAACTGTGAAAAACTTGTCAAGTTATAATTTAATTTTACAATAATGTCGGGGAAATTGATAAAAAAAAAAAGTCGGAGTATCTACTAAAATTACACAAAATATTTATGAGTTGTACAATATAATTATCGATATTTTATTTAAATAAAATAAACAATTATTATTTAGTTAATTATATATTATTATTAATCTAATTAATCAGTATGTGGAGTTAAATTTAATTTTAATAAATTAATGTGTGATAATGTAGAATTCTAAAATAAGTTATGGTCCTATAAAACATATTTATATTAGATAATTTCAATGAAGAATGTTTTATTTTAAAAGCATTTGAGTATGGTTCATTACTTTATAAATTAAGAGAAGAATATAGTGTATTTAGTTAGTGTTGATTGTGGATTATAATTTTATTTATTATATGGTTTATACATAATATTATTATTTTAATACACATCCAGGCATTCAGTAAGTTAAACACAGAGTCGTTCCTGATCACGGGCGGAAGGGTCAACTGTCCTTAGCCCCAGATTAGAAGGGCCCCAATTATATATATATATATATATATATATATATATATGATTTTGAATATTTAATTTAGAAGGGCTCCCATATTGGATTTTGTTGTAGTCGAATTTCTCATATATTTGAGATGTCGCAAGTTTAAATATAATATAATTTTTTTGTTTGTATATAAATATGGCACCTTGAATTTTGATTAATTTGAAAGTCTAAGCACTACACCTACAAAATAAGTACATTATATGTTTTTTTTCTTTTTCCAAAACTATGTAAAAACATGTTTAGGGAAGAAAGAGAAACAGTAGATGAGATTGAGAAGAGGCGCGGCAGGCCGTATGGTGGTCCCGGCCGGACGTATCCCAAAAAATAAGGTCGCACTTTATCGGCTGGCGACGATACCTCTGATAAGTGGGACCCGGACGTAGACCTTATTCTCTCTCTCTCTCCTACTTTAATGTTTTGGATTTTTCTTTCTACTGCTGTTTTTCCAAGTTGGAGTTCTAATTTCGGCTGTTTTTCCTGTTTTCTGCCCTAGGGAGGCTTTGGGCTGGGCCCGACGGAGGCCATAAAGCCCCTCACGACTATTTTTTCTCACTAAATTTCTATACATATTTATTGGGATAAATAACGTTTTTGTCGCTGTATTAAGGTACGGTTTTCATTGTGGTTATCGAAATTATTTTTGTTACAATAGAATAATTGTACTTTTAAAAATTACAAAATAGTCATTTCGTTCGAATCCGTCCAAAAATTTATTTTCTTAAAAAAATGTTGCTAACAAGTGTTGAACTCTAGAATTTCCCCAAACTAGAACCTTATATTCTACCAAAAACCACTAGACCAATTACTTGTTATGCTAAAACTTATGTAACAATAATATTTAAACCATCTAGCATCATTTATATGCATATGAAGATGAGATAATAATAACTGTAATAATTGTAATAATAATTAAAATTTTAAATAATAATAATTGTAATAATTAAAATGGATAATAATTAACCGAATAATTAGGTTAAATTTAGAAATAAGTACTCCTATTGCGTGTTTATATATACCAATAATTATATCTTTAATTAATTCGTGCCTTTTAAGTATAATTTGTAGGTACGGAATAATTTATTTACTATATTAAAAAAATCTTGAACTTGGCAAACAATTTTACATCACAACTAAATGATAGTTATTCCGATGACCAAAAAAAAATATTGTGGTACTCATTTCGCTCTTCATCAAAGATGGAAAATCTTTTAAGGGTCCACATAATTATAGAAGCAAAAACTAATTTGGATCAACAGCCAAAATGACAGACAATTGAATCAAATTTCAAAGATCAAGTCCGTCAGGATTCACACCGAGATGGTGGGTGTTTAGATTAGGTTGGGGCGGGCGGGCGGTGGGCGCATACCATTTGCTTAATATCAAAAAAAAAATTCTTTAAGAAAATTTTTAAAGCAAGTCTTCTACCCTCCACGTCAGCAAATAACGAGCCACGTCAGCAAAAATAACGGGTCAATATGCACAGTCAACATTTCTGTCAAATTTTTGGACGAAAATCGAACAAAATGACCATTTTATAATTTTTTGAGAGTACATTTATTCGATTGTAACAAAAAAAAGTTTCGGTAACCTCAATGAAAATCGGACCCTAGTACAGTGACCAAAACGTTATTTATCCCCATGTTTATTTTAGGGTTCTTTTACAAAAATATACTCCCTCCGTCCCATAGTTATAGACTGATTTCTTTTGACATATAGTTTAAGAAAATTAGTTAAGTGACAATTTTTAACATAAATTTTTCACATATACCCCTTAATATGGAATTAATAAATAAGTTAATTACTCCTTACTTATCACACTGGAACTCTCGACTTCATTGATTGACGTGTACTGACCATTAAAATCCATAACCATAGAACTTTAACCAAAGAGAATACAACAATATTAAATGTGGTGATAAAAATAATGACATTGAATGTTGTTTTTTCAAAAAAAAAAGTAATGGTTGAATATTTATTATAAGGGCATAAAAGTAAAACAATGAACCAACTAAATTTTATAAATAGTAAGTAGCTTATATATTGGGACATCTCAAAATGAAAAATCAGCCTATAACTATGGGACGGGGGGAGTATAACAATTACGGATTAAGTTATAATAAAGTTAATTTCATATTAAATTGGTCAATAGTACTGACATGCAGAGAAATCATCTCTCAACCTGTGTGTCGACACTATATTAATCAATTAACTAAAGTTAATTCTATGCTATAAGATAGGCCCTCAAATAATTCATTTCAATTTCCAAACCCTCCCGTCCTTTCCAACAAATGAAAATGACAAAATTATGAACGAGTTATGTGCGAAGTTGAACATTTCATTAATGGTATGTTAATCCAAGGTCTAAATATGGATTAATCATTATATTGGTTCCGACCTGTATATCTACTTAAATTGTGTATCAATTAACTAAAGTTAACTTTAATGTTAACCACTTCCGGTTTGTATGCTCTTGTACTCTCATAGTCTCATGCTAAATAAAATTTTCAGCTTTTTGGCTATTATCTAGTTCGATAATTGATTCAAACACAAAACATAAGAACAAAAATAAATAAACTGAATACACGAAAACTTCATTATTTTCCTCTGAAATTGCCAAAGCACACAATAATACAAAAAAAATACAAAGGAAGTAATATTTGAATTCATAGCCTCCTGAGGAACAGAAAACTGTGAAATGACAAAAGAATACATTGAATTGCTGTTTCAAGCCTGTAGAAGATCACTACAAAAAATAGATTTTTGAAATATTATATACACTGACACGATAAATAAACTCAACAAGGGGGAAAAAATGAAATTCATGGTCACTTTTAACCTTCCAATTGTTGCATGTTATTACTGTTAGTCCATTGGTATTCTATTTCAAGACTTCTTTTGGTGCCACTTTTGCTTTCGGGTAGCAGAAAGTACTCCCCAGCAGCATCCCCCTGTGTAACAACACGATCAATCTGGACTGTCACTTTCCCGAATGAACTCTGCCGAGTAAATAAAATTGGTTAGTGATATTACAGATAATGTTCCATAATAAGCTATGTTAAACATGCTTGTATATTATCTGTGAATTTTCAACTCATTTACCTTCCCCATCTTGCTTTTGTTCTTGCACGAAATGTGAAGCTTCTGACCTTTTGGAGGACTTTCAAAGTGCCAGACAAAAGCCTCGTCCCAATCTGGATTCGGACCAGTTGATACAACCTGAGTAACATAGAATAAGACAATTCAATCACGCATCAAGTATGGAACCATGTTTTAGAGAAATAATGCATGAGCAACATGGGAAAGAATTGCTAGATCAGGTTTTAGCTGTACAAAATTTGCAGAAGCACTACAACCAAGAAAGAGTTTCACATTTCGGTAACAGATAAATTAATAGGTTAATTTAAATATGATTTTGAGAAAATATTTGTTTACCACTTTCTCAAGTAAAACTTAGTTACCCAGCTAAACCAATAACAAATTAAAACAACTGTTTTGGGATGAGGGCTTAAGATTTAGGACTGTATAAGAGTTCCTTAGTTAAGTATGAGCTTTTCTAATCTCAAGTTAGCAATTTGTTATAACACGAAGAAACTATAATGAATTAGCATGTGAAATTTCAAAGAGACGATCTGTTAATGTAGAAGTGTAATCATAGTACCTTGGTTTCCTTGGGTTGAGTGTTGCCAAGTGTAAGCTTACAAAAAACACTTGGGTTTCCAACAGACTGTTTCATATTCTTTCCACGTTTGATTATCACTGTCAATGTTCCAGGCAAACACTGCAAAAGATTGTCTGCCTTGTCTTGAACTCGAGGTGGAGCTGATAAAATTAAGTACTGCAACAAAGGAATCCCTTCTGCAGCAGCCATTGATTGTGCTCTGGAGACTTCAGCTGGGCATGCTGACCAAGCTTGCTTGAGAAGAGATAGCGAGTCCAAGGCCGCTTCTTGAGTTGCCTCTGAGCCGGTCTTGAGGGCTGTGACTAGATGGGGAATGCTAAGTGTCGCAGGCTCTGTGGCTCTTAAACGTGGGAAGTTGCCAAAGAGTGCATTAAGAGCTTTCAGATACTCTTCATTTACTGTTCCAGTGGCCCATAGTTCCTTTTCTATTGCAGCTGCAAGATCACAATAATTGATTAGGTTAACATTGAAAATTTGCTTGCATAGAAATAACATTTAATTGACAAGCTGTGTTAATGAAATCAAAATAATCAAACCCTAATGAACAAAATGAAAAATAAAAAAACAAACAATCTCCCACACAATTTTTCTTTGCTCACCAATGTCATACTGTAATGATAGCATAACTTAAACAATATACATAGTTAACTTCAATCGATGTAGGGCTGTAGGCTAATGCTAGCACCAGTACAGAGTACACATAGTATAGATAATATAAGTCCTAAACATATGTAATCCAGTAGGCCAATATGGCAATAGCGAAAATGGGAAAAAGTCAATGCACTTGTAAAAATAGAGTGTGTGCATAGAATACAAATAATGCACAAAACAATATTTGTACAGAAACAATGATAAAAAAACGGAAGAATGATGGTGATAGCCAATGATTGATTAAACTAGCACGCAAATCTAAGTAGCATTATGGGTACTTGCCATATGTAGGCATTCATGATGCTACTTAAACAATAAAAAATCAGTGCCCTTAGCACACGAGAGATTAAAGATATATTACCGGTTATAGCTCTGACGGTTTCGCTTGAAGCATACTCTTGAATGGTATTGTTAGAGAAGAGAAGTTTGACAAACATAGCAGCCTGAACTGATGTATCTGGGTCACTTGAACCAATCATATCCAGCACAACCTGAACACCACCAGCTTCTGCAACCGCCCTCTTATTTGATCTACTGTACATTACAAGGTTTTGCAAGGCACATATAGCTACTACTTTCATTTCTTCTGTAGGTTGATCCTCAAGCAGGTTCACTAAAGCACGGCAAGCTGAAACAGCATCTGCAGATTGAGCAAGAGCCTCATTCTGGAATAGATCACCAAGAGCAAGAGTTGCCAGTAACCTTGCTTGTTGAGCTTGGGTTTGTGGATCCAAGAGATACTGCGATAGAGGTACGATTGCGGATTTTGTAGCTTTTGTTTCTCTAATCTTCACGTTGTTCAGCAATACCTCCAAAAGTCTTGCAGCAGTTTCTTCACACTGATGACATCTGAGAAGTTCCAAAAGAGCCTCAATGGCACCACTTTCAGCCATTGCTACAGCACTAGTAGCGTCATCACTTTCTAGCACTAGAAGAGCATTCAAGGCTCCAATAATTGTGGTTTCTGAACCTGATCGAAGCAATCTTACCAAAACAGCAATAGGTACTTCCAAATAAAATTCAGAACTAAACTGAAGAATACTGGATAAAACAGCAGCAGCAGATTCCCACAAGACATGAGGTAGAGAGGGATCAGCTAGCAATATCACTTTGGACAGTTCACTGACGCCACCCTCTTTCGCAATTTCATTTGGCCAAGTTAGTGCAATACTGACAAGAGCTCTCACAGCTTTCTGCTGCAAAATGTGTATACCTGAACCAAGAACTCGCATAAGTGGACCAATTACTTTCTGTGTCACTAAATCCTTTTGAAGATGTTCCTCCAAGAGTAAGTGAGATAGAAGTTCAGCTGCTAGCTGCTGCACTGCTGGGGCGGGAGAATCGAGTAAAGGGACGAGTGGTTCAATAGCTTGGTGAGACGTCAAGGTATAATCAGCACGACACTGTGGATGTTCTAAAATATTCACAAGAACTTGTAAAGCACTATGCTGTCCATCAGGTCCGAACTCTGCTCTTGTCAGCAACACAAAGAAAGGCTCAACCACTTTTGCTGCAGATGGTCCCTTGGCGATGGTAGCATTATTGGTCAATATTCGGAGCAATTCTGCAAAAGCGGCACATAGAAAATCTGGTGCTTCATGGAGAATATCAAGTACACTCTCTATAACTCCAGCTTTCACCATTTCCATCTTACAAGAAGGCCTGTCTTTCCCTAACTTCACAAGAGCTCCGGAAATAGCTTCATGGAGAATGTAATTCCGGCCATAGAGAAGACCGACAAGAGGAACAACTGCACCATGTGCAGCAACTAGTTCTGCCAATTGGTCATCATCAACAAGTTTATCCAATGCACAAACAACTGAATGCTGAGCAGGACTGATCTCAGTCACAAGCAGAGAAACCAGAGGCTCAACACAACGAGCTGCAGCCATCGTGGATCTAATTTTTGTGTTCCCAAAAAGAACACAACACAACTCAGCTGAATCCCCTTTCAGCTCCATTGAACAGTTTGATGAAAGAATTCTGCAAAGAACATCCACTGCATTCATTTCAACATCAGCAACTGCAAGGGCTCTTGATGGGTTTTCTCTCAGTAACCTAACCAATGCAGCAATAGCTGCATGTTGCTCCTTCTCCAAACCTGTGTTAAGAATTTCCACTAAAGGTTGAACAGCTTGCCTGGAAGATTCTGCATTCCTAATATGATCAGCAGAAAATAGGCTTTCCAATGCTTTAGCAGCACTATACCTTGCACCTCTTCCACCTAATCGTAATACTGCTACGAGTTGACTGACAGCACCAAATGCAGATTCATGTCTTCGTATTTCAGAAGTACTAAATAAGATACCTAATAGATCTGTAGCAGCTTCTTCAGTTGCATCTTGTAGACCAAGTGAAAGATATTTAGTCAGTGCTTCCAGAGCACCTGCTTCTACCATAACAATCTTATTTGAAGGACAATCTTTTCCAAGCTGAAGCAAAAGCCCTAGTGCTAAGAATGGTGCCCCGGGACGATCCGGAATTGGTTTAAGTAGATCAACTAGCATGGGTATTGCTTTTCTTGAAGTAGCACCGACTCTAATATCATCAACCCTAAACAACCTTTCAAGACCAACTTGTTCCGGATAACGCACCAAAACAAATTCCTCTGACAATTCAAGCAGATCACATATATCAACATCAGCACATCCAAGCAAGGAAATGAGTCCACCTGCAGCCCCAGAATTTGCAACTGATAGAAGGGTTCCCCTGCTACCATTACATACTAGACTGCCCATAGCTTGGGCAGCAAAATATCTGTTTGCTGACTCCTCCGACTTTAACAAATTAGCAAGTACAGGTATTGCTTTCATTGTTGCATGTGCTCGTATGATATCTCTATCTTGAAATAAAATTGCTAGTAGTAAAGCACAAATCCATATGCTACTATCCTCTTTAAAATCGACCTGTATGAGTTTAAGAATATAAGTGCACGCCCAGTACAAGTTTTAAAGTGCATAAATAGATTCCAGTTCAGCAAAGATGAGTGAACATATGAAAAAGGAAAAGAAGTTTAAGTAGTGGCAGGAATTTTGTTGGGGGAAGGAGTTTAAATTATTAAACATAATAGAATTTACTATGAAATTTAAAAAAGAAGACCAAAAGGACCACAATCAAATTATCAAATACAAATTCTCAGCAAAATAAATTAATATAAACAATTAAACACTTGTTCTCAATCAACCAAATGATATAAACAAATAAAATAACACAACATGTAGTTATAAAAAATAATCAAACAATCACAAAAAAATTAACACAACATATAATTTTAATTAAACTTAAAAGATCAGAAAAATGGCTCCTGATGTAACGAATTCAGACATTCGATAAAATAAAGTAAAATAAACACAACATATAAAATGGAAAATTTAAGAGTTTATTAACCTTTAAAGATTTGGCCTTTTAATGAGACTTGAGAGAATGAGAAAATGAGAATGTAAAATATGTTTAAATACTTGAGAAGGACTTGGGATAAAATTTAAGTTAATTTATCAATGTTAATATTATGATCAAGAGATTATCATTTAAAAGTGGTCAAATTTATGCATCTTTTGTAAATTAATTTTATAACCCTATACTAACAATATAATTTAAGAGGGTTCACTAGCCCTCGTACCCCCAATTTGTGCCTGCCCATGACTTTAAGTAAAAGTGGCATGTGCAAATTTCTTCAATCACCGTAAAAAAACGAGAGCAAGTCGTGGCAGGGTTTTAAATGATGCATATGCAGATGCGATCAGAAACTTATAATTCTAAAATAAATTAAAATTAATTGCAAGCAAGTCAAATTCAACTCATAATGAAATAAGAGATGCTAAACTACATCTAGATCACAAGTCTTACAGAATCTTAAGCAATACAATTAGTTTAAGATGGATAATAAAACAACAATAAGCAAGTAACATATAAAAAGTTTAGTAAATGAAGCTTCATACCTTTAATCTCTCTATGCATGGTTATTGTAACTTTTGGTTTAAATTGGAGCTCAACCCTAGATCTTTTTCTTCTTTTTTTCATCAAAGTAGGTTAAAGATGGCGAAAGTAAGAAATGTGTTTCTAGGCAATTTAAAAAGGAAATTCCAAAGAAATCTTAAGATCAGAGTCGAAAATTGTACTCGTGAAAAAGGTATCCTAAAAGCAGGGTATCGCGCAGCATCCTAATGTTTTTATCTGACCTAGCTACTGTGACTTGTATGAGATGTACCAGGCACACAATTTATTTTTATCGCCAACTATCATAGGATCTGCATTAAAACTCTCCAAATCTTACATTTTATATTACGCAATGGTACTGCTTTCTACAAAATCATGACCATAAAAAGTACATTGAGATAAACATGAACAAACTGGATACCTGAGCGTACTCTGACAAACACTGAGAGATTCTCTCAGTGAGGACTTCAACTGCGCCTGCTTCCATAATCTCTATTTTACGTTTTCCATTATTACTAGCAAGAGCAGAGAGAAGCCAAATAGCTATGTTTGAACCATAGATGACTGATGTGCTAGTCTCAGTTTCACTGCTCCTTAGTTCTTCAGTGTGCCTACTAATGCGTATTCCCTCCTTATTCCCCTGGTCTCCCAACTGAGACTTCTCTGTAGAGGTCAGAATTCCAATAAGCGATTGAATAAGATATGCACATGTATTTGATTCACTCAAATCATCCACGACTCTCTGGAGATTTACTTTGGCAGCACAAACAAGAAGTGTAGTTCCTCCAATTTTGACTGTTGCCTTTGAGGAGCTGATTACCCTTCTGGCAATTGATGAAATACACCCTGAGGCACTGGCAATACTGTTTCCTAAAACAACAGGCTGAGCCAGAGAAAGCCGTGACAATATTTCTATTGCTTTATCCAGCGACAAGGGTGTTGCATCAGCAATGCATGAAACTATTGGGGTTATGCTATCTGGGAATTCAGCTAGAACCGACCATGCAGGTTTTATGTTCCCTGTTGCTCCTTCAGATCTTGACAGAATAGCAAGTGCATCTAATCCATCTGATGTGGTAACATATCCACTATTAGCTGATTCCAGAAAAGACACCAATGCAAGAACTGTTCCAGTACGGTTCACACAGTCAGTTAAGGCAGAATCAATTCTACGAGAATGGAGAAGCCGGGCAATTGCTGCTGCTGCATGGGTCCTTCCAGAAACTGTTCCTTCACGCAAAACCCTAGTAGCGTGTAAAATAACCTCTTCAGGAATAGCTTTCTCTGAAACTTCATTGTCCAAAAGAAGATTTGCCAAAGCACAAATAGCCTGCTCTGCAACCTGCAGAATGGAAGAGCTTGCAAGCACCTGTAATGAAGGCAATGCATCCCTAGCGAATGCAGCCAGCTCACGGTTTTCTTTGATAGATAGAAACATTGCTGCGAGGCAACGGGAAGACTCCACTAAGATGCTTTCAGATTCGACATGTAGAAGCTTCATGACTGACCAAAGCGTCTTAACAGCAATGCTACTTTCACGCAAGTCCTTTCTGAGATCAAAGATTCCAGCAAGAGCTGATGCAGCTTTAGCCTCAGTCTCTTCTCTAGTAGAGCTTAAAATTTTAATCATGGTCTCGATAGCATCATTTGAAGCACTACCTTCACGTAACATATCACTGAGGGAGGCCACAGAAAGCAAACTTCTTAATGCATCCAAAACATAAACTTTAGATTCAGGTATATCACTGGTTAACAACGCAGTGAGTTGACTGATGGTTGATGTATCTGATTTGTGGATCAAATGGTTCAATGTCTTTGCAGCAATCTCTTTGCCATTGGAGCTCCCGTTCTTCAATAGCCACAGTAAAGCAGGAACAGCATCAGCACTTTCAACACATGCCCTTATATCTTCACTATGATTACAGAGGTTCCCAAGAATTTTTGCAGAATCCTCCTTTGCTTTTGGAGATCCTGTCTCTAAAATTTGAACTAGTGGAGGTATGCCACCAGCAGCTGTGATAGCCCATTTACTTTCGTCATTCTCATCAGATAGAAGAGAAAGTAATGCAACAGCACACTCCTGTTGTTGCTCTGATGAAAGCCCGAGAAGAGATATCAACAGCTGAATTCCTTCACGGCCCTGAAGGGCATGCCATAATGTGCCTTCAGTGTTGCAGAGTATTAGAAGGGACCTTATCAACTCATCCTGAACTTCATTGCTCGCCATTGTGATCAAACCAACTAGCAAACGTTTTGCATCAGAATTTGCAAGTTTACTAGAGAGTGTGCCATTTCCATATAAACTGGCAAGAGATTCTATTGTACGCTCCTGCACAAGAAATGGCACACGAGGTTTGAACTGCTTGACCAAAGTCTGCTCAATATCAACAGGATCAGATGCTCTAGTAGTTTCTGCTGTGCTGTCATAAATCATAAGAGCTGAAGCTAATGCCCCTAGTGTATCAGCTATCTGTGCAGGTGAAGTGCATAATTCAAGGCTTTGACCAAGGCTTGAGATGACATATGATAAACCACCAGAAATGTTTGCAAGAGCACACATTGCATTCTCCTGCAAAGCTTGGGCATGCTCACCTTGCATAAATTCTTTTGAAGGGGCTATTGTAGCATTTATCAAAGCAGGTATACCATTGATACTGGCAATCTCCCGCCTTGCTTCTTTGCACTGAGCAGAAAGAGATTTTAGGGTACCTGCAGCTTCTGCTCTAACTGAAGCTTCATTACCAGGTCCTAGTAGCTTAAGGAGTAGCTTTGCAGTCTCAGCAGACAAGACTTTAGGACAAACAGATACATCCTCCATCATCATACTTGCTAGGAGAAAACAAACGTTGGCTTGAGTGTTCGACTGTCCTGTTGCAAGCAATTTCACAAGTGTATCTACTCCCCCAGCTTGTATTGTTGCAGACCAGAATCCCTCAGTACTGGTGGACAGGTTTCTTAGAGCTCCAGTCAGTAAGTTATCAACAACATTTCCAGCCTTGAGTCCCTTCTCTAGTTGCCCCCATAGAACCAGCACGACACCTTCAGTTGAAAATATCTTCGAGCCAACATGATCTCTAGCTCCACCTTGAGAAACAGCATATATTGTCTTTGCTCCAGCAATTTGACCTTCCGCTGAGCTGGACTTGAGAAGACCGAGCAGTGGTGGAATGCAACCCCCAAGTAATACTTTTACTCGTAGTTCATTTTCCTTGCATAGAGATCCTAGAACAATAGCAGCTTGTATCTTCACCCCAAGTGATCCCGACCTAAGAAGAGATACCAGTACTGGAACAGCCTGAGAATGTGATCCAACAGCACTGAAAGCATTTTCACGTGTATCAATAAGCTCCAGCAGCTGCTTCAAGGATAATTCTTTTTCTTGTAAAGATGAGGAACTCTGACGCAGCTGCTCAATGCATTGAGCAACACTAGCTAATGTCCCGTCTGGATCCTCCATGCTGCTGCGCTCTCTGCAAATAATTTGGGGAAAGAAATATTTAAGCTAAATTGACAACTTGTCTACCTTAAAAAATCAAGCTATAATTAGCTTCTATATAAGCAAAGGAGTACCATTGTCCAAACTTTAGGGTGAAAAATAATATAAAAGCCACTAAAAACAGATGATTAAAAGAATATCTAATGAAAATTGAGAATTTAAGCTATATTTGTCAACTAAATATAAGCACCACAATATCATTCCCTAGATGGCTAGATCTCAATTCAACAATGGTTTTTATGCCAAACTAGTTGGGATAGGTTGTTTATTATATTCCTACATCTAGGGTAAAAATAATATACAAGCATCACATAAAGCCTCTATTAAACAGAGTATCTGTAAAATATCTGATAATATTTCCTATTCTTAGGTAAACATATTCATATCAGCAACAGCTCTCAAGCTCAAAAACTGACATCTTAAAAAGGATTTGCTAAAGGAAAGCCCTATTTGGTGATACTCAGTTTCTGCAGATAGAACACAAAGTAACATATGGTCCCCACAGATATGTGCTGATTTTAACAATCTCTAATAGAGAGTTTGAAATTTACAAACCTGAAGACAAACGTGATGGCAGTTTATGTAAGCAGAGCAAGTGGCTGTTAAATATAACTTACTGATCATACATTGTAACCCACTAGGCAACAATTAGCACAGCAAGAGTGACCAACCTGGATCCCATCTTCACGAGTGAATGTGGAGTTGGAGGCTCTAGATCATGAGGTTTAACATCCCCGTTTCTTTCCTGAAATTTAAATAATGATATGTTAGGAAATAATGATTAGACTAAGAAGCAAACCATGTAGATAATATCATTTTCTATTTTTGGATGAGTGATCTTCAGGTACATATACACGAGTGACGAGACATTGCAGAACGATGAAGTTCAAATGAAAATAACAAGAATACATAAAAGCATGAATCTTTTTTTTCAGATACGTAATAGTACTACACAGTGCATGATTGTTCTAGATGATGCACACGAGAAAATACTTGTCATATTAAATCTTAGCAGCTGTTCTGTTGGCATATATTAGAAGTAAAGGGAAACAACCCTCTTCATTACACTTGCCAACAAGGAGCATTATGAATTAGACAGACATCAAAATCAAGCTACTTAGAAACAGCTGTCTTGACATAAAGCTTTTACCACAAATGGAAGAGAGGCCCAATTATTTCAACCGAGATTTGGAAAATGTTTCTTACGTTTGAAGTATAGAGCAAGTGAATTTTAATTGTTCAAGAAATATACAAGTGGACAGGTACCAGGTCATTAGTGGAAAGGCTGCTGCCGTTGTTGGCAGAATACCTCCAAGCTAGTGTAGTGGCCATTTTTTCTGAAATTGTAAGATCTATAGATCTACCTCCGAGGCACAGTCAAAAAGCTAAATAAAAGCTTCCTGCAAAATCACCACCACAAATCCAAAATCAAAAATATTTAGACAAATAGACAGTGATTAACCTCCAAATATACAATTGCAAAGATTCCCAATCAAACGCATTATAGGATAAACAAAGACAGAAGAATTGAAGATCAATTTTTCATACAAAAATATCCAAACATGTCAATAAAATTGAAAGCTAACGACTTCAAACCATCAAACAAACCAATTTATATATCAAATGAAATCGATAAAAAAAAACAGGTAGTAATGTATAACATAACATATTCAAATCTCAGTGTCGGTGCATTAATCAGATTTAATTCAAAGCCAATAAATTTCAAAACTATTCAACTGAATTCCCCAAAAATTGATCAACAAAAAGGCAGATCAACATGGGTTTAAATCAAAATTCGAACTTTTTCACAATTGAGGTGAATACAGTTAATGGAGATTTTACATGTCATTACATTGCAAAGTAGAAAAAGTGAAAAACGGGGTGAATTAAGGCAAGAAGATCTAGTTGATGAAATTATAGATTCTTCAGGGGAACTAAAAGATCAAAATTGATCAAAGTAGAGAATATAATTAAAGAACAAACGTTGAAGAGAGAGACTGTGGATTGGAGGAAATGCTATGCTGTCAATGCATTTCGTAGCAGACAAGGGAAGAAGAAGAAGAAGATAGAGAGAGAGAAATATTTTTAGAGAGAAAAAGAAGAGAGAGTGAGAGAGATGGAAGAAAGAAGTGGAAGGAATGTGAAAGCTGGGTAGTAGTAGTATATCGCAGGACCACCGACAGCGCTCCCAATAACAGCGGCTTTAGAGGCTTGAATGGCTTATACTCACTTTTACAGCTTTACTAAACAAAATCATCACTTTATTTGAAAATTAAATTTTTTATAAATTATTTTTAAATATATAAATTCCCTTTTTTATAATTCATATAAATTAGTTTGTGTAAACTAATTTATATGGATTATGAAAATTAGTTTGAACTTAGAAATTTCAGAACAAATTTATGAAACTTGAGATTTTAAAATAGTGGGAATTTAATATTTAATATTTCTTCAAAGTAGTCTATTTGAACAAAATTTTACTAATGCGTCAAATAAACTTTTAATACTTATAACAATAAATAAATTTTACGATATTAAGAAGAATAAACTAACAAAAGGCTCAAACAACAATTAGAAGTAGAAGTATGGCTTAAGTCGACTTAGAATTTGATTAATCGAGTCAAATATGATTTTGAATTGAACCCGATCAGTTTGAACGATATAAAATTATAATTTGAAAATGTTCAAATAATTTATTGAATTTTAAAATTTGCTTATATTTGAATCATTTATATTTCGAATTCAACTTTTAATCGAACGAATATAAATCGAGTTCGAACTATTTACTCATTTTACAATCTTATTTGTATTTGCACTTCCCTTTCTTAGTTGGAGAACAGAAACAGAATAGACATGCATTTGATAATGACCCATTCAGTAGGATCCGGTTAGTATGAAGTTTATTTTTTGGTAAATTAGTCAATTGACCAGTAAAATACTAGTCTGTCAGTACTCTATTGACCAATTGACCAACTTACCCAAAAATAAACTTGATGCTAACCATTTCATAATTACATAATGACCCATCCAGTAGGATACACCTACACCTAATAGCAATAATGATGTTCGCATAGTTACATAATTTTTTCTTCCTTTTTAATTATATTAGAACATAACACTACTCGAGTATTGTTCTTATTTCCCTCGTACTATAATTATCTACTTTGGCTGTTTAAATATAACTGTTTTATTAGCCTTTTTAATTTATTTTAGGCGATTAATAATGTTATAATAGTATATTTTATATTATCAAAGAAAAAAGGACAACTCTGTAAATCCAAAGATTGATCAGGGATATTTAAGATATTCAGCATATCCATCCAACTTTTTGTGAAGTTTATTATTCGTGTTTGACGTGACACCTGGGAGAAAGATTGAGACACGATAACAGAAACAAATAAAGACTTCATAGTTCATTTTTTTTTATTAATTATTAAAAAATAATATACATTATCAATATTTATGTTGATTTTTTAATTGACAATTATATAAATAAATTTTTTTAATAAACTTTTTTTTTGAAAAAATAGGTAATAAATAGAGTCTTTTAATAATTCATACTAATCTCATATATAAATTTATTAAGATACATAACATAGCTCTTAATTATTTATTCTGCCAATTAAAAATGCTAGAAGCAATAGAATTATTGAGCACGCACTAAAATACTTACATAAGGTTAAAATTCATATGGTAAAAGTCAAAATTTAAAAGAAATTTATTACTTACATAAGTTAAAAAATAAATAGAAAAATAGGAAAGTGGATAGATAATGGACAATTTATTTTAAAAGTTATAATTATTCAAAAGACCAAAATCGACAATAACAAAAGAAAATTGTTAATAATTATGATTTTTTTTTAAATTAGAAAAAGAGGATATAATTAATTAAGGTTAAAAAGTAGAGTATATTGAGATAGACCAAATACTCTGCTCACCCTCAATAATATAGATGATATATATATATATATATAGAATAAGGATCAGGTCCGGACTCCCAGACGGGAGAAAATCCGGACCTGATTTTTATTCTTTTTTTTTTTTTGGTAGAACAACTAAAAAAAAAAAAAAAATTTATGGAACTGAAATTTTTCCATAATACAGTGTTTTGGGCGTGTTTTTAATACCTACACCAACCAATGTATGTACAGTCTGCCCAGACTGTACAGACATATTTCGTTATAGGCATCCAAATCACGCCCAAAACACTGTATTATGGAAAAATTTCAATTCCATAAATTTTTTTTTTTTTAGTTGTTTCAAAAAAAAAAAGCAAAAAAAAAAAAAAAAAAGGTCCGTATTTTAGTAGAGTCCGGGATCCCGGACCGGATCCGGACTCTATATATATATATATATATATATATATATATATATATATATATATATATTAAAAAAAACTTTTGCCTGTCGAATTTGTACTTTTCTGGATTAATATCTACAAAGACAAAACCCTTCATTTTCAAAAAATTCTTATATCAAAATTTGATGTCATATGACATCTGGTCACTGGCATTAATTTTGTCCCACACGAGCACATACACAAATAAGTATCACTGATCTTTATTTATCAACTCAATTTTCAATTTTCATTTTTCATAATATATGGGGTACATGATTCCATCCCATGGTTTCAAAATTAAAAATAACGTGATATCTTTAATTTATCATTATCTTTTTACGTACATAGCATTACGCTAATGTCACTAAATTTTTAATCAATATTAAAAATATATTTACAAACATAAAATAAGTCGATTCTCTCTATCTAAAGAAGTAAAGAAAAGGAATTCTCATTTTTTTTTGTTTAGAATATCTAATTCTATTTTTTATAAATTTTTAAATGGAAATTCATTTTTATTATCTTGGTTTTAAAATTATGGAAGGGAGAAATGAAGAAAGCTCACCTAAACTTGGTTTGTGATTAGTTTAGTTAGCTTGGCATTGTCAAGCGAATTAACATTACTTTGTTGACAAAACAAGGCCAACAGCCATCCACTAATTAATTAATTAATTCCTTAAGCAAATATAGGCAGATAGAAAAGATTGACTTGTCTCCAACTAGTGGGGTCAGGTCAAATTCAAGCAGGCAGTAGTAAATTAAATGAACACCTTGAAGAGTTTCCCACCAGCTAAGAAGTTGTCAACAGAGATTCAATACCATCACCAGATCGATCATCCTCCTCCCTATTCCCTAACCTCAAAGTAAGTGATAATAGGTGATAAAGACTAGATACTGTGTAAGCTTTTGATCTACATCAATGCCAGTTTAAGATGATCACACTAAATCACTGTATATATAGCTGTAAGCTTCCAACTGTAACTTGAGCAAAACAATCACCCATGCATCCCAACCCAAACTCGATATAAAAAACCAGAAGAAAGCAGTAATTCCATGATATATAGTGGCCGGCCGGCAAGTAGCTACGTACAGCATGTTAGTTTCTGATCAGATAGTTGAGGGAAAGGAGGTCAGAGGAAGAATCTCCATATGATGTTCAACAATTTAGACAAGGCATATGATAGAGTTCCGATCGAGGAGGGATATTTGGCAGGTTGTTGAGGGGGGGAAAGTTTGAAATGAATGGATTAATTTTAATGAAATAGTAAATAATATACTAGCAGAGGATACGGGCAATATGCATGGCGTATTAAAGCAATATTCATTTTCTATTTATTTAATAATGTTATTCTTTTTTTTATTAAATTTACTTTTCACTTATGCTACTTAAATTGAACCAGTGTTTTATAGATGCATGCATGTTGTGAACTCAAGTGACTGTTATATTTACAATATTCTTCATTAATGCTCATCAAAGCATGCATACTAATGTAATATCTTTGTTTTCATTTAAATATGACAGAATTGCAATAGGTAATGCCCATCTCATTGCTGATCAGCTCCTCTTCCTGCTCCTGAACATCAACAATGGCAGCCAAGTCCCCAAACCTATTCCTTCCCATTTGGGATTTACTATCTCTAAAGTTTTTGGGCATCCCAGTACTCTCCCTCCCTGATCCCTAGGCCTGTATGGCTTCTTAAACAATATTTTAGGGGCCATCATCCAAGGACCAAATTGATGCTCCACTGAGCTTTGAGGACATTCATTAACTGCCTCCATAACCACCTCCTCAACACTAATAATTTCTTCCCGCGCTTTCCCATTACAACATTCCTCTTTTATGTGCCCAACCATGGGCGGAACCAGGGGTCATATTCTGCACAGGCTATGTATTAATACATATATTAATAGTCAATAGCATACATATATTAATAGTCAATATATATATATATATATATGTATATATATATATATATATGTATAAGTATAATAATATTAGTTTATAATAGTAGTATAAAATTTTATACATGCGCTCTATAAATTAAAAAATAGAATAAATTTTATTTTACAATAAAATTCAAATGAAAGAACTTAAAACACAATCAAATATAGGTCGCTACTTGAAGTTGAAGAATTATAACAAAAATCAAGTTCTTTATTTACCAAATTATTTTTACAAACATTTCATATTTTTAAACATCATTAATTTATTTCAGAGACTCTCCCCTTTGTTGATTTCTTTTTGGATTAATTATCTTTGTTTTATATAAAAAATAAAATTTCTACATGAATCTCTCTCACCGATTTCTACATGAAATAAAAAAATAATATTTCTATATAAAATTTGATATCGACCAAAATTTTGAGACGTTTTCAAACTATACAGAATCGCAAGATACAATTGTATCTTCTCAATCGTACAACCGAAAGAAGCACTCCAAGCGTCAATAAATAATTTTTTTTACTGATGTATTTTGACCCCCTTAAAAACGTTCTGGTTTCGTCATTGTGCCCAACCCTCCCACACAAGCAACAAATGGCTGAGAAATTCTCTTTCTCCATCCTGTTAAGATATTTCACATGAATCTCATAAATTCAAGAGTATAGATTAATTAATAACTATGGTGGAGCTTCAACCTAATAAGTTAACCTTTTAGGTGTGTCGATAAGCTCCATGTCTCCTTCAGGCCTCCATAACAATTGGATCTTGTTCAACAGAGCATTATACCCAATTGATCGCCCAAGAAGCCGCAGAATGAGAGATGAACGCCACTTACTTTCAATCCTTTCTTTGAACTCGGGATTTAGAGAAATCATGGGATAGGGTCTAGAAAGCACAGGCTTCTGGATATTAATCATGGGATAAATCAAAAAGGCTTGCTGGATTAATCCAGATATGGCGCTCCGATTCATCCCTTGTATGCTTTTTCCTTAATTTAAGTTCGGATTGTGACAATGAAATGACTCATTACTATAGATAGAATGAAAAATACTGTGTTTGATTCCGATTTGAATAAAAAAAAATCAAGATTTAGAACAAATTGGCACACAAAACAAGATTCGAACTTTTCATAAAAAAGGATTTTTTTGTCCTTCAATAAATATATGATATAATTTGAAAACTATATTTCATATAAAAATTGATATTAATTTTTATTCGTCCTACTCAATAGTGAATGAGTCTTAGAGACTCATGTAAAAATATCATTTTAACATGACATTTACTTCTCTCTTTCTTTTTGTTGATTGACTGTTACCTAATGGCACCCAAGACTGGAACAACTATAAAGTGGTGCTTGAATAAACTTTGCAAATGAACATGAAAGAGGTAAGACTTGTTAGCTCAAGAACCAAGCACCAAAAGGGAACATAAGTTCACCTGTAAGTTAAGAAACCTAAACATAGATTACTTGTAAAAAATAGAGCACGTATTAAACACTTACGGTTACATACAAGAAAGTATTTGTAACTTACAAAAAGAAAATTTCTTGGGGGACTGGGATTTGTGACCGGTTTAGCGACCAATCCTCTCTCACACTTTTTTTTTCTCCTAATTTTTTTTATTTTAACTCAAATTTTCACAAAATTGAATGATTTTGGGTTAAAGGTTTAGTGTTTCGAATTTAGGATTTAGGGCTTAGAGTTTTGGATCAGTCACAATTTCTATTATGAAAATTTCTCTTAACATCTATCTATTTGGCTTCTTTTCTCATGTGGTTATGCCTTATATTTATAGGACCATGCACAACAACTTAATAGGTTCAGGGTTTAGTTGAAGAGGGATAACTTACTATATTTATTATCACCATATCAACTTCCCAACTTGTGAACTTCAAGTCTTCATAATAACTTATTGTCCACAAGATTCGAATGGTTTAAACTAGTCCGAAGTAGTGACCAACTGATACTGTATACATTACGATAATCACATAATATTTTACAACAACAATTTAAATTAATATTACCGAATCACCCCTCAAAAACTGGTTTAGTTTGACTTTTTAAGTTAGGTTGAAAATTTTTGTAATCAAAATTTTAACTATTTTTTTTAAGTATAGGTGCAATAACTATATGTTAGTGATAATGTTAAATTAATAATTATGCTGTCAGAGCAATAAGTGTCGGGGTTAAATGCAAAGCCCCTTTCTATTCAAAAGAGGCGCCACATGTGCGTTGATCTGGTGACGTGGCGCCTATGTACACGTCAGCTGGTGACGTGGTATTTAATATTAAAATTTGACATTTGTCCGCTGACGTGGCATGTCTTTTGAATTTTTTCCAAAACTTGCCTTTGCACAGATTCAAACCCGTGACATATTGTTTGGATTATTGTTCATTTGACCATCTGAGCACCACAAACCTAGTTGTTTGTAATTTGTAAGGAATAATCTTTATATCAAAAACATGAGATTCCCAAAAAAAAAATCACTTCACAGATTTACAAATCAAAGATTCATTTCGTTCATTCCTCTCCTCCCTCTAATGATTCAACTAGCAGGTTCCAAATGAAGTCCAAAAATCCTAGGGCTTCTACTATAAAACCAGCCGTAAAACCTCACATTCTCCTTACATGTATGCCTGCTCCTTCTCCTCCTCCTTCTCCTCCTCCTCTATCTTTTGTGTGTCTTCCGGCAACCCAAATCGATTTTCCGAACGACTCCTTTTTTCGACCGATCTTAGCCAAGTTCGAGGGTTTGACGGTTGCACTCTTCTTCGATTCGCCTAGTAGGGGGAGTTTGGGTGTTTTGGCATGTTGTTTTGATCTTGTTTGGGGGGCTTGTCTGAAGGTTAACTCAGGTGTGGTTGGTCCCTAAAGTGATTATCTGTTTGATGTTGGGTCTTTCTGTCTTTTGGATGATAGACTTTTCGAATCTGATGTCCTTATGTGCTTGTTCGGATATGGGTACCTATTGCTTTTTTATTCATGCTCAGATTTGAAATTGTTTATGTGATTGTACCGATTTAATTGATGTTCATTATGTTTTCTTATGTTTAATTTAATCAATTCAATCTGGTTTGTTCATGGGTGTTTGCTTCGGTCGAATCTGATTTTTCGGTCTGTTTATCTTTTCGGAGGATCTACGTTATGGGTTCTTTGTTTCTTTCCACATTAGATCGATTTGTTTTGAATGTCTGCAATTGAGTGTGATTTCTTCATGGTTGTAACTGATTTGAAGTTTTGCGGAATCATTGTGCTGATTACCCTTTGCTGTAGAGGAATAAATTTTTAGACTTTTTTTTAGTATTTAATTTAATTTTTATCGAAATAAATTAATTGTAACTAATAATTTTGAGTATTTAATTTAATTTTATCAAAATAAATTACGGTGCAAGTTATTATCAACAACAAAATTTATCTAATAAATAAGATATAATAGTTTCAAAAAAAAAGAAAGATATAATAAGTAAGATATAATTATTTGAGCTAGTCTTTATTAATATTAAACTTTTTAACAAAATTTATATTTGTAACGATTCATGTGAATTTTAAACAAGTTAAAGTTTAATTTATTATCTCAAAAATATTAAAATCGGTCATCTTGACTAACAACAAGTCTATTTAGAAGATAATTTATATTAGTAAAATTAGACTTTGTATGTACACTAATCAAATAGATACTAAAGTTAGACCAATATCTTTCAAATTGAGAAATACTATATTAGTTTCTCTTTAATAGTTTTTTTTTTAAATATTTATTTTATTTGTCATTTATAAATTTTGGGGATCTGTTTTGTAGGAAAAAGGTCAAACAAACAGTTTCCTAATGTTAGGCAAAATGATATTCTGTGTGGTATTTTAATTTTTTGGAGAAATCTCATGTTTTGATATAAATATTAATCCTTGTATGATTTTAACAGTTAATATATATTGCTCTAGCAGTCATATGATTAATGTTTCAACCCAAAGGTTGCAAGTTCAATTCTAAGGAGAAGCAATCTTTTGGGAAAAATTCAAAAGAAGCCACGTCAGCAGCGACACGTGTCAAAAGAAGCCACGTCAGCAGCGACACGTGTCAAATTATAATATATAGGGGTTCAAAGTCCAAATTTTTTAATAGAAAGGGGCTCAGTTTGCGTTGACCGGAAGAAAGGGGTTCAATACCCAAATATCAGAAAAATTCAGTGGTCGACTTTACATTTAACCCATAAGTGTCGTTGAAAGTTCAAAGTGTTGTTAAAACAAATATAAAAATGTTGTTAAATGCACATTTGTTCTGACAACATAAACATTGCTATGGGGCTATCAAAAACTTAATTATAACCGTAAGAAATTACGTCAAATTTATTACTACTAATTTTTATGAGTTTAAAAATATAAATAAATATGCTTAATTTTTAATTCTAAAATTAATCGATTTGATCTAAGTTAGATAAATATGCTTAATGTAATCGGTAAAAAATATATTTTATCATCACTTTTTTTCCCCATTTTATAACTCACGACACAATGCAAGAGGAACTCTATCCTTTTTGCGAACTCCATATTTTAAATAAAAATTATTAAGAAAACACAACTTGTCAAGAAAACAAAAAATGAGTTATATAATTTTTAGACCAATGAAAATGGTGCATTTGGGTTAAGGCCACAAAAATGATGTTACAAAAGCCCAAACCTGAAAAGCCCAAAAAATGATTAACTTATCTCAAACCGCTCATCACCCTGTAAAGCCGTAGGGGTAGTTTGGTCATCAAAAAAGTTTCTCGTATTTCGTGTCAGGCCCACTCCTCCCCAATCTCTTTATTTAATCGAAAATACGTAAACTGGCTGGACAAAAACCCTAAAATGGGTCAATTCTGTTAGTTTTATTTTTACTTCCTCAATCCTAAAACAGAAAAAACAATTGGGGTTTTTTCTCAACATATTTCAACCTCACGATTAATCCCCTTTTTTGTTTTCCGTACTTTGGATATTTTCTGTGCTTTCAGGAAACAGATTCGAGTCGAAGCAGATTTGTGCCCTAGCTCTAAATTTCGTTTCAGATATTGCGTGTTCTTTAGTTGGTGTGTTGATTTTTCCTGATTTGTCTTTGTTTTCTCTGATGGTTGTTTTTGATTTCTGATGGTACTAGGGTTTCATATCTCCACACCTATCTTCTAATTGTAGACCTAATCATCGTTCTTGGCCTCCCAATCCAACACCACTGTGAGTACTGACTCATTAATTACATGTAATTTTTTTGAATCAATATGTTCAATGGGGTTGCACCTTTTTAGATTGTTTGCATGGAAATTATTATTGTTTATCTTTTTTATAGGCTTATATTTGAAGTTGTAGAATTACTCTCTTCGAAAAAGATTGTTTCTGATCACGATTAATTACCCTCTTACTACATAGTTGAATACAATGAAGTACTTCTATTAATTTTTGTTTTCTGTATTTCATATGGTCCAATTTGATGGGGACGGGGTTTTGGGACGAAGGTAAATATCATATGGATAATCTTTACACAAAACTAAATCAATTATAATTATTCAATGTATATAATAATGAATTACATCACTATTTATAATACTTTTAGACAACTTTCCTAATCTAAGATAACTGCAAATTAAAGAAACTAAACAACTTCTATTTCATGGGCTTCCAAAGCCTCTTATATTGTTCTAACCAATTTTCACACGCTCGTCCTACATCATTTCTCCTTTGCTGAAAAAAACACGACTACGTCGAGTTTAAAACATCACCGCGAGAATAAGCACGCTGGATCACCAAGGAATTCTTTGCAAACTTGAAAGTTGGCATGTCGATAGCACATGTAAGAGTGAACCTGATATGACTTTTGATAATTGAATAGATATTAGCATGAGCATCATGTTGCGCACGACGATCCCATAATCATGTACGCCCTAAGATAATGTTACAAACATTAAGGGGTAGAATATCACACATAACGGTATCCTTAAGCTTGCCAACGGAAAATGTAACTGAACACCTCTTGGTAACCTGCAACTTTGTATTGGTAATTCATACAACATCATACGGCTCCGGGTGAGGCTCAACTTTTAACCAAAGCTTATTAATTGCTTCCTCTGATATAACTTCCGTACAACTCTCAGTATCAATCAGAAGAGAGCACACCTGTCCCGCACATATAACGCTCGTCTGAAAAATTCGCCCACGATGAATTTGAAAATCATCCTTATGTTTTTAAGCAACAAGTAAATGGTGAAGAACACCTAAACTTCATTCCAAATGAGCATTAACTTCTAAATCTTGCTCACCAGGTTCATATTCGCCGTCCATCGGCTTGCAAACCTAAGGCTGTAAATGAACCAAACAGTTCAGGCTTGACTCAAAAAAATGTGAGCGAGACTCGGATTCGTTAATAATATGATCCAAATTTGAGCTTAAAAAATAGTTCGAATAAAAATGAGTAGAATCTGAGCTAGGTTATACTCGACTCGTTTAAGATTCAAACTACTCGAATTCTCAATTGTGATTCGATACATACTCGATCGATATAGATTCGATTAGATACTCGATACATTATCTAATAATATATACAAAATTAAATCAAATTATGTTAATTAATTATTATTATTTTGTTTTATTTTAAATTTTAATTGTGATTTTATATTTGTAAAGTGTAATAGTAAATATATTTTCTCATTTTTAAGTAAAATAGCAAATTCAATTTATAATTATATTTATTATAAAGCTAGTTATTATGTAGAAACTCGAATTCGAGCTTGAATTTGAAGCTCGCGAGTAGTTTGAATATATTTCGATTCGAGTTAAATTTGATCAAATTCAAGTAATAAATATCCGAGACGAGTCGAATCTGAGTAAAAATTTTCAAATACAATTCGAATTCGAGTTTGAATTTAACGTTTCGAGTCAAATTCGAGTAGCTCTTTGTTCGTTTCAATTCGACTCGTTTACACCCTTATGCAAACCTCTTCGTTTAAGTCGGTTTTCTTGCACGCTTTGTCAACAATAACAAGTTGCCTAGAGGGAGAAGAGGCAACATTCATCTTCGGGGAAGGACGCTCAAAAGACGTGTGCACTTAGATGTGGTTGGCTAGCATTAGAAGAACCCGGGGTATGATTAGGCCTACTAGTAACTGAAGGGTTTGTTGACGATCTTTGCATTTGACCTATTTAAAATAGGCTCCGCAAAAGTACGATCCCTCCGAGTTTGAACTTGATTTGGTAGCCTAACATATTTCTTTTCAAATTATTCTCTACTTGGGTGGCAACTTGAACATCATCATTCAAGAGCAATTTACCTATAGCTACACCACCAATCTCCAGATTCAATCCTCGACTGTACATGAAAATTAAAACTTCTTCAACCCAAGAAAATTCAAACCGTGTAACCAAACTATAGAATATTAAAGTATACTTGGCTACAAATTTACTTCTTTGTACCAACTTAGTTAACTACCAATATGCTCGTTTATACTCCGAAGGTACAAAACGTCGTGTCAATGCAACTTTCATATCTTCCCATCTTGCAGTTGTATACAAATTTCGCTGATGTTGATCCCATCAAATATGAGTTGTTCCTTTCAACTTCGCTTTAGCAAGTAAAAGTTTCCTTTCATCGGATAAAAGTTTCCTTTCATCAGATAATCCACAGTAAAAAGCGGTTGCGGAGATGGCGGAATGTAGTAGCGATGACTTTTCTCTTCTTCTACCTTTCTTTTTTTCTTGTTCGTGTGGTTGATTTCTGAGGAAGGGGGTGGAATAAGGTTGTGTTTGGTAGATTATGGCTAGTGTTTATGTCTTCTGTTTTGACATGATGCAAATAGGTTGGGCAAATTTGATGTAGCAGGGCTTTGTTCGACTAGGGTTTTCTTACTTGGATTTAGTCACCGATTTTGGGACGACGTAGAAGGTTGTGGTTTTGGGTTGGGCACTGATATCAAAATAATGAAGTACATGCTATTTATAATGTTCGAAAAAGCTAAAATCGGTACGAGGCGTTTTTCTCTGGGCTATGCAAGGCGTAAGCCTCGAGGCGGAGCTAGGTGGAAGCCTTGATTTAAAGACCTAAAAGTCCCCAAAAAATTATGAAAAATTACTAATAAAACCATAAAATAATTCATCATTACAATTAAGGTCATAGAAGACATAAATAACCAACGTCACAGTAATGTATCATTACAAAACATCAAAATAACATAATATCATCAAGTACTTATATAGTGAATAAAAAAAATTATTTAATTATTACTAACATGTTTATTGTTTTTTAAAATTACTACTTGAATAACATCAATATTTTGAATTTAAAAACTCATACTTAATCTAATATTTTTGAGGGGATGAAGTTTTAGTTATGGAGGTATTTAAAGTCAATTACTTAATTAGGTTAATTATTTGGATATTAAATTATACAGATTGAAGTTACATGGCTAGCTATACAATAATACAAGATTGGAAGCAATCTATTTTAATTGGGAATATATCTATAGTAAATATTTTGTTTTTAGGAAATAAAGGTAATATTAAAGTTTAGACATTTATTACAATCAATTTATGTTTTTTTTATTTTTAAGAAAAGCACAATTTGTCAACTCAACAGTTATCCTGGCTATTTATTTCTTTGATAATTAGTCACCCATAACCATAAAGAAATCAGTGTGGTAAGAGCATTAAATAATATCTTAAAATTTGGAACTCAAAATAGAAAAAAAACAAAACAGAAGAAATCAGAAAAGAAAAAAGAAAACAGAGGAAGAAACGAAAAACAATATAAAAAAAACAGAGACGTAAGCAGGAAACACAAAGAGGAAGAAGAAACGAAAAAGAGGAAGAAGGAGACGCAAGAAGAAAAGAAAAAGAAGGAGAAGAGCAGTCAAAGAGGCGCGACTCGCGGTGACAGTCAGAAGGAGAAGGAGAAGAAGTAGAAGTAGAAGAAGAAGAAAGATACCTGGAGAAAGGAGGAAGTAGCAATCGCGGTCGAAGAGAAGAAAGGAGAAAGGAGCAGTCTTCGCGACGCACGCCTCTTCGGTAAGTCAAGCCGAATCTGCTCTATTTAGGGTTTTTTAAAGGCCAAATCGAGGTGCACGCCTTGCGACGCCTTGAGGCGCAACGCCACGAGGCGTAAGCTTCGACTGGAAAATGTGCAGGCTTCTACGATTCCAAACTAAGCGGTCGTCTCGCGAACTCCTTCCGCCTCGCTATGGGCGCGCCTCGAGGCGTACGCCTCGAGCGCTATTTCGAACCTTGACTATTTATAATACTCTTAGACAACTTTCCTAACCTAACTTGAACTCTAATAAGATAACTACAAATCAAATAAGATAACTGCAAATTAAAGAAACTAAATAACTTCTACTTCACGGGCTTTCAAAGCCTCTTATATTGTTCTAACCAAATTGTACGGGCTCGTCCTACATCACAATACCTTGAGGTTTTATAGGCTTTTGTTTAGAGTTATATAATTCTTTTTCTTAAGAAAAAATTGCCATATTTTGTTTTGATGATTAATTATCTGAATGTGACCGTTGTCAAAGTAGTCCAAATTATTTGGTTGTCCATTTTTTTTAAAATTTGTGGGTTATTTTTTGTTAAAACAAACATTGTTCAAGACTTATTGGGAGATATACATCTTATGAATGTAATTTTTGTTTTTGTTTTTTCCTTTGACCATTGTACTATAGCAGGGTGGCAGTAGGAGGTAATGTGGTAATGTTAGTAGATGTAAGTATGGCTGTCATAATGAGACAAGAATTGTGAAATTGACAAATTGTTAATTGGAAGTTTTGCAAAGTTCTAACTTTTATGTTGAGGCAGTTCACCAATAGTTTAACAAAAACAAATGATGGTTCAGACACATAAAATGTAATGTTTCGTTCACTTACCCTTGAAGGGGTCTATGGAATTTCAACTTTCTAAAAAATTATTAAGCACAAGTGGCGATACAGTCAATCTAAACAAATAGTGAATTTATATTTGAAACATTATATGGGTATTGGACATTCCGAAATGGAGAATATGCCAATTAGTATGAGATAGATGGAGTAAAATATGCATATACGTGAAGAGAATATATAGAATCTTCTATGAGCAGTGTTGGTGTTGCAAATTGCAGTGATTTTTAAAAAACAGCACGATTAAAGATTACTGTAGTGGCAAATAATTCCTTTTTCAGTGCTCAACCACCGTCAACTGTTCTACTATAGTTGTCTTTTTTTAGTGGGACTGCTCATTGGCTGATTGTTTAGTTTATGTCTTAATCAGGAAGTTTTTCTAGAGAAAGGGAAATTGCAGAACTCAAAAGATGTCATCATATCCTGTTCTTGACAATAAACCAATTGATCAGTGGAAAGTAACTGAACTGAAAGAAGAACTCAAGAGACGGAAATTGACAACAAAGGGGTTGAAAGATGATTTGATAAGGCGTTTGGATGATTCGCTTCGAAAGGAAATTGAAAGTTCTAAAACAAATGTTGATAATGGTTTTGATTGTGCTTCTCAACCTGTAGTTCAGTCTCAAGATGCAATAACAGTGCCGGTTGTTGATGAAAAAACTAAGGACATCATGGATAAGAGTGATAATAGGAATGAGAAGCTGAATTATGATACAGATCAATCCAATGTCAATGATGACTTTTGTTCATTGGGTAAAGACCAAGTACTAGAAGAGACTTCTATATTTGGCACTGTTTCTGCTGGGTTGGAACCGGAAAGGGTAGTTGAAGCAACTATTGAGGAAACCAGTGTTGAAGTAACTAATGTGGAAACAAGTGTTGAAGTAACAACTTGGGAAACCAGTGTTCAAGTTACCACTGTGGAATCCAGTCCAGTGCATGGTGAAAGTTTGGTAACTGAAATTACTTTGAGTGGGCAAGAGTTGCAGAACAATGAAACACAGAACAAGAATGAGGATTTAAACATCCAGCGACAGAGAGAGGATTCAAATCCTCCACATGAGAAGGCCAATCTCAACCCATCTGATCTTGATAACCAGGTATTTGAGGTCAGCAAAGTAACATCTGATTCTATTTCTACTGATAATGTCTCAATTAATGAAAAAATAGAACTAAAGGATAATATAATTGCTGATGATGTCAAATTAGCATTTGATGTTAAGCCTGAGGTGGTGGAGCCATCATCCACCAATGTTGTCCTGGATGATGGCAATTTTCAATCAATGGATGTTGAAGAGCCACTAGAGAACAAAGTTACAGTTGAGGAGACGGATGTCGACAACTCTCATACTCCAGATAGTGCGAAGAAAAATGATATTGGAGATGTTGGTTCTTCAGAAAAGTTAAATTTAGACCGAAGTTCTGGTGATGATTCTATGGAGGAGGATGCATTAGAGAGTAAACAGATAGAGTCAAAGTCTATTTCTGATGAGGTGGGAGATAAGAGAGAGAAAGCTGAAGTGTCTATGGTGAGAGAGGTGGAAGCTCCTGTTGATGCCATAATTGATGATTTAACTGCTGACAGGAAAGTCGAAAATAAAAATGATCTTGCTGTGGAATCTGTGAAAAGAAAACTTAATGGTAAGTCACCACATGTTTTTTTCTTTGGGGTGTATTTATCCTCGATGTTTAAAGTCGGTTTTTATTTTCATCTACTTTGTTAGTATGTATCCCTTGTTTTCCTGCAGAATTTGCCAATAGTAACTAACGTGTCCCTATTGATGTGATTCAATGCAATGCCTTTGAAGTACATGCAATTTGCTATCTCTTTTTTTCCCTTCACAGGAAGGGGGTGTAGGGAAGGAGTTATGCAAATGTTTCAGAATTGACGCACCCAACCTGTAGGTGCTGAACAAGGGTGGCAGCTTTACAAGATAGAGTAGATATTGTTAGGCTTCATATCTCTGTCTAAAATATGTTGGCTGATGGCCTGATAGTGGATCTTTCAGTTCAGCGCCCGAAATAGATAGCTTGTGATAAATCTAGTGAAATACTAAAGGGTTTTAGTTTCAATTTTCAGCAATATGGAAAACTTAAAGAGCTATTACTGGATTTTGTAGATTTGCTGCTCTGTTTGTTTTTCTGTAGAAAGGGAAAGAATGACAAGTAACTAAAGCAAGCTGAAGGAAAAACTAGGCCTCACCCAATATACATAAAAATGTGATGGGAAATTTTAATCCACATCACTCTGCCTTCAAATAAACAACTATCTGTAGTATACTCCAGAGAACCTTCTAGGCTTCTAACTGCCTAATGCATGTGCTGCTCATGTTTCAATGCGTATCCCTTCAAATACATTATATACAGGGCATGTTCCAAAGGATGTGGACTGCCAGGGAAAAAAGGTCTGAATTGACCTTAAACAAAAGCAATACTTAAAAATGGTAGCCTATAAGATTCCTAAACAGAAATAAGACTTAAAAATGGTAGCCTAACAGATTCTTCGATCATCTCTAATGATGTTCGATTTGGAGCCTAGCTAACCCTTTTCGAGCTCACTTTTCCTTGAGCTTTTAATGACTGCATAATAGCCATTACTGTAGATAGATTTATCCTTACTCGAGTGTATTGAAGCAATCAAGATACGAGGCAATTCTTTCATTGTGGTTTAGTGGTTGATTTTTCTTTCTTTAAAATTGTTCTACATACTTCTACAAATAAGCGCAAGTTAAAAAGCTTCTCCAACACTAGGCATTAGTTTGGTGATATAACATTTATTTGTACTGAAGATTGACATTGTGTTTGTTTAAGATCTATTATGATTTTAGTTTCTTATGGTAGTCTTTATAAAATAATCTGCCATGGCAGGCCAAGAAATAGTTGGAAACAGCGAGACTACAAAGAGGCAGCGCAGATGGAACTCTGAAGGCCTTAAAGTCCTTGACCCAGAAATTGCTAATATATCACCGTCCACCACACGTAGGGATATTACACCCAGGACTGCAAAACGTAACTTCTCTAGATCAGACTCGACAGCTAGTGAAGAAACGCCCAAGGAACGTGTTGGTGAGTAGTTATCATGTTTCTAGTAATGCCATAATTTTTTCTTGCTACCTTCTGTAGTTCACTATTAATTTCTTGACAGTCCCACCATCTTCAAAGCCTCCAACAAGTTCTCTTAGGATTGATCGTTTTTTGCGGCCATTTACTTTGAAAGCTGTGCAAGAACTTCTTGGCAAAACGGGTACGATCACCAACTTCTGGATGGATCATATAAAAACCCACTGCTATGTCAGTGTAAGTCCCCTCTCTCTCACACACATCCCAAAAAAGGGCCCACCCATAGAAAAACTGTTGCTATGCTAGGATTTAAGGAATGGAATGCTGTTCAGCATCTCGGTTGTTGGTGGTGCGTGGGGTGTGATAAAATGACATAATTGTCACATTCTTCCATTCCATTGGAATGTATCCCATTCCACCACCTCCCTCATGGAATGAAAATCAAGGGAATTTATGAATTTGTATTCCATCGGAATGATTTATCCTCCAGAATAATCGCCAAATACACTTCTTTTCATTCAATTCCTTCCTCCATTCCATTTCTTCAATCTAAACGTAACATAATAAAATTATGAAATTAGAAATTTTATGTGAATCAAAATAGTTTCTCTTTCCGCAAGATAAACTCTGTATGTAGTAGATCTTTCTTTCTAGGGATGGTGCATGACCTTGTGGAGATTTAGTTGGCGGCAGATCATGTTGCTTATTAAATTTTTTTTGACCTCTTCGTGTGAATGCAGTATTCATCTGTTGAAGAAGCTATAGAGACTCGAAATGCTGTATACAACCTACAGTGGCCTCCAAATGGAGGTCGCCTACTGCTAGCTGATTTTGTTGAACCCCAGGAAGTGAAAATGCGGGTGGAGGATCCTGCCTCTCCGGCAACACCTGTCAACACAGTTCCTGTCCCAACTCCTGCTCCTGTATCTACGCAACCCCAGTCTACCCGTCTACAGGTTCAGAGGCAGGTGCTTCCACCCCCACCTCCTCTTTCTGTGTCTCTCCCTCCACCACCACCACCACCACCACCACCACCATTGACCAACCCACCAACAACAAGAGAACGAGCTCTTCCGCCACCACCTCCACTCCCTGAAAAAGTTGACCCTCCAATTGTCACTCTGGATGATCTCTTTAGGAAGACCAGGGCAACTCCTCGCATCTACTACTTACCGTTGACTGATGAACAAGTTGCAGCCAAGCAGAAGGCCCAAGTGAAAACCACTAAGCAGTAGGGATTAGGCTATAACTTAAACAAGCTGCTCTCGGATTTCCTAGTGGATAGTTAGCATGTAAGATAGTGGTAAGAAAGTGTCATATAATTGCGTCTTTGCAGGTCTGCAGGTGTTGCTTGTAGGAAGGATCTGTCCGTGCCAAGGTGGTGCAGGAGGAGCTTGTTCGCTGATGGATTAGTGTTTTTGCATGGACTCCTTTGGCTTGAGGCTGAATTTTATTTTGAATTTGGACTCCCTAATTGAGATTTCCCTTTCTTAGTAGCTTGAACCATATGTCTCCCTATTTATTTGTCTACCTATCTTCTACGAGTTCCAACTATATTAAACTTCAATGGTGGAAATCTAGCATTCCGATGTTGATACTTCCTCTTATGGATCTATTGTACTTTTAAACTCAATCCTTTTGAAAAACATGAATTTTATCCTTGGTTGTCGCAGCAAGCATATTTTGAACAGCTTGTAGCTTATTTTGAGAAATAAGTTGAAAAAGTAGACTTTGTTTCAACTTTAAAATATAAGGAGTATTAACTCTTTCAATGCACAAAAGAAAAAAATTGGTATCTAGTTATTTTTTTATTTACAAGTTTTAACATTTGAAGTTTATGTCTCGGTTTATTTGCCAAACATTAAAGTAAAAAGCTGTACCAAAATGAGTTGCCTGTTTCTTAATAGCTGTTGTGCAGTAGCAGCATGTTTCCAATGCATTTTTGAGTTGAAGTCTTGGTGGTGTGCAATTAGCATTAGTTTAAGGATAATTGATGTTATGGTTACTTTAAGAGGGTCGATTTCGGTTATTGATTTTTTTTATTTTTTATTTTTGTTATAAAGATATTATTATATTAAAAAAATATATTACAAACTAGTTATTATTTAGCTTTCTGTCAAAAAAACTGAAGGAAGTTCTTGGTCATTATTTAGTTTTAGACATGTTTTCATTATTATCTTGTTACGTGGAGGGTTGGTTATTGTACTAAGGATTAATTTTTATTTTGGTTTTTAAATCTTATTTTTTTGCTATAAAGATATTACTATATTTTAAAAAATGTCATAAATTAGTCATTGCTTAACATTATTTAATTGATGTGTGAGTTAGTTATTGATGATATGTAACACATGATATTGATGCAAAAATTATAAAAGAGAGAATTAGAAAAAAAATAAATTAGAGCATGATTTTGCTGCGAGCCACAAATATCGAATACACATGGTATGCACGACACGTAATAGGGTTTCACCTATCACACTTTCAAGTTAAGGATGTAAAATGAATCAAATGATCCGTACTCGTTCGACTAAAAGTTTAATTTAAGATTGATTCGAAATATAAACAATTCAAATATGAGCAAATTTTAAAATTCGAAAAAATGCTTGAACATTTTCAAATTGCATTTTTTTTTGTTGATACACTTGGGCATTCGCTCGAAAAGTTCAAACTGTTATAACTTCATTCGAGGTCGTGCTCTACTCGGTACCTAAACGAGCTTCAATCAAATTTTATTTCAGACTCAATAAGTTTTATGAACCAAATTTGAGCAACTCTATACTTAACTCAACTCGATTTATTTATACCTTTAATTCAAATACCCCACATGACATCAGTTAAACATTAGTCTATTTAGCAATTCTATCAATTTATATAGACAAAATGTTAAGTAATGACTAATTTGTAATATTTTTTTGAGTATAATAATGTATTTATAACAAAAAAAAGATTCAATAATAGAATTAAAATGGACCCGTAGTACAATAATCAAAATATTAATTAACTCGATAATGATAAAAAGTCTCCAAAATGATATACTGTGAATGTTTATATTATCTATTTAATGATAATATTTAAAAAAAAAACGTATAATAAGTGAGATATTTTTATAATTATATCCAAATTTATGTGGAGAAAGATAATTTAAAGCATATCTTAGTTAAGCTGATTGGCGTTTGATTGCATCTTAAGTTCTTAACAGTCCACATCTTAATGTCTATTAAGAGCCCACATATTTGTATTAATAGATCATCTTAATAGTTAGATATAAATACGAATTTAAACTATTCAGAGGATCTCAAACATATTGACATAGTTTTATATAAAAGTTATAATTAAAATTTTAAGTATAACAAACCAAGGCTACTTAACAAAATGACATAATTTTATATAAAAGTTACAAATTAATTTTTTTTATAGATAAAATTTAAAAATAAAAAACTTAATCTTAAGTAAAAGTAGTCATTTTATTAAAATTTTACTCAATAGTTAGAAAAGTTATACCTTACATTACGTTTTTTAGTTACCGTGAAGGTAAGTTGGTCTATGATCAATACTACAATACTAATAACACGCAAAGAGATTATCTCCTGACCTACGTGTTGACTTGTATTAATCAATTAATCAAATTAATTTTATGTTAACCATTTTTCTTTTTTTATTCTATAAATAATGTTTGGTTAGTGTAAATTTGTAACGCGGTAAAACATTGTCAGTAGGTCTCTTATAAGTAAAATCTGAGGAGCGGAACCCGAATAGTGAACACGAACCACGTGACTCACACGTGCATTTATTTGGGATTCTTATAATAATTGACCAGGGCAATTTTTTCGTTTGCCGCAGCTCCCAGAGTTCATCTCTATCTGCAAGTCGCAGAAACCCTAATCACAGTAAGATCTTCTCCATCTCATTATAGTATGTAGTTGCCAATACGAGCTCAAACTATATATAATAATCATTCTATCTTCTGTTATACAGGAAAAGAGTATCCAAAATGGTGGCCGGCAAGAAAACTGTAAACTCCTTCTCCCTTTTCGTTCAATTTCACTTTTATTATCTTCAATTTTAAATATATATTTTTCATTGTTTGGATTTTTTGCGGTTTTGCTTTGGCAGAAGAAGACTCATGAGAGCATCAACAACAGGCTGGCTCTTGTAATGAAGAGTGGCAAATACACTCTTGGTTACAAAACCGTTCTCGAATCACTTCGCAGCTCCAAAGGTATATATCAATCTACTGAGTTATTTTTTGTTGTTGTTGTTGTTGTTGTTGTTATTGTTGTTGTGGTTAATGTATTCAATTTACAATTTAAACTCCCCACTCATTTAAATAAGAGCCCAAATAAATTTAGTTATCTTTTGGAATTATTATGGTATTTTTATTATATTTCAGAATGTGGGGATTTCTTTGTGGTTGTTAGATTAACACATTTGATAGGAATGAGTAAAAACTAAAGAGATAATTAACTGTGGATATGCTAGTTGATTATTTATAGAACGTTTGCTTTTCTTGTAGATTATACTAATAATTTTCAGCTCAATAACAATTGAGAGCAGTTTGTTCGGTCAAGATTTAATATTCTGGTTACTTGTTGGGAATGACAGGAAAGCTGATAATCATTTCGAACAATTGTCCGCCATTAAGGAAATCTGAGATTGAGTACTATGCAATGCTTGCAAAAGTTGGTGTCCACCATTATAATGGAAGTAAGTGGCTGATATCTTTTAGTTTTGCACTTCTACTGCCTAACTGGTTTGTATTTCCTCATTGATTACTGGTGTTCAGATTTTTTCTCCTGTGCCTTTAACTATGATGGCTTTTCTCACTGTGTGGTTCACACAGTATTGTTCTGTTGCTTTGTAAATTTGATCATTTTGATTTTCCATGGAAATCAGTGGTAGTGAAATAGTGAATTTTACCTGCATCCAATGTTCTAAAAGGCGGCCGGCCGGAGGCCTAGGCGAGATTTTTTATTTTAAGCCAATTTTAATATTTTATCCACATTTATCCAAACAAAACAATAATATAAAGTAAAACAATCTATAACAAAGATAATAAAGGCTTTTGCTTAAAGTTCAAACACATATATTTAACGTATTAGTTTTATTTGTAAACAAGATTGTTATTCAATAATAAAATTTAAAATTTCAAGAATTCAATTCAATATTAAAACTTTAGAAATTAAACATAAATTTAAGAATTATATTGAACTAAACTAAATATTACATATGTATCATCATTTATATAATTTGAAGTTGATACAAGTTCAAAAAAGTGCAACTATAATAAAATTATCCATTTTGACTCACTTGTTCACTTCTTGTTGTTTGATATGTTACAACCTGCATTATGAATATGGTAAATCATTAGAAAAATAAATATATCAGATCTGGGTAGTTATTAAATTAAATAAAAAATTTCTCCGCCTAGTCTGCCCGCTTAATTTCTTGGAGGGATTTTTTGGCCTAAACAAGGCGCCAAGGTGGGTCTAGTGCCTAGGACAAAAACATGTTCTTCACTATGAGTTTGCTGGGTGATTCATCAATTAAATTTTTAACTTGTTTTACTTGTATGTCGAACCTCACGAGTCATGCCACTCAGTCAAGTATAGCTGGGATTGGTGCATTCACTTGTTGAGCTTTGACATCTCATTTTAAGTAACTGTTAAATTTGAAATATTTTTTCTGATTCTTCTCGAGCTTGCTGGAAGCCCGGGACACACTTTCCTTGACAGAAAGAGAAATGACACTCAGCTGGTAAAACCTAGTCATGTAACTTAGAAGAATCCCTCTGAAACTCTTTGGGCATAGCATTACCTATTTCTTCTACACTGCTCTACTTTTCTTTTTTGTAAATTAGTTTGAAATTAGAAATATTATTTAATAGAAGTGTTAATTGTCTCAAAACTTGAAAGCAATATTTGCTTGCAATGGAAAGACATTTTGGTATGCATATCAATTATCATGTTTCCAATTATCTTACTAAACACCATGGTGTAGAATACAAGTTGTGTACCTCCCCGACTGAATGCTAGCTGTTTTTAAAAAAGGTTGAAGAAGACTTGTAAACCTGTCATTTAATTCCATCGTCATTTCAATTTTGTGCCGAGTCTGTTGATTGTGATATTGATCACTGATGAAATGGTAATTCCAATGTAATACTGGCTTTTGGGTTTGCGTGAAAACTATTTACTTGATCTTGAGAGTTAGTTCAATTAATTTGTTGAAGGATTTTGCAATATTGCAAAATCTCATATTTTCCCTGGTGAACTTGCGCAGACAATGTTGACTTGGGGACAGCTTGTGGCAAGTATTTTCGCGTGTCATGTCTTAGCATTGTTGACCCAGGTAAAAGTGTTTAGGATCAGAAGATTTGGAACTTTGTTCGACAGTCTGACATTTTGATTGACTTGCTGCTTTGTTTTTGTGCAGGTGATTCTGATATCATCAAAACATTGCCGGGGGATCACTGAAAAGTTGTCTTTGTTGCGTGCGCACACAACTTGTCTCAAATGAGATAGGCTTCAACCTTTTCAGTTTTAATATTCATAAACTTTAAGAAAATGTTAATTTGCCAACAAAGCTGAATTTTGGTTTTTTCCTTGACATGTGTTCCCCTTTTCAATTACTAATGTTGTTTGCAGTTTAATGTGGTTTAGTTGAGTTGATTATCAACAGGTTATATAACTTGTAAGTTAGATAACCTTTGGGGGTTATTATGGTTTTAACTCCTTGGAATTGGAGCATGGGGGCAATGTCCTCTCAAGTATGGTGAAGATCTGTGTTTTGATAAAGGGTTCCTGTGATACGTGTGTGGGCTTAGATAATTAATTTGAGAGAACTGAACTACTGTAGAACAACAAATGTAGTGGGAAAAAAAATCTACATTATATATATATGTATATATATATATATGTATATATATATATATGATTTATTAGGGTGAGCTGAAAATTAAAAATCAGTTATATATATATATATATATATATATATGCTGAACCCTCATATTTTTTGTGTCCAAGGGTTTCAATTTTCAAAATTTGAAACTACGAATTTAATTTTCTGTGAGAACGTGTATGAAAATAGATGGTAGGCGAGATCAAAAGGAGACAACTTAATAGTGAGATATGTTACATGAATTTTGACCCCTTTTCCAATTTATTCCTGTTCGTAACTTCTGATATATTAGAAATTTAGAATTCTACTAAATAAATACTCATATATATTCCAAAGAAAAGTGCCATTTCTTTATTTTTTGTTTTACAAAAAAATCTTGCTTCTTTTATGTCATGGTAATAGTATAAAACTATAAAATTATACATTGTCTTCAATACATCAAAATTTCATTATGATGTCACTATTATTAATTATCAAATTAATATAAAAAAATTATGAATAAAACTCTCAAATTATTATTATAGATAAAATATATATATATATATATATCTATCTAATAAAATACAAATGATTTTGAATTTCCCGCTCACTCAATAAATCATCTGGGCCGTCCAAAGTTTGAGATAAATCCCACCGTTAATACATCTATCTAATAAAATACATCTATTTATCTAATAATCTAATAATAATTTAATAAAATACAAATGACTTTAAATTTTCCGCTCACTCAATAAATTATTTTGGTCGTTCAAAGTTTGAGATAAATCATATTGTTCATATAGTTCCGGAGGCACGGGACCCAGCTAGTATATATATATATAACTTCAAGTTTACGAATAAAACTCTTTTATGAAACTAAGGGATTACCAACGCTAGCATTATTACTACACATATCAAGATTCGTTTTACATAGACTAACATATTTTTCATCAACAAAAAATAAGAAACCTTCTTTTTTTAATATACATATCAAAATTGTAAGAATATTAAATATTATCTCCATTTTAAAATTAAATATATAATTTAACTTATGAAATCAAACGACATTATATTAAATTTTAAAATAATATAAATTTATTTAATTCTAATTGAGATATTAATTATACTTGTAAAATAAATAATAAAAATTATTAATTATAAATTTTATTTTAAACTTTGATAAGTTATATTAATTTTAAATTTTATTTTTAATTTTGAAATGTAACGATTAGTAAATTTCCAAATTAAATCTTTGACAGCCGTAAACAGAAGTTTCTGACTCTAATTTCTAATTTCTGGACGGAGCACGTAGTATCTTCAATATGATAATATAACTGAAATACAAAATTTCGTCGTATGCTCAAATTTCAACACAAAAATCCCCCCTGCAATTCTCTATCCGTTCTTCTTCCTCTCTTTTCTGCTCTGTATAACCTAGCAACTAAAACCCAGAATTTATTTTTCTAGGGTTTGCAGAACTTTCCATATCTACATCAGACCCTCGAAATCTTTATTCTCCTTCTGGGTAACGCCCCATTCTCTCTCATCTCCTTCTGCTTCTAATTTCTTAATTGTTCTGCTGAATTTAATTAGCCGAATCTCCACCCCTTTTGTATCAATTTTTGTTCTCTGCATCTGCTCAATTGGGCGATGCAATTGCAAGCCCTATTGTGCCGTTTACATATTGAACCCTGGGGTTTCAAGATCGGTTTTTACTAGATTTTGATATAAAGATAGGATTTTCAATCTCATTGTAGTTTGTGTGGCTGGTGGTGGGATGAATAGTGTTTTTAGTGAGCAGATACTTGCAGACAAGCTCGCAAAACTCAATAGCACTCAACAGTGTATTGAAAGTATCCTTCTTTTTAATTTGTTTAGTTAGTTTAATCCCTCTTCCATGGTAGTAAGTAGTTCTTAAATATTTTGTGTTCTTTAACTTTTCTTTGTAAATTTTCTTTAAGTGATTCCGTTGAATGGAATCATGTAGTTGAGTGCCAATTTGCCTTGATGCAATAGTAACTTGTAATATCTAATATGTAGAAATTGATTAATCCCAGATGTAGCATTTCTTATATGTTTACAGAATCCAACATGCAACATATTAGAGCAACTGATTGGTGAAATTTTCTAATTTTCATGTTGTATGGGAAAAGTTTACTGGGTAAAATTATTGTTATAAGGATCCGTTTTAATTTATAACTGTAAAAGTTTCTCTCTTACCAAATTCTATACATTTAGTGACTAATGATCTACATTTGTGAGGAATACATTATCTCCCTTCACTTTTCAGGTCTGTCTAGGACATGACCTGATTATTTGCTAAAAATGACCTATTGAATTTTTGAAAAAGAAATTGGTTTATGTTATAACTTCTGCGGTTGGACAGTGATTTCTTCTCTAAATTGAAGAGGAGCTCCTTTCAGCTTATAAAAGACACTAAGCAGAAGTTATATTAACTATATGCAGTCTGTTCAAGTTTCATGTAGTGTTTATAACATAAGTTGTGTCATAAATGGACTAGAACCTAGAAGAAATCGCACGTGATTTAACTTTAAGCTCAGTACCAATTGATGTAGTCATTAAAGAGAAGAGTTCAGATTTGCTGGTGTTTTCTAAATTTTCTGTTGCTAGTGCTTCAAAAAATTGATTTTATTTTTCTCTTTGAATATATGTTTTATGTTGTGCGCTTGCAGAAAAGAGCTTTTTTATGTTCTGCGTGTATATATTACATGAGCATTAGGGAGTTTAAAATCACCATATATCCTTGGAACAGTAGTAACTAGCACAATTATCTTGAAGAGGAGTTTTATCCTTTTGGTCAAATCAACCGGTAGCCCTTTGTGGATATTTTGAATGTGCTTGGTGCGTCTTGAAGTGTGCTTATTTCATGTGTGTTTGTGTTTTTATATGTGTATGTATCAATATGTCTACTTTCGCAATGCTGGTAATGATTTTATGACACATTTGTAAGGCTATTTTTTGTTGAATCCATTGTATCATTTGTTTGTGTTATGCAACACTGAAAGAATTAAAAATGCCTTAACTTCTGTTATCCTGAAGAGGGATCACATGTGTATATATATATATTTTTGACTATAGTTCACATATTTGTTGGAGTTGGTATACGCACAAATATTGTTAAAGCATATACATAATAACTTTATGCAATTTTCAAGTTTTAAAATGAGCTTGTTGGGAAATATTGTCGATCTTGCTGTTAATTTCACCTTAGGAGTGCTGAATTAATCTTTTATGAAATATTTGTCTTAAGGTCTTTTAGTTGTTTGGATCCTTTATGTCAATCTTGTTATCTTGACTTTTGATTAGCATTATCTCATTGGTGTATATTTCACCGGAGCAAAGCAGAGCTGGTTGTTGCAACATGGAGTAAACAGTTCCACAGTTCAGAGGTCGTTCAGAAAGTTCCCCTTCTGTATCTTGCTAATGATATCCTACAAAATAGCAAACGTAAAGGAAATGAATTTGTCACCGAGTTTTGGAAGGTTCTCCCTACAGCACTTAAAGATCTTACAGTGAAAGGCGATGATCATGGAAAGAATGTGGTCTCCAGATTGGTATGCCCCGTTCTTTATCCTTTGAACTTCATTTGGTGCATGCACTTGGTGAGGGAATAAATAAAGAAAGAAGGAAGGAAAACAAAAGGAAATGTGATTTTCTCTCTCCTAATTATAAAAAATTCACAATTAAAAGTTCTCGAGAATATTGGGGATCATGAAAAGGATAAGAGAAAGGACCTACCAATTATTTCTCACTCTTTAAATTTTCTATTACCTTTCAGTTGTGTAGGAGACATATTATTGAGAAATTTACGCCGTATGTAATTTTTTTATTTTGGTAATCGCTATCAAACCTGTTATCTATCACTTGCTTAGACTCCACTTGTATTCTAACCATGCATCTACTTTCGCAAAGGGCCAAGATGCCAATATTTTGGTGTAAATCATTAAGGTGGCACTAGTTAGTTGATAAATGTGTAGCAAGCTATGATAATCTAATGGATAATAATTAGTAGGTTGCTATTTGGGAAGAAAGGAGAGTTTTTGGGTCTCGTGCAAAGAGCATTAAAGATGTGATGCTTGGAGAAGAATTACCTCAACCATTAGAGTTCAGCAAAAAACGTTCTCGTTCTGTCAGGATTGTTAAAAGGGATTCAAGATCGATAAGAACGGTGAGGGTCACAGCTATCATTCTCCTACTTCCTTCTTTCCCCTTCAATGTTTTATATTAATTTACTTAAGCTATTTATATTTGTATCTTATATTCAACTTATATTTTATGATTCTTATCAATCTGTTTGGGATATTATGTTTATTCTTATAAATCTGTTCTGGAAATTGCTTACTCTGTAAATCATTATTTTGAAAACTAGAAACTGACGATTGGAGGCACAGCAGAGAAAATAGTGTCAGCATTTCACTTGGTACTTAGTGAACATTCCACCGAAGATGAAGAGATGAATAAATGCAAGTCTGCTGTCCACCGTGTTAGGAAGATGGAGAAAGATGTTGATGTAGCCCTAACCCAAGGTAGCTGTCAATGATATGAAGTTAACACCTATCTTTTAATTCATTGATGTGGTCTTTGATGATGATTATTTTGTCTCTTGCTGTTTCATTTTCCTGAAAGTGATGCTTAGGTTCATTCTTTGATGCTCTTGACATTGTGGTGTCTAAATCTTAGTTTTCCTTTTATTCAGCAAAGGATCCAAAGAGAAAGACTTTGGCCAAAGATCTGGAGGAGGACGAAAATCTGTTGGCTCGTTGTATTGAGAAACTTAAAGTTGTTGAAACAAATAGATTGGCCCTCGTATCTCAATTAAGCGAAGCACTAAATGAACAGGTTATATGTCAATATAATTTGATGTATTCCTAGGTGATAAGTAGTAATCAGTTGCATAATCTGTGCAATGCATGTGCTTACCTATTTTTTCCCCTTCTTATCAGGAATCTGAACTGGAGAATGTTCGGACACAGATGCAGGTTTGTATTCTGATAGCCTTAAACCTCAAACAGTTGTATGTTCCTTTCTATGTATTCTTCTTCCTCTGCTGAATAGATGAAAATGCTTTCTTTATGTCACAACATTGTATATTGTAATTTGCATGTTCCTTTTTTGTATCTTTATGTAGAATATGTTATACCATTACATTTTTTCCCACTACTTGAAAATAGTTAACTGCTAAAAGTAGTTGAAACTGTTGTCAAAGGTTGGAATTGCCACTTTGGGTTTTTCTGGTCACCCTTAGATTGAAATTGGAAATGCAAAGAATACATGTCATAGCTTTAAACCTAACTTAGTGTAGTATATATCTACTAAGATAGTGTTTATTGAATAGTCATTATTGCAGCACTAGCTCTGGTTGACATATGCTTGTCATTTATGTTTCAGATTATGGAACATTATATTTTTAACATTATGAACGGACTTCCCGGCCAGATAATTATCGGACATCCATCTGTAGATGCATTTGCAAGTATTATGGATATATAGCTGGCTGGTTTTGCTGTTTAACTGATTTAAAATTCCTTGAAATCATCAATTCATTCATTTCTATATTTATATGAGCAAAGTATGTTACTACTGTAGTTCTGTTGAGCAATATATGCCGACATGGTGCTAGTGTGTTACATTGACTGGATTTTCAGGTGGCACAGGCACAAGCAGACGAAGCTGGCAACTTGAGAAAGCTGCTCGATGATGAAAACTATGTTGCTGATTCCAAACCGTCAACTGCAACCCCACCACCGGTGGATGCCAATGCAAAAGGAGGACAAACACCGAAGAAGAGTGCTGCAGCCATCGCAGCAGAGGTTGCAGACAGGCTTGCAGCTTCTAGCTCCTCTCAGTATATTATGAGTTCTGTTCTCTCCTCATTTGCAGCTCAGGAGGCGAAAAACGCTGGGCTGACGAAGCCTTCTGCAGTTTCCAATTCATTTCCTACCCAACCAAACAATATAGTCAGCAATTCCATCTCGAAACCAGAACAAGCCTATCCTGTTTCAGATCCCAATGCTTTTATGCCAGCACAGCCCCTCAATAACAATCATTATCATTCGGTCATGGTGCCCCAACCCACCATGCAGAGTCAAGTTCCCAACTCTCAAGCTCAATATATCACGCTCACGAACCCACCTTCCCAACAGTACTTGCAACCGTCAGGTAGTATCGTGACCACATATGGTTATGGTAATGTTCCTCCTTTGCCACAAGGGCCACCTCCACCTCCAGGTTACATGATGAGTCCCATGGTGCCCTTGACTCAACAGCAACCGCTAACGTTTGGCCATCAGCCATCAGCGTTAACTCAGCAAAATCCAATGCAAATGCTTCAGCAACCACCTGCACCTCCTAGTTTCCGGCCTCTTGGCGCTCTTCAACCTCCCGGAATGGTGTACTATGCTCTCCCTCATCAGTAACAATGACTTCAGTTAGTTTAATAGACCGTGTTCAGGTAGAAATTCTGGACAATTTTGAAATCTTGTTCTTTTGCAAATTGGTTTTGTTGAGAGATCAATACAAAGAGGTCTAACGATAATTTTACAGGTATATTTGTGTTTGGAAGTTGAAACAGCTCTCATAGTGCAGGTGAAGAATAGTGGTTTCTTTTTCCTCTTCAGATTGGGTCAGAATTAGGATAAAATCATTTGTTAACATAACCATTTTCTTCAGCAGTTCATCCTTTATCTTATCACCTCATATACTCTAATGTTACGTTTGGATTGAAGGAATGGAATGGAGAATGGAATGATTCATTCCACTCTAGTTGGAATGATACTCCCTCCATCAAAGAATAAAATTCAAAATAAGAATAATCCACTCTAATCGCAACTAAAAACAATTTTTTTCATTCCATTCTCACTTTTATTATTTCAATTCAAACGTAGAGTAAATGATGATTCAAACGTAGAGTAAATGATGAGTTAGAGGCTGTCAATTTTGTATTACCTTGGCTTGAATTATTCTGACTAATATAAATCTCCTCCGAAGCTGTTGTACCAATCATATAGAATAATCTAAAAGCAGAAGAAATTAGAACTTTGACGATAAGGAAAATTAGTGTATATCTATTGTAAGTTTAGAAGGATGAATGTTAGTTGGTTTTTTAAAGTTTTTTTTTTTGGTGAAGTAATATATATATATATATATATATATATATATATATATATATATATATATATATATATATATATTGTATTCTAAAAACTTTCTGGATGTTCTAAGAAATGAAGTCATTAAAGTTATTGATGGTCTTCTGATTAAAAAGAGAAAAAAATAATTGATGGATTTAACTCTATCTTGGAATAAACTAAGAATAAATAACTCTAATTGATATGTAAATAGTAAATAATATATATTGCGAATGTACGTGTCAATAATTACGTGCAATATAAATTTATTGTAATACATAACATGTAAATTAATTCTAAGAATGAACATAAGAATATAGAAGCACTTGAGATACTGGGAATTTTTTTTGTTGGCAAACAGTAGTATTGGAATTGGGAGTGCCAATTCCAATATCTAACCATTGAATCGATGTTCTTTTAAGACAAACCATTACATTTTCAAATTTTCTTGAATCACACTAACAATATTTTTATCCAAAAGGTTGTTTGACTGAATAATGTCTCCACATAAACAGATATCCCTTTACCTGCTTAGTGCCACTATACAGTGGATCAACACAATATACAATGCAGCTGTAAATAGCTTTAGATAAAAAAAAAATATCAACACTTCATTGTCTTTCTAAGAAGGAAATCCTTTATAGAGAGAGGCAAATGGTAAACGATTGCCATTATTGTGGAGTACTGTCCGATTGAGAACCAAGAGGGTGGATTTTTCCTCAGCAGTGCGACTACGGTCTTCTTAGCAAACTCTTCAGAAGGGGTTGACTTGGAGCCTTGCGAGAAGTAAGCTCTAGCTCGGATTGCTGCTTCGAATTGCTTGTACAATTTCCATTCTGGCATCCGACTATAGTTGGCTATGGCAGAATTTCCAATGTTTGACTTGACAGCTCCAGGGACAACGTTAATCACATCGATCCCGAAAGGCTTGAGCTCCAACCTGAGATGAATTGTACAATGTTCATATAATCACAATTCCCCCCTCCCCCCCCCCCCCCCCCCCCACACACACACACACACATAATGCCAGCAAAAGCTGTTAAAATCTCACTCAAATGTACTGTGATTAGAGAATATTTGCGTAAGAGATGGTATACGTCAATATAAAGACTTTATAGGAAAAGACTTTAACATCTCACTTCCACCAAACAATATGGCAAAAAATTTGAAGAAATGGTCATTCATGACATAATGCAATAGATAATAATGCTATTATCACTTTCCTCAAACTGCAGTGTTCCACATTAGTTTGGGATAACAAATATGTAATTGTTAGACAGTGAAGAAGTTCGCAGAACCACAAAAGGGAAATAATTTTCTTTGTGGGAAAAATAGTGCTAAATTTATAAAAGACAGATGAAAAAAAGAATATTTTAGACTTAAGCCTAGGATAAAAGATATGGTGTCCAAAATGACATTTTTTAATTTTTGCTCCTCTTTCTCTTTTGTGTGCGAGTATATTTGGATTTTGGAGAAGAGGGGATTTTGGGTTTTTTTTTGGGCGCTGGTGTAAAGGTAAATTGCATTTTATGCAAAGAGAAGAAGACAGTGATTTTGATCAACTTAAGCTATTGTATTGACAAACCTCAGGGTATCTGTTAGAGAATGCAGTGCAGCTTTAGATGCAGTGTAACTACCTGACCATGGGCCAGGGCCTAACACGGTTATGCTTCCCATGTTCACAATCTTTCCCTTCTTCCTAGATGCCATGTGAGGGACTACAGCTTGAATCATCCTCATCGAACCTATATGCCCACATAATAATGATGAATAAATGAAAGAAATAACCTTTCCGTTTTCATAAAAGTAAAATAACTGGTCATGCATCAATTGAACATGCAACCTTGTAAAAATAAATGAAAAGCTGCACAAAAGCCAAATGTGTAGCATATTGTAGAAACTAATTCAGGTGACAAAAAAAATAAAAATAAAAATAAAATACCAAGGATAAGATTCTTTCAGGGAATGTACTGGTCCATTGGAAAAGAAAAAGAAAGCAGCTCACACTGAGCTCGGAAATTAACGAGCAACAAATTTGAGAATAGGGATCAAGTAGTTACTGATTTTTTTTCTTTCTTTCAATTTCTATAAAAATTTTAGTTCAGGGACAAGTAGAATCTCTTGATCACATGGTTAGATGAAATATCTAAAATCTATGTCAAATTGATAGGTGTACATGTATCAATCAAATGAATTTTGTTCGAATGCATGCGTAAATTTATAGAGTTAATGACACAAAGAACGACACCTTGCACTCTTGGAAAGTTTGGGATACATGTTTCAAAGCAGCCACCTCAATTTTAAAATGTGCAAGGCTATTAGTAGTAAGAATTGTTATTTCCACGAGCCTTTTTGATGGTTCCACAAGCGGAGAAAATTTGCAGTTTTGTTTGGCCATTAAGCCTATTGGAAAGGTCCACTTATAAACTTGAAATTTAGATGTTCCATTAGTAATAAGCATAACAAGGAATGCCACAGAACAAACTGCAAAGTTGACCGTCAGTTTTCATAAAATTCAGATACACATAGGTTATCCCTTCAAAACACTACATAATGGTTAGCAGAGGCTTCTCTTTCGAGTGTTAAGTGCTTGAAGTGGTTTTCATCATGACAATGAGTCTGTGATGCTGGTATGCATCACTAGAATAATATACAGACTCGATATTGTGTTAATACTATTACTTCACAAGAATGCTATTTCCAAAGAGACAAATCTAAGAAGACAGAATGAAGCGAATTCCTTTTATTTTATAGAATTGTGGATATTTTACTTTTGTGCCTGTACTCATTCATAGTTAATTGGGACCATTTCTTGGATTAAAATATGTACTGCCAGAGGTAAACTCAGTTCAATAAAACTATTCTGACATACGAGATTTTGAGTAATTTCCAATTTGAAGTGTGGGGAAAAGTATGGTGTCACTTAATCTAGCTTACTCTGAAGTGCCCAAATTAGCAGGGAGGCTTGCCTTCACAGACTATTACTCCTCAAAACAACCTCTGGACTATAATCATGAAGAAATTCAATTAATAACATAACAGGCTTCTGGAGAACAGTCATTTCCTCGCCCTGTCAATGCTGACACTGTATTCTAAAGTGTTAGGAATGTCCTTTGCCCAATTTGTTTTAGCTGATGCAATTATCCCCTACTTAAATTGCACCGTACGTAGTTAAGGACCTTAAGGTGAAACGGTTGGAAAAATATTCCAAAAATAGGTTTTAAAAATAAAAAATAAAACTAGGATCATCTTTATGGTTTTATGTGAAACACTGAAACAACAAATATATATACTAGAGTACGAATTTGTTACCTAATGTTTGGTTGGATTAGCACGTTTTGAAAATCCATAGTCTCCAATATCCTCAAGATCTTCCCTCCTATGACCTTATGCTTAACCTGGAATGTGACCTCCAAAACACCCTTTTGGAAAAAACCACAGCAGTGTTTTTCCTAGGCTAAAAGAGAGAATACGAAATTTGGTATTTTCTTCAAATAGAAAAGCAAATACGTTTATGATCAATGATATATATAATAACATTGATCCTTAACCTCTCTTATGAATCTCGTCCATTAGGCTAGGAAGGGGATTCAAGGGGATTCCTATTTTGACTCCAATACTTATCTAGATATTATTATCTAATAATAATATTCAAAACAAATATTAATTACAATTAATTCCACTAAAGAATTGTAATTGCATTTCAGTCTAGGAATTAATTAAATAAACCCTTTACAAATAAACTGTAAATATCTTCTCTACAGATGTACATAAATATTTCAAAATTAATATAATCCCGATACATTTAAACTAATTTCATAAGTTCATAATTTATCTTTATTTGGTCATAAATTGATTTAACAATTAAATCAATCATTTTAATAATAAATATTAAAAGACTAGACCAAAAATCTTATAAATGTTTTGACAATAATAATGTTCCTAATATTAATTAAATATATTAATTGATATTCCAATGTATTAATTAACACAATGCAATCTCACTTATTGGAACATCAAATTAATATATATAAAAATATTAAGTCCATTATTATTTCAAAATTAAGAAATTTCACAAATTAGTATTTATGTGAAAATATTTTATAAATAAAATATTTTAATACATGATCTGTTTAATACACACCATTAATGCACTAGTACTTTAATTAGAAGTTCAACTTCCATGATCAAGATAAATCATCTCTGTTAAAGTATTACAACCTACACGATAATATCTCCAAATTATCCTAGGTTATAAACCAGTATTTTTTTATTTATATATTACATATGATTTATATCTTCCGTGTATATAACATTTATTTTTACACATAAACCATAATATATATAATATGGAGATTTATATAAACAAACTAAACGACCATTTAATGAATGATGTACTTTTATTAATAAATAAATGAACAACAAAAATAAATAAACATTAAATAAATAGATAAATAGGATTTTTATAGCAAAAATCCAACACAAACTAGTCTTGTTATCCCTACTTCCACGTATATTGAAGGTCTCGAGATACCTACAAGTTAGGCCTTTTACTGTAAGGCTAAACCATTTTCTATAACTCATAAAATTGAGTAGACATAGTTTTGATAGCTCCCACACAAACCCCACCTCACAAAAAAAAAAAAAAACTTTTCTCATTTTTCTTTTGCTAAATAGTTATGTGTTGGTTATGCTCCAAAATTTATAAATTTGACATAGTCCCATATCATCTATTTTGAAAACTTTCTGTGTATATTAGTACATGTTGGCTTGGGTTTAGTAACATGGTTGAGGAAATAGGGATGGGCTAGCGCACATGAGGATGACTAAGGAATTGGGCAAGGCCAAACTTGGTTCTTGGACTTTCGATCAGAAAACCTTAGTGCGTGTGTGCGCGCGATAAGCCCGCGCAGGGGGTGCCGATCCGCTTGATCATGCCTTACACCCAGGTAGCCCATTGTTTTGCTTAAATCCCTTTTATTTCTTTTAATACAAAGCCTAATTGTTGATTTAATACCCTAGCCGTTTCTGAACGTTTTTCATTGGCGTTAAATTTATTCCAACGTTCTCTTTACCGTTCTTTTTATTCCAACGTTCTTGTTGCCGTTGTGCAACGTTCTTCTTTTCCTAATATAAAATATCAGTTCTTCATAGATGAAAAGGTACAACCATATCTCATTCTCTTTCTGTTACAACATATACAGTCTTCTTCTTCGTCTTTTATCTAGATAGTCTGTTCTTATATACTATGTTAACTGTTAATTGGGCAATCCACAAAGACAAGTCCACAGCCTTCTTCTGCGAGTACAAGCAATTGAAGGCTTCGCCGTTGAATCTTGGAGGGTGAACGTCGTGAAGCTCAACTATACCGAAGGTTTATAACCAGTGAGGGCGGAATTACTTTTTAGGACAGTGGCTACGCCTCGACTTTCTTCGTATACCAGATAAGTTGTTCCACTTTTATTCATCATTTGGTCTTGTTAATACTACTATATATATTCCAACAATCTAAAAAGTGATTCACGGTTTATTAACAAGATGAAAACTGCCTTGGACCTTTCTAAAATTGAACGTTTTGATTGTACGAATTTTAAGAGATGGTCTGAAGATATACTGTTTTTATTTGGAAACCATGAATTTGGAATGTGTGTTATATATGGATGCTCCTGTTGTTACTACTCTTAATGATGTTACTCCTGTTGCTATTGAAATTGTTGAAAAATCGGATTCTGATAAGTCTGCAAAAGGGGATTATGTTAAGGATAATCGTACATGTCGTAGATATTTGTTGCACTACTTGTCTAATTCACTGCTTGAGATTTATTATCCGTATGAAAGTGCTAAAAAGATTTGGGAAGCTTTAAAATCTAAATATGTTGTTGAAAACTCTAGCCTTAAGAAATATGTTGTGGGGAAATTTCTAGTTTTAAGATGCAAGATGAAAAATCAGTAATAGATCAAGTTCATACATACCAAACAATTGTGGGAGAAGTCACTGGGGAAGGAATGAAAATATGTGAAACGTTTTAAGTTGTCGTACTTATCGAAAAATTACCACCCTCATGGAAAGATTATAAGATGAACCTTAAACATGAAACTAAAGATTTCAATATGCAGGAATTAGTGGCACACATCCATATTGAAGAACAAAACAGGGCTAAAGAAAGAGGAGATGTAGTTTTAAGTCATAATGTCATAATCTCGTAGAACAAAAGCCACAATGGAAGAGCCAAAATTATCAGTCCAAAAACTACAAAGGGAAAAAATTCTAAATCAATGGGAAGAAAGGATAATAGGTTAAAGAATTCCAATCAAATTTAGAAACCTTTCACTAAAGGTCCTTGCTTCGTATGTGGCAAACCTGGCCATATTGTTATGAAGTGTCACTTTCGCAAGGAGCAAGATAACAAAAATAATAACTCTCAACCTAAGCCCCAAGCGAACTTAGTTGAATCCGATGATATTATAGTTGATGTTGTCTACCTTGTTGACAACTTCACGGAATGGGTAGTAGATACCGGGCCACTAGACACATTTGCGTGAATAGAGACGTAATTCTCAACTACGAAAATGTGACTAATGGAGAAAAGGTTTTTATGGGGGATTCTCGAGCCACCAACGTTGCGGGAAAAGGAAAAGTCTTACTAAAATTAACTTTTGGGAAATCAATTGCTTTACAAGATATACTTCATGTGCCCGATATTCGTAGAAATCTTGTGTCCGGGTCTTTATTGAACAAAGATGGGATTAAACTTGTGTTTGAAACTGATAAACGTGTACTTACTCGTAATGGGGAATTTGTTGGAAAGGTTTTTGTAATGGGAGTTTATTTGTACTTGATGCTTCTGCTGAATTAAATAATAAGAATGCTTCTTTTGCTTATATTGTTGAATCTTTAGATATGTGGCATGCTAGATTAGGACATATAAACGTGACTTCTATTAAAAAGTTGAAACAACTTGAACTTATACCTTATCTTGCAAATACCGAGTTTAATAAATGTGAAATTTGTGTAGAAGCAAAACATGCTAAGAAACCTTTTAAAATGGGATAAATTAATTTTTGGTACCTGTACTGGGACACGACTTACAATTTGGTACCCGGAGTGAAAAAAGTTACAAATTGGTGATTGTACTTGAAAAATGTTACACTACGTTATACATTAGGGACACAACTTACAATTTGGTACCTGAAGTGAAAAAGTTATAAACTGGTGATTGTACTCAAAAAAATTTGTAATCTGGTGCTTGTACTTTCCAATTTTTAAATAATCGTTAAAATTGATCCAACGGGAGACAAACATACAGAGAGAGAAGCGAAGTCCACGCGAAGAAGGTCCTCGATGTTTTGTTCCATCTTTTCTTGCCTCCAACATTCGCACCATTGCTCCACAGTGGCACCGACTTGAGAACTCTGGTGTAATCCATTCATTTTTGTTGCATGAACTACAATCTTCTTCCCCGATTTCATTTACGATTCCACTCTAAGACGAACTCATCCTTTCAATTAAACACTGAAAATCCTTTAATAAATATATGGGAACCAGTAATCAATGGAGAATCGAGACAAAAAAAATGAGAAGAAGATGGACAGAAGAAGAGAACCCTAATTTTCAAACAGAATAAAGATGAAACCCTACTGTTTAACGGAGTGTAACATTTTTCGAGTACAATCACTAGTTTGTAAAAATTTTCACTTCGGGTACCAAATTGTAAGTCGTGTCCCTAATGTTTAACGGAGTGTAACATTTTTCAAGTACAATCACCAATTTATAACTTTTTTCATTCCGAGTACCAAATTGTAAGTCGTGTCCCAGTACAGGTACCAAAAGTTAATTTATCCCCTTTTAAAAGTGTTGAAAGACAAACCGAACTACTTGAGTTAATTCACAGTGATCTAGCTAATTTTAAAAATACTACGAGTAGAAGTGGTAAGAAATATTATATTTCTTTTGTAGATGATATGTCTAGATATACTCGTATTTATCTTCTTTCCTCTAAAGATGAAGCAGAAGAAATGTTTATTAAATATAAAGCAGAAGTTGAAAATCAGTTAGAAAGAAAAATGAAAAGACTTAGATCTGATCGATGAGGTGAATATGATTCGGGAAGTCTTAAAAAAATTTGTGAACTAAATGGAATAATACATGAAACTTCTCATCCTTATTCTCCACAGTCTAATGGAGTCGCAGAAAGGAAAAATAGAACACTTAAAGATATGATGAATGTTATGCTAATTAGTTATGGTTTACCTTCTAATATGTGGGCAGAAGCTTGCCTTTCTGCAAATCATATTTTAAATAGAGTTCCACGTAAAAAGATAGACTTTACACCATATCACTTATGGAAGAAACATGCACCTAATTTGGGGTATCTTAAAGTGTGGGGTGTCTAGCTAAAGTAGCTATACCAAAATTTAAAAGGAATAAAATTGGACCTAAAACAATGGATTGCATTTTTATTGGATATGCTTCTAATAGTGCTGTTTATAAATTTTTGGTAATTAAAGATGCAACTAATAATTATCAAAATAATTCAATTTTGAAAACAAAAGATGCAGAATTTTTTGAAAATATATTTCCAATGAAAATTAGAGATGAGGGCAATCCTTCTTCTAGTGAACATCTTAAAAGGAAAGATAAAGAACCAGTACTTGCATCTACTAGAAGTAAAAGGCAACGTTTTGAGAAAACTTTTGGTCCAAATTTTATAACTGCTTTCATAACTGAAGATGACCCTAAAACTTATGAAGCAATGAAATCAATTGATGCAAATTTTTGGAAAGATGTTATTAATAGTGAACTAGATTCTATTATGTCTAACCATACATGAGAACTAGTTAATTTGCCTAGAGGATGTAAACTTGTTGGATGTAAATGGGTGTTTAAAAAGAAGTTAAAAGTTGATGGGTCTATTGATAAATTTAAGACAAGACTTGTAGCAAAAGGATTTACTCAAAAAGAAGGTTTTGATTATTTGGACACTTACTCACCAGTAACTAAATTAGCAATTATAAGAATTTTAATTGTTTTGACTTCTATTCATAAATTGATAATCCACCAAATGGACGTTAAAACTGCCTTTTTGAATGGAGAGTTAAATGAAGAAATATATATGTGTCAACCTGAAGGGTTTGTTGTTCCAGGTGAAGAACATAAGGTGTGTAGACTTGTAAAATCTTTGTATGGTTTGAAACAAGCACCAAAACAATGGAATGACAAATTTAATAAAACTCTCTTGTCGAATAATTTTGTGACAAATGAATCTGATAGTTGTGTTTATAGTAGATTCATTGAAAATTGTGGTGTGATTATTTGTTTACATGTGAATGACTTGCTAATATTTGGTACTGATGAGAAAGTTGTGAAAACTACTAAAGATTTTTTATCTTCTAAATTTGACATAAAAGATTTAGGAGAAGCGGATTTGATTATTGGCATGAAAATAAATAAACAAGAAAATTGTTTAGTTTTATCACAGTATCAATATGTGGAAAATATTCTTACGAAATTTAATTTCTTTAATGAAGAGCCATTAGGAACCCCTTATGATTCTAGTGTGCATTTAAAGAAAAATAAAGGGAATGGTATTGCACAAATTGAATATGCTAAAATCATTGGTAGTGTAATGAATTTAATGAACTGTATTCGGCCTGATATTGCATGTCATTAGTAGACTTAGCAGATATACACATAATCCTTCACAAGATCATTGGAATGCATTGTCACGACTAATGAGGTATTTAAAAGGAACAGTTAATGAAGGTGTACATTTCACTGGTAATCCTAGTGTTTTAGAAGGATATTGTGATGCTAATTGGGTATCTGATAATGATGAAACAAACTCCACTAGTGGTTATGTGTTTACTTTAGGTGGAGTTGTTTTTTGAAAATCTGCTAAACAAACTTGTACTGCTAGATCTATTATGGAATCTGAATTTATTACTTTAGAATTGGCAGGTACAGAAGCAGAGTGGATAAGGAATTTATTGGCTCATATATCATTGTGGTCTAAAGCCAATTCCATCTATTTCTATGCATTGTGATTCTCAAGCAGCTATCAGCAGGGCAATGAACCATGTTTATAATGGAAAACAGAGACATATTCGCTTGAGGCATAATATTGTATGAGGACTGATCAATAACGGAGTTATTTCCATGGAATTTGTGAGGTCTGAAAAAAACTTAGCGGATCCGCTTACTAAGAGATTGAGTAAAAAGGTAGTCCAAGAAGCATCCAAAGGGATGAGACTATTGCCAACATCTTGAGTAAATAATATATGATGGAAACCCAACCCATGTGATTGGAGATCCCATGAATTGGGTTCAAAGTCATGCAATTATTTAATTAAAGAACTACAATTATTTATATTTCTCCCTGTGTGTATGTGATGCTTACTGACAAATTGTGATAGTATGAATCATTTAGATTCTTAATGAAACTCATAGCCCTAAAGGGTGGTGTATGTCAGTATACACTTGATGGGTTCACCTATATAAAGGTGGAAGTGTAGGCCGCTTCCTATGAGAGTCTTTGGCAAACTCTCTAAAGCCTTTATGAAAATATGGGATATGGTGCATGACCTAGAACGCGCCCAACCGTGGACTTGTGTGGATTCAGGATTTTTAGATGTGTACAAGTTCGATTGTTTGTATCATAGATAATGGGTTCAAAAATATAGTTCACCTATAATTTACAATCATGAGCTTGTTCCACTAAGTGTCGATTCAAACTCACAAGGTATCGACATTATGTATCTAAAATTCATTGTCCTTCTCACTTCCTTTTAATTTTTCTCTCTTTGATAATTTTGGATCATGTGGGGGATTGCTGGTTATGCTCCAAAATTTATAATTTTGACAATCCCATATCATCTATTTTGAAAACTTTCTTTGTGTATATTAGTACATGTTGGCTTGAGTTTAATAATATGGTTGAGGAAATAGGGACGGGCTCGCACATATGAGGATGACTAAGGAATTGGGCTAGGCCAAGATTGGTTCTTGGATTTTTGGTCAGAAAACCTTAGTGCGTGTGTGCGCGCGATATGCCCACGCAGGTGGGTGCCGATCCGGTTGATTATGCCTTACACCCAAGTAGGCCATTGTTTTGCTTAAATCCCTTTTATTTCTTTTAATACCAAGCCTAATTGTTGATTTAATACCCTAGCCGTTTTTGAACGTTTTTCATTGGCGTTAAATTTATTCCAACATTCTTTTTATCGTTCTTTTTATTCCAACGTTCTTGTTGCCGTTGTGCAACGTTCTTCTTTTCCTAATATAAAATACCAGTTCTTTAGAGATGAAAAGGTACAGCCATATCTCCTTCTCTTTCTGTTACAACATATACAGTCTTCTTCTTCGTCTTTTATCTAGATAGTCTGTTCTTATATACTATGTTAACTGTTAATTGGGTAATCCACAAAGACAAGTCCACAGCCTTCTTCTGCGAGTACACGCAATTGAAAGCTTCGTCGTTGGATCCTGGAGGGTGAACGTCGTGAAGCTCAACTGCACCGAAGGTTGCAGAATCACTTTTTAGGACAGTAGTTTTGCTACGCCTCAACTTTCTTCGTATACCAAATAAGTTGTTCCAGTTTTATTCATCAATTGGTCTTGTTAATACTGCTATATATATTCAGACAATGTGAACTTGTTGGTGGAAAAAAAATTATCATACTTCTGTGGATTGAATGATGAATATCTAAAAATACTGTCTCATATGAGGATTGGAGGGATTTTCTACATTTATCAGCAGAGAACCATAATATAAAGAATGTACATATGCTGTATCGCAGTACAATAACGATGCACTAAACCTTGTTACACAATGAAACGGTACCTTTTCATCCTTACTGCTACCACAATCACCAGTTGACCAGAGACTCCAAGAATGAGGGACAAACACCTTCAAAAAAGGCCAGTCTTGGGTTTTGAGATAAGGACTGGAAACAACTGCAGGTTTATTAAGAGACCAAGGAAAACCAAATTAACCATGTTTGTCACAAGGCTAACTACTCTGCTGATGCTCTTGTCAAAGGAAGGTTGTCTACTGGATTCAAATTGCAAGTTTGATTCGTTATGTGTTCAGAATGTGTTCTAAGCTGCTGCTATGTGCCTTTGATACCTAGGAACTATGTTGATTTCTTGTTAACTTTATATGCTAGTTCCTATTTAAAAAATTAAGGACCAGAGTTGAAGCTCACCAGGTAAAAATGACTAGTTTAGCAGAATATTTAATTACATTGGCTTCTGTCAGCATGATATACTTAAGAGTGCCATTAATATTACAGAAATTGTCACGTAAGAGATCACTAAAAAGTTTGGATTGTTAGATGGGTTTTTAGGTATGTGTAGCAGATAGAATAGCTACCAGACTAACATAAGGTTGTCCTCATGGCTGAGACAATGGTCATAATTGTTCTACTAACCTCAAATATCTACTTCATGACCTAAATATTAAATGACATTATGATTGAACTACAATTTGATTTTCATCATTTCAGATATTTTAGTACACAATTGGCTCAACTAAGAGGCTATATAGGCCTTCTTCCACAAATAACCTCAAAATTCTGAAAGAAACGTTACATAAAAGAATTTTCAAGCCTATATTCAAGTTCTAAATCGGTAAAGAACAATGAATCATTATTTGTAGTTATTCAAGTAAAAGCTATAGATACAATCAATACCCAAAACAGCTAAAGACAAGTAAACAAACATACAAATTATAAAAAAATTAACAACAATCATCAAATGGTTATTTATCATTTGCTCATAGAAAAAAAAACCAAAATAAGTACCAAATCAAGAGGGTAACTGCAATAAATATAATAACAGAAGATTATATCGAGAATTGTACCATAGACATTGGTATTGAAGGTTTGCTCAAGTGAAGATAGCGGGATTTCGGCAAGAGGGCCAATACATTGAACCCCAGCATTGTTGACGACAATATCTATGCGACCAAACTTTTCAAGAACATGAGAAAGAACATTTTGAACGCTTTGATCAGATAATATGTCAAGCTCTTGAAGGAAGAAGTTGGGGTTTTGGTCCAGATCAGCCATGGAGGACAGTGACCGAGCTGTGGCCACTACAAGGCAGTTCTCGGCAGCGAAAGCAAGTGCCAGAGCGTGGCCAATGCCGCCGTTGGAACAGCCGGTGATCAGAACCACTTGCTTTTCGTAATTATCCATGACAAATTTAATAGATGGAATTTCAGAACTGACTTCTGAGATTTAGATCTTTTTTCCTAAAGTTGAGATTTTCTATGTAGCACAGTGAGCTAGAAATGTATAAAAATAATAATTTCATGTCGTTATCAGGATTTTTTATACTATAGGACAATTTGAGAATGTTAGAGAATGACTTATAATTTGATAAAATAAATTTATAAGTCATTTGTTACTGTTCATCTCATTTATTCGAGTGACTTATTTTTTATTTATAAGTTAAGTTTTAAATTATATATATATATATATATACGGAACAGATCAAAAGCAAAACGCTTGAATGATATAACTCCTTAAATAGCAGAACTATTTAAAGGCTTATGTGTTTTTTTTATTTCTCACAGCTTCCTTCTCCAAATTTTCACAAAACGAAGCCCAAGGATCGGAACGAAGAATCTCCACTTCGAATCGGTAAACCCTAGAATAAAGAATCTCCCCTTCGAATCGATAAACTCTAGAATGAAGAACCCTCTTTGAATCTCCAATTTTATGTGTGTGATTTTGACTCTTTTAATTCTGCAATTTGAAAATGCTTGAATAAAGATCTGTTAACCCTTGATCTGTTTGGTGTCTTTGTTTAACAAAATATTTGCTTGTATTGATTAATGGCCTTTTAATTTACCAATTAAGTCAAAAATAATTTTAGAGTTCTTGATAATTACAGTTATTCTCTTTCGTATTCTTACTTTTAAATTTATGATAAAAATTGTTATTATTATTATTATTATTAGGCAAAATATTAATATCTAATACAATGATATTAATATCTATCTATATATATATTATTATTAAGGGAGAGCAAAGTAGTTGAACTCTTTTGGTGTCTTCACCTTAAAATTCTAATTGTATCTCATTTTTCAAACCTAATTTTTTTTTTATTTAAATATAGGTAAGCTATTATTCAATACAAGTAAGCAAATATCTTTTTTTCCCTTGGTAAATGGTTTTTTATCTTTTTGTATGGCAAATGAAAAAAGATGAAACATGCCCATTCTCGCAAATTACCACCCCCTTTTTGTATAGCAAATGAAAGGAATGAAATAGTAGTTGGAAGTGTAATGACGAGAGAATACAGCAGACGTATGCATTTACAAACAGCCAAGAGTGTTTACAAAGATCCGCCACTTTGCTAGTGGAAAATAACTGAAACCACAAAACAATATTCAAGTTACAACCATAACAATTCTTTCAAGTAATACATGGTCCAACTATGTCCTCATCCAGATGTTCACCCAAACCAAAACACATGCAACTACGTATTTCTCATACTATGAACACTAAAAAGAGAAGCCTAAAATACCAGGGGAACATCAAAAGCAACACTTTTTTAGCCAAAATTATTCAAAAAGAAAGAAACAACCACTATATTAACCACCACAACCAGATGCATATTTAAGCACTAATAATAAAGAAACAACATAGTAATAGAGAAATTTGACATAAAAATACAGGTAAACCAACTGGGAACCTCGAAATTGAACTCAATCATCATATCATATTTAGACAATCAGGCCATCTTTTAGCAACAACCAAAATCAAAAATGATATTTAACAATAGAATAAAAGCATCCCATGTCAACAAGAAACGCCAAAGTCAAGCACAAAAGTGAAAACATAACATAGACCAAGGCAACAAATTTTAGGAACAACCCATGGGGATGCAGGGTTCTGTACTCTTGATATCATTTTTCAAAAAAAGATATTTGATTACTTGTATTGAATAATGACTTGTATTGAAATTAAAAATTTTAGGTTTGAAAAATAAGATACAATACCAAAAGAGTCCACCTACTTTGCTATCCCTTAATAATATAGATAGATATCAATATCATATTAATATTTTGCCTATTAATAATAATAACAGTTTTTATAAGTCATTTTCTATTCTCTCTTTTTTCTGTTTTAATTTAAGTTTTCTATTCTTTTTTTTTTCTGTCCAAAACTCAGAAACTGTTAGAATAATATAGAAAACAAAGTAATTAATACTTAATTGAAATTCTCAAATCTCAATACTTATATTTAGAAATAATAATATTTATCTAAAACGAACGGAAGGAGTAGAAGCCAATTCCGCAAATTAAAATCACATTAACATAAAACATATGTAATGGGTAAATACGCTGGCCCAACTCGTTTAGGTACCAGAAACCTAATAGCTCCGAAGAAACAAATACTTCAAATAATTGAAGAAAAGATAATAATAATTGCAGAAAATGATGAAGGCTCTGAAGCCTCCATTTTGATACATTGCATATCAAATGAATGAAAATACAATATAAATTACTAGTTAAGAAATTTCATCACAACCAAGGAATATATTTAAAAAGAAAAAAAACAAGTCAATTTACAAAAGGAGTATTTCTTACTTCTGAAACGGAAGAAAAGTTGGAGTTAAACCAGAGGGATGAAATAAAATACATACATACAATTCAGAAGAAAGCTCGCTATCTTCACTTGAAATTTGAATTTCTCAGTCCAAGTGTTGGATTATTTGAACTATTGCTTCATCCTAATCAACATTTCTATTCAACTCAAGGGATTAAACATAACTAAACAATTAGTAAATTCTAAAGTTGGGGAAATAGATTACTCAGTAGTGGCTTTGTTATATTGGTTCGATTCTGCCAGCGAGTGTCCTCAACTTTAAATTAAGAAGAGGGAGCTTAGCTATCGTCATTGCAATCTTCATTCCCCATTATTTCCCATTAACAGGAAACATAAATTAATTAAAAACACAATATCACACAGATAAACATACATGTACAAATAGAAGAGGAAAATTAGAGATCGCTCAGATCAGCGGGGTTATCGACACGCAAAGTTCTCACATAATAGAGAAACCTGCATTCCGGTCTGTTGAGCTTGAATTTCATTGAGTCATCACAGCGATCTCTATGATTATTTCAAAATCTAAAGAAAATAAATACAAAATAAAACCTACAAGAACGCTGAAGATAAGATATGTAGGAGGCGCAGCCTCGCAAGTCGCAGCTAGGTACCTAATAAACTGTGTTGCTGGGTATTTATAGGATGGGTATAAACTATGGTTTCAAAACCACGGAAAGGGTGACTAAGGTTTTGTTTGGTTGCACTTGCACCCAACAACAAAAAGGTTTATTTGGTAAGAGGACTTTGTTTTCTTAATTTCTTTTTTTTCCATCTTTAACCAACAGTATTACTGTATTACAACTCAATTTTAAAATATATTTACCAAGGGAAAAAAAGATATTTGCTTACTTGTATTGAATAATGGCTTACTTGTATTAAAATTAAAAAATTTAGGTTTGAAAAATAAGATAACATATAGTGAGGTTATATGTGTATAAACATTCTGACCAACTTATCCAAAAATAATTCACGCTAAACAGATACATAATAACAATACCAATTTACAATTTATAAAATTTTAAGTATGTCAAGGAAATTAATAATTCACAAAATGCAAACCTAAATTTCACCAATTGTGAAATATTTCTGCAATCGAAGGATGAATAGTAGTTTCCCAAAATGCACCATAAAGAGCGAGGGAACAATTTTTGTAGCTCCACTAGTAAATAAATTTGCCTCATCAACAAATCTGTCTAAGAAAACATTAAACCTAACAAGTGAAGCCACTAATGAATTTTAACCAATATTATATTTGAAACCCGTAAAAACTATTTTACAAAATAATCAAAATTATTAAACAACTCAGCCCCTTAGATGTTCAAAGAGTTGCGATCATTTTCACAAATCATTACAGATCTGTAGACTCATCACCGTTGTAATCACTTTCTTCCCATCCATTAAACTTATATAAAAGTCTATGAACATAAATAAATCAATAAATATATATAGCTGCCCTAATTTCAGTTCTCCAAACGCAAAAATAAGAGATGGAGAGATAAAAATAAGAAAAGCAGCACGCTAAATATTGCTTCAAGGGAACGAGTCGATCAGATACTAATCAATTCTGCCGACCAGATAGAGAAGCCTCTGTATCTGTATCAAAATCATTGAATCGTAGATCCAACATAAAATAGGAGGATTTTATTTAGATTTGATTTCTATGATCAAAGCGGCGAGATGAGATATTTTGAAATTAACAATCTGAACAATCTGAACCTACAAACTCTAAAGAAAATAAATACAAAATAAAACCTACAAGAATTGAGAATTGAGGGAGTACATAATAACAATACCAATTTACAATTTATAAAATTTTAAGTATGAGGAAATTAATAATTCACAAAATGCAAACCTAAATTTAACCGATTGTGAAATATTTCCGCAATCGAAGGATGAAATGTAGTTTCCCCAAATGCACATAAAGAGCGAGGGGAACAATTTTTGTAGCTCCACTAGTAAATAAATTTGCCTCGTCAACAAATCTGTCTAAGAAAACATTAAATCACTAACAAATGAAGCCACTAATGAACTTTAACCAATATTATATTTGAAACCCGTAAAAACTATTTTACAAAATAATCAAAATTATTAAACAACTCAGTCCCTTAGATGTTCAAAGAGTTGCGATCATTTTCGCAAATCATTACAGGTCTGTAGACTCATCACCGTTGTCACCACTTTCTTCCCATTCATTAAACTTATATAAAAGTCTATAAACATAAATAAATCAATAAATATATATAGCTGCCCTAATTTCAGTTCGCCAAACGCAAAAATAAGAGATGGAGAGATAAAAATAAGAAAAGCAGCACGCTAAATATTGCTTCAAGGGAACGAGTCAATCAGAAACTAATCAATTCTGCCGACCAGATAGAGAAGCCTCTATATCAAAATCATCGAATCGTAGATCCAACATAGAGGAGGAGGATTTTATTTAGATTTGATTTCTACGATCGAAGCGGCGAGATGAAATATAAATAACCCTAACTGCCTACACACATGATAGTTGAGATGAGGCAGAAACGAGAATGGCTTGTTTTATATAGAGAGAGGGCTGAAGAGATCCAACGGTCAATATGTTAATCTTTGGAATGAGGGGTTAAGATTGATCCATGCTACGTTTTAATTAACTCTAGCTTAGGACCTCATTTTTCGGCCTGGTCCCTGGTGGTGTTTTTGGAAGTTTAACATTTTCAGAGTGGTGCTAGAGACACAAATTATTTTATAAATATTTTATAAATGGCTGATGTGACATACTCTATGTCAGTCTATTGATCAATAAATTATTTAATGTAGTCTTTGGTCCCACACAAACTGCTGATGTGGAGTATGCCACATCAACAATTTATAAAATATTTGTAAAATAGTGTGTCTCTAGCATTATTCTTTTAATATTGCTAAAATGATATGAAGATTAAAATTAATCTACCACTCTAAATATTACTCCCTCCTTTTGAGGATAAAAATTCTGGTGGACTTTTCACGCATATTAAAATAATAAATAAAATAACAAAATTACCTATAATAATGTCATTAAATATGGAAAAATAATTAAAATAAAAAAAATATGATATATTTAATGCTACGGGTATAATAGAAAAATATATGTAAAAGTTTGGTTAATAAATGAAAATGGACATTTTATGTTAATGTGGTTTTAATTTGTTAAATTGGCTTCTACTCCTTCCGTTCGTTTTAGATAAATATTTTTATTTCTAAATATAAGTATTGAGATTTGAAAATTTTAAAATGACTTAAAAGTTATTTTAAAATAAGTTAATTTGACCAAATATAATGTCTATTTTACCTCTCTTTTTATTATTGTCACTTAGTAATCTATATATTTATTTTAATTTATAAATTATTATGCAAGACCCCAACTTATTATTAATAAAATTTAATTTTCTCTATTTATTATTTTGAAATAGTAAGGGTTGATTTGATTAATGTGGATAGTTATGGGTAAAATACGCAAATATTTCAAAATAAGCAAGTGGTTATAAAATATTCATTGTTGTCGGAGAATATTCGTTTGGTCGTGAAATATTCGTACTGTCGGGGAATATTCGTACGACGGCGCAACCATGTGTGGGCCCCATAACGAAAAGAGATTGGATGAAGAAAACGACAAATATAAGTTGTTTAAAAATAACGGCGTAGTTGTTACCGTTAATACTGTTAAAATACTCGGTGGTTAAAACACAGTAGCACACAGTATTGCACCAATTATTGATTTTTACGTAAGAAGGCACTACTCAATAATGGTTACAGTAATTACTATTCAGTATTTTATTTTATTGATTCAATAATTGTTGCATTGATATTTTATATTACTGTTGTTTCAATAAATTGTCATTACACAATATTTTCCATTATCGAAGCAATAATTCATATTATCTGAATAATATTACATTACCATGAATTTCGTTACGGGTCTTCCTACGGTTTCTCAAGGCATCAATGCCATTTGGGTTATTGTTGATAGATTAACCAAGTCTGCTCATTTCTTACCGATACGGGAGACTTATTCCCTTGAACGTCTTGCTAGTATATATGTAAATGAGATTGTGAGGTTGCATGGCATGCCAGTATCCATAGTTTCGGATCGTGACCCAAGATTCACTTCAAGATTTTGGGTTAGCTTGCAAAAAGCTATGGGCACGGATTTACAATTCAGTTCGGCATACCATCCTCAAACGGACGGACAATCAGAGAGGACTATTCAAACTCTTGAAGATTTATTAAGACTCTGTGTCCTAGACTTCAAGGGCAGTTGGGATAAGTATTTACCATTGGTGGAATTCTCCTACAACAACAGTTATCAGGCAAGTGTAAGTGTGGATCTATTTGAAGCATTATATGGACGAAAGTGTCGCTCTCCAATATGTTGAGATGAGGTGGGTGAAGCAACATTGTTGGGACCCGAGTTAGTACGTATGACTACCAAAAAGATCCAAATGATTCGACAACGTATACAAACGGCACAAGATCGACAAAAGAGTTATGCGGGTCTTCATCGAAAGGACGTGGAATTTAGTAAAGGGGATCATGTATTGTTGCGAGTTGCTCCATGGAAGGGAGTTACAAGATTTGGGAAGAGAGGAAAGCTCAATCCACGATTTATTGGTCCATTTCAAATTCTTGACCGAGTAGGAAATGTAGCCTATAGACTCGCGTTACCTCCGAGTATGTCTCGTGTTCATAATGTGTTTCACATATCTGTACTTCGTAAATATGTGAAAGACCCGAACCACGTTATAGAGTTAGAACCGGACGAGATAGCCGAAGACTTAATGTACGAAGAGGTACCTGTCAAGATTTTGGATAGGAAGGAGCATGTCCTATGCACAAAGGTCATACCACAAGTTAAAGTTCTGTGGAGGAATCATGCTATAGAGGAAATGACCTGGGAATTAGAAACGGAAATGAAAGCGACGTATCCTCACCTTTTCGAAACACCAGGTACGTACATCAATTTCGAGTACGAAATTTCATAAGGAGGGGAGGTTGTAAGACCCCAACTTATTATTAATGAAATTTAATTTTCTCTATTTATTATTTTGAAATATTAAGGGTTGATTTTATTAATGTAGATAGTTATGGGTAAAATACGCAAATATTTCAAAATAAGCAAGTGGTTATAAAATATTCATTGTTGTCGGGGAATATTCGTTTGGTCGTGGAATATTCGTACTGTCGGGGAATATTCGTACGACGGCGCAGCCATATGTGGGCCCCATAACGAAAAGCGATTGGATGAAGAAAACGACAAATATAAGTTGTTTAAAAATAACGGCGTAGTTGTTACCGTTAATACTGTTAAAATACTTGGTGGTTAAAACACAGTAGCACACGGTATTGCACCAATTATTGATTCTTACGTAAGAAGGCACTACTCAATAATGGTTACAGTAGTTAATATTCAGTATTTTATTTTATTGATTTAATAATTGTTGCATTGATATTTTATATTACTATTGTTTCAATAAATTATCATTACACAGTATTTTCCATTATCGAAGCAATAATTCATATTATCTGAATAATATTATTAGAAAACATTATTGGCAATGTCTAGAAAGTTCTGTCTAAGGAGAGGTTTGGTCACCTAATTGCGCGCCAGTAAGGAGAGATCCTTAATGGAAAGTCCCCTCTTTCCTGGGAACGGCCTGGTTGCCAGTACTGTGATTCTGTAATATTATTTGAGAATAATTAATTATTGATTTATATGATGAGAAAAATATTGATTTTATGTGAATATAGATGGAGAAAATTTTTAATATGACAATTGTTGAAAATTAATATTTTATCTTTTTCTGATAATATAATTCATTTAAATATATTGTTTTAATAATATATTAACGGTGATATTTTTATAATGAATGTGGGATATATGAGTATACGAGGAGGAAGAGTATTTTTGTGACATTAAATGTTTAACACATATTTTGTGTGTTGGTGGACACAATTATTGACCAAAATTTGATTATAGCCTGTAAAATCTCCCGTTTATGGATTTCGGTCAATTTCTGTTTGGAATTTGAAAAAACTTTCTTCTGTAAAGTTGTAGATAATTGAATTTCTTATAAAAAGTCGCGAGATTCGAATTTTCTGATAAAAAGACTATTTGTTATGAATTATTGAAGTTCTGGAGTTCCGAAATAATTGATTTTTGGAAGTTTAAATTATTTTAAATTAGAAAAACGTTTTTGATATGTTTGGTGGGCTTGGTTGGTTGTTGAAATGAGCTGATTTCCGTTTATAAGAGTGTGCGTAGGAAAAATTATATATATATATTAATATTATATTAAATTTTCTACTTTGGTGCTCTAAGCATTTTCCTATAAATAGGGTGCTTAGGTTATAATTGAAAATCACACCAGAAACTGAAGTTTTCTCTCTCTATATTATCGAGCGTATTCTTGTGAGTATTTTGAGTATATTTTGAGTATTGCTATACGGTGCAAGTTCAAGTCATAGCCTATATCCGGTGTTTCAGCTAGAAGTACTGATCTTCCGAGGTAAGGGATATATTTTTTTTAAAAATGATATTATTTCTTCTAATATCATTATGCCGAAGTATTGATATGAACTATTATTTTTTAAAATGAATTATTATTTTCGCTGCAAATATTGATTTAAAACTTGTTGTCTATTATATTCTATTAGATTTTTTTCCCTATTGAAGACTAATGATAATTTGTTGTATATTATCTTAGTCATAATATTTTTTACTGGGCTAGTTGAGCTCACCCTTTTCCTTTTTATTCCATTTTTCTTCTCAGGAGGCGAGAATATAGTGAGTACGAGTCGGGGTATGGAATGAAGGTTCTAGTGAGAGTTGTTTAGTAGTCCTCACCATTTTTGTAAAATAATGTATCAATAAATGTAATGAGGATTTATTTGAGTATAGATATTGTCTAGAAGATAATGTTTGTATTCAAACTCACAGTTTTACTGTTGTAATAATAAAGTTGTAGTTATTTCTGTACCATGTATTGACAACTCAGAATGAATGATGTATACCTATTTTGGGGGCGTCACATATTAAGAGTCAGCCGAACACGTGTTTTAACTTAATTTTTGACATATAAATCAAATTGATACCCAACAATTTTATAAAATAACTTATATTTGAACTTATAAGCCATTTAAAATAAAGGGTTAAGTTCAGATGACCACCTGGGGTTTGGGCAATTTTTCACTTAACCACCTGTAGTCAGTAAAGCTACATTTAAACTCCTAACTTTTTGAGTTAAATTGAAAACGTTACATTTTTCATCCAAATTAACTGTGCGTGCATGTCAGACGCCAAAAGGTAAGACCCCAACTTTTTGAATAAAGATGAATTTTCTATAATTATTATTTTTGAATATTATGGAATAAATTTGATATAATGTTATAGTTGTGGGTAGTATTTATAAATTTTACAAAGTACAAAAGTTGTTATATAATATTCGATTGGTCGGGGAATATTCGTTTTAACAGAAAATATTTGTACGACGATACAATCATTGGTGGACCCCACAACAGAATTATTGTCGGATTGATAAAACGACAAACATATTTTATTAAAAAATAACGGCGGAAGTTTTACCGTTAATACTGTTGAACTACTCGGTAGTAAAAGTACAGTAATACGCGTGGTTGCATAATAGCACACGGTATTGATTATTAATGCTTACGTGAGAAGTCATTTAGTTTTGTTCAATTATTGCTATAGTAATTGCTGCATAGTATCTCACGTTATTTGATTCAATTATTGTCGATATTTTATATATTATTAAATCAATAATTGAAATGACATAGTTATTAATATTTTAATTTGCAATGTTAACGATGTCTAGAAGTTCTGTCAAGGAGATGTTTGGTCACCTAATTGCGCGTCAATAGGGAGAAATCCTTATTGGAAAGCCCCCACTTTCTTAGGAACGAACTGGTCGATTAATATTGTGAATTGTAATAAAGATGATAAATGTTGTTAAAATTATTAAGGTGATTTTTATGAAGTCTACTTGTGACTCCCCCAAAATTAGGTATACATCACCCATCTTGGGTCGTCTACAGTTTGAATATAATTATTGTCTACTAGAGATTATACAAACTCAAAAGGAGTCCTCATTACAATTATTAACACACTAATTCACAGAATAGTGAGGACTACTAATGCTATCCTCTGGACCGTCACTCCGTTCCCCGACTAGTCCCTGCTATGTTCTCATTTCCTGAAGAGAACAATAAAAGAAAGGGTGAGCTCAACTAGCCCAGTAAGAAATATTATGACTAAGATAATGCAGAATAAATTATCATTAGCCTTCAACAGTGTTAAACTGATAAAATATAATAAACATCAAGTTTAACTGCAGCGGAACAAGCAATCCATTAAAAGAGTCAAGTAGAGAATAAAATCTACTATCTTTTATGATTTAAAAGGTTTTTCATGACTTTTATCGCTGGGACTCAGCTTAATAAATAATCCACATCATCGAATCATCCCTGCACTACAACCAAGGATATTCTTTAGTATCACAACCACAAATTATCCATCCAATACAGCAAAGGACATTCGTGTATTCATTAATGGTCATGATCATGCCAACAACTATCCATCAATGCACTACGGGCCAATGATAACTTTTACCACATCATTTGTAACATTACGGTCATGGTTACACTGAATAATCCCTAGTCATAATCATACCAAGTCCATCTAGCACTACAGGCCACAAATGACTTTCAACATAATATAAACATGAGGATGATGATAATGATATAAGAATTCAATAAAACAAGTTCAAGAATTAATTTATCCAGGAACCAATAACATCCAAACTGTCAACATGATACTGCTTTGTAGAGTAAAATTCAAGAATACTTAGAAGAATATTTCCATGAAAGGATACTGGATGAAGCGCAAATATCAAGGATATTCCACTAATTTTATGGAGTATAGAAGTCAAAATTTTAACCAACTGAGTATAATAAAGAACGGAATAACAAAAGAAATCACCATGCATGCGATAGACCGCACAGGCAGGTTATTCCAACAGAATAATAAATAACGAAACCAGGTCCGGTGTAAAATGCACAGACAGGATATTCCAATATAATAATAAACAATGGAACCAGGTCCGGTGTAAAACACACAGACATGATGTTCCAACGGAATAATAATAAAGACGGAACCAGGTCCGGTGTAAAACACACAGACAGGATGTTCCAACAGAATAATAATAAGAAGGAACCAGGTTCGGTGTAAAACACACAGACAGGATGTTCCAACAGAATAATAGAAGAATGTCACCAAGTATAGGGTAAACCGCGTATACAGGTTATTCCAACAGAATAATAAGCAATGAAATAACAACAGTTCTTTTCATGAATAAGAAAGAATAACACCCCTTACATTAGTAGGACATTGAATACTGCAGTAGTATAGTAACAGAATACTCTTCTTCTTTCTCTCTTATTCTGTCTATACTTTCTCTCTCTATAGCTTGAATGAATTCGTGAAAAATAATGAAGCACTAGGCCTCTATTTATAGAAGATTTCTAGCTTAGTACTTGAAATGTGAAAAGGCAAGTGGCTTAACGACTGGTGATGTGAAAAAAGTGGTTTGACTCCTGTAATGTGAAACACCAAGTGGTTTGATTCCTGTAATGTGAAACACCAAGTGGTTTGACGCTTGTAATGTGAAACGACAATTGGTTCGACGCCTGTAGGTTCGACGCCTGTAATATGAAGCGGCAAGTGGTTTGACGTCTGGTAAAGGTAATTACTATTGACGAAGGTGATTACTATTGACGAAGGTAATTGTAAGACCCCGAATTTTATGAAATAAAAGTATTCAATTTTTCTATTTAGTAAATGGTTAAATTGATAAAAGTTAAAGTTAAGGGTGATATATAAATTTTTTTTCAAAATACGCGAGTGGTTATAAAATATTCATTGTTGTCGGGGAATATTCGTTTAGTCGTGGAATATTCTTTCTGTCGGGGAATATTCATACGACGGCGCAGCCATTTGTGGGCCCCATAACAAAATAACTGTCGGATGAAGAAAATGACAAATTTGAGTTTTTATAAATAATGGCGTAGTTGTTACCGTTAACACTGTTGGAATACCTGGTGGTTAAAATACAGTAGCACACGGTATTGCACAGTATTTTTTTCAATTATTGATTCTTACGTGAGAAGGCACTACTCAATAATTGTTACAGTAATTACTGTTCAATATTTTATTTTATTGAATCAATAATTGATGCGTTGATATTTTATATTATTGTTGTTTCAATAATTATTACTGCACAGTATTTTCCATTATCAAATCAATAATTCATATTATTTGGAATAATATTATTAGATAGCATTATTGACAATGTCTAAAAAGTTCTGTCAAGGAGAGGTTTGATCACCTAATTGCGCGCCAGGAAGGAGAAATCCTTATCAAAAAGCCCCCTCTTTCTTGGGAACGACCTGGTTGTCATAATTGTGATTCTGTAATATTATTTGTGAATAATTAATTATTGATTTATATGATAAGGAAATATTTATGTGATGTGAATATAAATGATGGATTTATTTATGTGGTTATAAATGAAGGAATTAATATTGAGTTATTTTATCAGTATTTTGTCGGATTAGAGGTATTAAAAGATCAAATCGGTGTTCTTACAGCTTTATTGTATGAGTTATAATATTTAATCCGACCGTTGGATCGTTGTAATTTTTAGATATGTTATACATATATAAGTTGAGTATATGTTCACAAATTTTGAACCGTTAAAAATGAGGTTATAATTTGTTATGAATTTTAAGAGATGACTGATTCAGAAATTAGGTTATAAATGATTTTGGTGGAAAATTCTAGAATTGGTGGGCCCCACTTTTGGTTGGTGAGAAATGTGCTCAATTGAATTTTCAAATGTGGTAGGTGGGAATAGCAGCAGGTAAAGCCATCAGGTTGCAGGTTAATTCTGCTTCGGCGTGCTAACATTTTTCTATAAATAGAGGGCTAAGTTAGAATTGAAAATCACACCAGAATTCATAAATTTTCTCTCTTTCTCTTTCTATATTATCGAGCGTATTTTGTGAGTATTTAGATACTTAGTGAGTTGCTATTCATCAGTGCAAGTTTCCTAGAGCGTCATATCTGATATCCAGTAAGAAATGCTGCTCTTTTGAAGTAAGGGATAGTAATGGATAGTAAGGGATGTTATATTCTTCATAATGATGTTATTCTTTCAATATCATTATACTGACATATTGGTATGAATCTTATTGTGGAATTTCTACCTTTTTGAGTTGGGGTTACTATTCACGTATACAGCACTATTCATGTATATAGCACTTTTTACATATATGACATTATTTACGTATACAGTACTATGTACGAATACGGAGTACTATTTACGAGTTACTATTTATGAGTTACTATTCACGAGTTACTATTCACGAGTTACTATTTACGAGTTACTATTCACGGGTACTATTCACGGATAAATTGATTTCTTTTTCTGACCAAATTATCGTTGATTTATGAATATTACTCTTAAGATTAAATCTATATGTTGATTATATTATTTTTATTATCATATATAACATTTTTATAACCCCGATGATGATATTTCTCTTTGACTTGAGTGTAAAGATGGGTAGATTATTGGTATGATCATGACTATGAGTTCTCTTTGGCCAGTAGTGCAAAGTTGAATCATTGACTGGTATGATCATGGCCATTGAATTTACAATTGAATATTTTTATCTTAAGTGCAAAGGTGAATTGATCAACATGGTTATAATTATGATTTATATAATGATTATGTATTTCTTTGAGATATGAATATCTTTGGCCCGTAGTGCAAAGATGAATTGTTGTTGAATATCTTTGGCCTGTAATGCAAAGATGGTCTGTTGATGAATATATTTGGCCCGTAGTGCAAAGATGAAATTGTTAGTATGATTATAAACATGAACTGTGATTTGGTATAACCATGATCTTTGATGTTTCAGGTAAAGACATGTGATGAAAATTATCTTCGTCCTGGATGAGAAGAGGAATTTAGAATCACAATTATGATTATGAGTTATTCATATGATTGTGAAAAAGAACTGTTGATTTATATTACAGTGATAAAATATTGTTGGTGGACTTTTAACATGGAGAATATAATAGACTTTATGGTATATTTGACTCTTCTAATGGATTGCTCGTTCTGCTGCAACTATGGTTAAAAAAGTTTTATCATCTACCATATGTTCTAAATCTCTGATTTATTACTGATGAAGGCTATTGATAATTTAATTATATTTAGTCATGATATTCTTTACTGGGCTAGTTGTGCTCACCCTTTTGCTTCACAATTCCTTTCAGGTAATAAGAGTGTAGCTGGGTCGAGCGGGGGTAATAGGGGAATAGAACGGTGGTCAACATTTAGTAGTTATAATTGGCGAATCAAATAGGGTGAGGTGAACCCAACGTTGAAAGGGTGTTTTTCCACTATCATACAAGATGTCTAAAGACATACAACCTCGTGTCATCATAAGACAAGGTTGTGCACATCCACTTGCTGAGTATATCTACGAGCACTACCTATATAATCTTAGTGTTTGTTTGAAGTATAATTCTCAATTAGAGACAGTGGAGATAATGATATGTCAAGAGAAGACTTACCATTGGGAAGAATATGATAGTAATCTTCTCGTTTTTCTTTGGGGTCTATTGGGTCAACCAAGGATAATTATGTGGTCATATGATATCTATCATAACCTAGACGCATGGCCTCCCATGTACGAAGGTTTCCTTGAGCACTGATTCTAATTTCTAAAACAGTTTTTGACTATACCTTTATATAGGTATCACTGTGAGGTGCTGTCCACTGATGGGACATTTGTCACATTACAATTGGGACACGAGTCACAGTTGGTATATATTTGTATCCAAACTCACAACATATGTGTTGTTATTTTTTGTACGACAATTGTTGTAATAAAATTGTAGTTGTTTTCTGTACCATGTATTTGGCGACTCAGAATAGGTTTGGGTGAAATGGACCTATTTTGGGGTCGTCACAGTAATTACTATTGACGAAGGTAATTATTATTGACGAAGGTAATTACTATTGATGAAGGGACTCTTAGATGATGACATATGGGCCCCCCATAAAATAACCAAACCTACCACAAATGTCTCATAATAGACTCTTTATATACATCAAGGATTGAATAAATATTACCACAAATCATTTTATTTTTAATCAACACATATTTAATCTTTCAACAATTATTAATCATTTATAACTTGTCGTCTCAATTATTGATTTAATAATATAATATATTATACAATTGATATTGTGACAATAATTGAATCAATAATATAAGGGATATGATGCATTAATTACTGTAGCAATAATTGAGTATAGCTGAGTGACTTCTTACGTAAGCATCAATAATCAATACCGTGTGCTACTATGCAACCACGCGTATTACTGTACTTTTATTACCGAATAGTTCAACAGTTTTAACGGTAACACCTCCGCCGTTATTTTTATAAAGTATTTTTGTCTTTTTCTCAATCCGACAATAATTCCGTTGTGGGGTCCACCAATGATTGTGCCCTCGTACGAATATTTCCCGACCAAACGAATATTTTATAACAACTTGCGTACTTTGAAAAATTTATAAATATTACCCACAACTATAACATTATATCAAATCCACACCATAATTTTAAAAAAATATTTCGAGAAAAATAAATCTTTATTCATAAAATCTGTTGTCTCACAATCTCTCCTCCTTATGAAATTTCGCCATCAAAATTTACGTACGTACCTGGTATGCCGAACAGGTGAGGATACCTTGACTTCACTTCAAATTCTAACTCTTGAGGTATAACCTTTGAGCGTCGAATATGATCCTTCTTATCCAAGATGTTAACACATATCTCCTCATACGATAAATCTTCTGCTATCTCGTCTGGTTTTAAATTAATAATGTGGTTCGAGTCGTCCACATATTTACGTAACATCGATATGAAAAAAAGCGTTCTGAACACGCAACATACTTGGCGGTAAAACGAGTCTATAAGCCACAATTCCTATTTGATCAAGGATTTTAAATGGGCCAATAAAATCGAGGGTTTAGATTTCCTCTCTTCGTCAATTCTTGCTTCTAGAATAACGCCCTCTTAAACCTTCTTAATTCTTCACATTCATCAGCTCCGAGTGTGTAGCTTGAGCGGCTTTAACTTTATCGATTAAAGTCGATTATATTCGGTTCGCTTTTCCACGATGGTATTGAATGACATGATCGTAATCTTCAACAGCTCGAGCCAACGTCTTTGGCACATGTTACGTTCGTTTTAGGTGAAGAAAATATTTGAGGGTTTAAGAAATGGGTTTTGTACTGGGGTCAATACAAATGTCGATTTCACGCTCTAGGGGTAAGCTAAGAAGTTTTCAAGAATACGTCAAAAAATTTATTAACACAAGAAATATCATTCAAAATTATGACCCTCATCCAAGACTTAGATAACACGTCACATTGATACCTATCAACTTGCCATCGTCATTCATGACGTTACCTACAAAAAGTCTGGCTTCGGTGCATTCCACACAAGAAAGTCAACAACGAAAGGATCGGGGCTCTTTATTTATAGCTTGATATGACAATGATTGACTTTAGTGGTTTAATTACTTTGAATTCGCATAACAGGTTGGTTAGGAGTATGAAAGCTAACAACCTTACGAAAAGCATGATGAGTAGTTAGCCAATCAATCCTTAAAATCACGTCAAATGCAAGTACCTTTAAAGAGATAAGATCAACAGGTAATTTGATTGTGACCACTTGGATCAAACAAGATTTATAAACAGTGGATATGATAAAAGTTTCTCCTAACGGAGTTTCCACAGATAAGTCAAATTCTAATTTCTCTGGAGTCAAGTTTAAACGTTGAGTACAAGTAGTAGAAATAAAAGAGTAGGTAGAACCGGATAGACTTCGCAAGAGTTTATGACTAACATACCCGTGCTAACTTCGTTCGGGTTACTCTCTCCATGAGAAGTCAAAAAACGCTCTTCCTGAAACCACCGACTTTGTTTTGTCCGTATCCACCTTTGGTGCCACCGTCCCAGCTGGACTTGATTTCGCTACAGGACAAAATCAAGCTATGTGACCGTCTTTTCCACAACTAAAACATACCTTGGAAGGCTTTGAACAGTTTGGCCTTATATGTCCCTCCTCTCCGCATCTGTAGCATCTAACTGATGGTCGTTCTCCTCCACTAGAATTTGTTGCTGGTGCTAGTGCTGCTGCCGACGTCTTCTCGTCATCATTAAATCTTCTCTTCATAGATCGGGCATCTCTTTCCACAATATCAACGCGTCGTGCGACTTTTACCCATGCATCACTCATTCTCACTCGTTTAGTTGTTTCTTCTTTCAGCTCAGATTCTAGCTTTATCATCTTATACTCATCACATATCGGGTAACACAAGCTTGAATCGTTTCATCCTTTTGTTCCACGACCTCCTGCCGTTCTTCAAACTGCTCTTCTAACTCATGAATACGATTTTGTAATTCTACATTTTGATCATATAATACCTCTAATAAATTCTCCTCAGGTACCTCTTCTTCCTCTTCTTCCTCACTCTCAGCTGTTACCTATGCAACTATCTCGGGTGCAACTATCAATTCTTCACTCACCACATGGATATCTATAATTCTTTCTTCGCCTGACATCACATTATCCTGGTTGGTGATTAGAGGTGCCTCCACGATCTCATTCACTCCATTGTTAACGTTCTCAGCTGCCATTCTTAAATACTGCCATAAAACAAGGGTTAATAGTCATGTCATATATTATCCCTATATTCTGACCGACCAATTTAATACAAAATAAACTTAGGTAGGTCATACTAGCGAAGGAATTCCCCGTCTCTCCCCTCCTAGTTCTTGTCTCACATCTCAGCCAGAGATCATATCCCTAAGCTTTGATACCAACTGTGACGCCCCCAAAATTAGGTATACATTACACATCTTGGGTCGTCAGATACATGGTACAAAATTCAAATACAACTTACTAATACAACTGTCGTGTACAATACGACAAAACATAATTGTGAGTTTGAATACAATTATTGTCTACTAGAGATTATACAAACTCAAAAGGAGTCCTCATTACAATTATTAACACACTATTTCACAGAATAGTGAGGACTACTAATGTTATCCTCTGGACCGTCACTCCGTTCCTTGACTAGTCCCTACTATGTTCTCATTCCCTGAAGAGAACAGTGAAAGAAAGGGTGAGCTCAACTAGCCTAGTAAAAAATATTATGACTAAGATAATGCAGAATAAATTATCATTAGCCTTCAACAGTGTTAAACTGATAAAATATAATAAACATCAAGTTTAACTGCAGCGGAACAAGCAATCCATTAAAAGAGTCAAGTAGAGAATAAAATCTACTATCTTTTATGATTTAAAAGGTTTTTCATGACTTTTATCGCTGGGACTCAGCTTAATAAATAATCCACATCATCGAATCACCCCTGCACTGCGGCCAAGGATATTCTTTAGTATCACGACCACAAAATATACACGCACTACAGCAAAGGACATTCGTGTATTCATTAATGGTCATGATCATGCCAACAACTGTCCATCAATGCACTACGGGCGAATGATAACTTTTACCACATCATTTGTAACATTACGGTTATGATTACACCGAATAATCTCTGGTCATAATCATACCAAGTCCATCTATGCACTACAGGCCATAGATGACTTTCAACATAATATAAACATGAGGATGATGACAATGATATAAGAATTCAATAAAACAAGTTCAAGAATTAATTTATCCATGAACCAATAACATCCAAACTGTCAACATGATACTTCTTTGTAGAGTAAAATTCAAGAATACTTAGAAGAATATTTCCATGAAAGGATACTGGATGAAGCGCAAATATCAAGGATATTCCACTAATTTCATGGAGTATAGAAGTCAAAGTTTTAACCAACTGAGTATAATAAAGAATGGAATAACAAAATAAATCATCATGCATGCGATAGACCGCAAAAGCAGGTTATTACAACAGAATAATAAATAACGAAACCAGGTCCGGCGTAAAATGCACAGACAGGATATTCCAACAGAATAATAAAGAATGGAACCAGGTCTGGCGTAAAATACACAGACAGGATGTTCCAACAGAATAATAATAAAGACGGAACCAGGTCCGGTGTAAAACACACAGACAGGATGTTCCAACAGAATAATAATAAGACGGAACCAAGTCCAGTGTAAAACACACAGACAAGATGTTCCAACAGAATAATAGAAGAATGTCACCAAGTATAGGGTAAACCGCGTATACAGGTTATTCCAACAAAATAATAAGCAATGGAATAACAACAGTTCTCTTCATGAATAAGAAAGAATAACACCCCTTACATTAGTAGGAGATTGAATACTGCAGTAGTGTAGTAATAGAATACTCTTCTTCTTTCTCTCTTATTCTCTCTATACTTTATCTCTCTATAGCTTGAATGAATTCGTGAAAAATAATGAAGCACTAGGCCTCTATTTATAGAAGATTTCTAACTTAGCACTTGAAATGTGAAAAGACAAGTGGCTTGACGACTGATGATGTGAAAAAAAGGTGGTTTGACGCCTGTAATGTGAAACACCAAGTGGTTTGACGCCTGTAATGTGAAACACCAAGTGGTTTGACGCCTGTAATGTGAAACGACAATTGGTTCAACGCCTGTAATATGAAACGGCAAGTGGTTTGACATCTAGTAAAGATAATTACTATTGACGAAGGTGATTACTATTGACGAAGGTGATTACTATTGACGAAGGTAATTACTATTGACGAAAGTAATTACTATTGACGAAGGGACTCTTAGATGATGACATATGGGCCCCCCCCATAAAATAACCAAACTTACCATAAACGTCTCATAATAGACTCTTTATATTCATCAATGATTGAATAAATATTACCACAAGTCATTTTATTTTTAATCAACACATATTTAATCTTTCAACTATTATTAATCATTTATAACTTGTCGTCTCAATTATTGATTTAATAATATAACATATTATACAGATGTTACTGTGACAATAATTGAATAAATAATATAAGAGATATGATGCAGCAATTACTGTAGCAATAATTGAGTATAGCTGAGTGACTTCTCACGTAAGCATCAATAATCAATACTATGTGTTACTATGCAACCACACGTATTACTGTACTTTTACTACCGAGTAGTTCAACAGTTTTAACGGTAACACCTCCGCCCTTATTTTCATAAAGTATTTTTATCGTTTTCTCAATCCGACAATAATTCCGTTGTGGGGTCCACCAATGATTGTGCCGTCGTACGAATATTCCCCGATAAAAAGAATATTCTCCGACCAAATGAATATTTTATAACAACTTGCGTACTTTGCAAATTTTATAAATATTACACACAACTATAACATTATATCAAATCCACACAATAATTTTAAAAAAAATATTTCGAGAAAATTAAATCTTTATTCATAAAATCTGGGGTCTCACACTACTTATTTTATGGATTCCTATTTTACCCATTTTTCAAAATAATCGGTAGAAAGTTATTTTATATAATAAAAGGTGGGGGCCCACGAGTGGGACCCATGTGTTTGGCAAAGTCTTGGTTGAAGACATTTTGTCACGGGGGAATTAGGGAGGGGGGAGAAAAAAAAGGGTCAGGAAAGGAGTATTATTAAAGTTATATATATATATATATATATATATATATATATATATATATATATATATATATATATATATATGATTGATAATGATATGGGCGGGACCCACATGTTGGGAGAATAATTTTGGGGAGTGAAAAATTTGATGGGAAGGAATTCTGACCGTCTATATATGTATAATATATAATATATATTATATTTTATTTAAAAGATTTTGCTTTAGTTATGGACCGTCAGATTAAAGTAAATCAATCTGGACCATTTATGAGTTACTATGCAGTCCATTTTCCTATAAATAGAAGCTCATTCTTTCATTATTTTCTTACGAATTCACTGAACTCTAGAGAGATAAACTGTAGAGAGAAAGAAGGAAATTATTCTGCTACTTAACTACTCTTATATTCAGTTCTTTTACGGTAAGGAATATTATTTCTTTTGTATTCATGAAGAGAACTTCTGTTATTCCATTCTTTATTATTCTGCTGGAATAACTAGTATACGGGGACTACCCTATACTTGGTGACATTCTTCTATTATTCTGTCTTTATTATTATTCTGTTGGAACATCCTGTCTGTGCGTTTTACGCCGGACCTGGTCCCATCTTTATTATTATTCTGTTGAAATATCCTGTCTGTGCGTTTTACGCCAGACCTGGTTCCGTCTGTATTATTCTGTTGGAACATCTTGTCGGTGTGAATTTCGCCTGACCTGGTTCCGTTACTTATTATTCTGTTGGAATAACCTGTCTATGCGAAGTACCGCATGCATGGTGATTTCTTTTGTTATTCCATTCGTTATTATACTCAGTTGGTTAAAGTTTTGATTTCTATACTCCATGAAATTAGTGGAATATCCTTGATATTTGCGCTTCATCCAGTATCTTTTCATGGAAATATTCTTCTAAGCATTCTTGAATTTTACTCTACAAAGCAGTATCATGTTGACAGTTTGGATGTTATTGGTTCCTGGATAAATTAATTCTTGAACTTGTTTTATTGAATTCTTATATCATTATCATTATCCTCATGTTTATATTATATTGAAAGTCATATGTGGCCTGTAGTGCATATATGGACTTGGTATGATTATGATCAGGGATTATTCGGTGTAATTATGACCGTAATGTCACAAATGATATAGAAAAAGTCCTCATTGACCCGTAGTGCATTGATGAATAGTTGTTGGCATGATCATGACCATTAATGAATACATGAATGTCCTTGGCTATAGTGCATGGATAATTTGTGGTCGTGATACTAAAGAATATTCTTGGCCGTAGTGCAGGGGTGATTCGATGATATGGATTATTTATTAAGCTGAGTCCCAGCGATAAAAGTCATGAAAAACCTTTTAAATCATAAAAGATAGTAGATTTTATTTTCTGCTTGACTCTTTTAATGGATTGCTTGTTCCGCTGCAGTTAAACTTGATGTTATTATATTTTATCAGTTTAACACTGTTGAAGGCTAACGATAATTTATTCTGCATTATCTTAGTCATAATATTTCTTACTGGGCTAGTTGAGCTCACCCTTTCTTTTACCGTTCTCTTCAGGAAATGAGAATATAACTGGGACGAGTCGGGGAACGGAGTGATGGTCTAGAGGATAACATTAGTAGTCCTCACTATTCTGTGAAATAGTGTGATAATAATTGTAATGAGGACTCCTTTTGAGTTTGTATAATCTCTAGTAGACAATAATTGTATTCAAACTCACAGTTATGTTTTGTCGTATTGTACACGACAGTTGTATTAGTAATTTGTATTTGAATTTTGTACCATGTATCTGACGACCCAAGATGGGTGATGTATACCTAATTTTGGGGGCGTCACAAAAAGCGTGAAACGGTAATTTTTTTTTGTTAAATATCCGAAATACCCCGCTTGGCTTTTATTGTGAGACCCCAGATTTTATGAATAAATATTTAATTTTCTTGAATTATAAATTATGGTGTGAATTTGATATAATGTTATAGTTGTGGGTAATATTTATAAATATTGCAAAGTACGCTGGTTGTTATAAAATATTCGTTTGGTCGGGAAATATTCGTTTGGTCGGGGAATATTCTTTTTTCGGGGAATATTCGTACGACGGCACAATCATTGGTGGACCCCACAACAGAATTATTGTCGGATTGAGAAAACGACAAAAATACTTTATGAAAATAACGGCGGAGGTGTTACCGTTAAAACTGTTGAACTACTCGGTAGTAAAAGTACAGTAATACGCGTGATTGCATAGTAGCACACGGTATTGATTATTGATGCTTACGTGAGAAGTCACTCAGCTATACTCAATTATTGCTACAGTAATTGCTGCAACATATCTCTTATATTATTGATTCAATTATTGTCACAATATCATCTGTATAATATGTTATATTATTGAGACGACAAGTTATAATGTTTAATAATTGTTGAAAGATTAATTATGTATTGATTAAAAAAATAAAATGATTTCTGGTAATTTTTTATTCAATCCTTGATGTATATAAAGAGTCTATTATTAGACGTTTGTGGTAAGTTTAATTATTTATGGGGGGCCATATGTCAACATCTAAGAGTCTCTTTCGTAAATAGTAATTACCTTCATAAATAGTAATTACCTTCGTAAATAGTAATTACCTTCGTAAATAGTAATTACCTTCGTAAATAGTAATTACCTTCGTAAATAGTAATTATCTTAGTAAATAGTAATTACCTTCGTCAATAGTAATTACCTTCTTCAATAGTAATTACCTTCGTCAATAGTAATTACCTTCGTCAATAGTAATTACCTTCTTCAATAGTAATTACCTTCGTCAATAGTAGTTGTCCCTTCAATATTACCAAGAGTTAACTGCCTTTTCGGTGCTCCAAGGGTTAGTTACCCTTTCACAAATAGTAGTTGTCTCTTCAATATTACCAAGAGTCATTTTGACCCTTCGTTATGACCAAGAGCCACCCTCAATTTTTCTATAAATAGAAAGCTCATTCCTTCATTATTTCTTACGAATTCACTGAAACTCTAGAGAGAAAGAAGAAAAGTATTCTGCTACTTCACTTATATCCAGTTCTTCTAAGGTAGGGAATATTATTTGTTGTACCCGTAAGGGGTGTTATTATTTTTTATTCATGAAGAGAATTGTTGTTATTCCATTGCTTATTATTCTGTTGGAATAACCTGTATACGCGGTTTACCCTATACTTGGTGACATTATTTTATTATTCTGTTGGAACATCCTGTCTGTGTGTTTTACACCGGACCTGGTTCCATTTTTATTATTCCGTCTTTACATTTCTGTCGGAATATCCTGTCTGTGCCATACGCCGGACCTGGTTCCATCATTTACTATTCCGCATTTATTATTCTGTTGGAACATCCTGTCGGTGTGAATTTCACCTGACCTGGTTCCGTTATTATTATTCTGCGGGAATAACCTGTTTGTGCGGTCTCTATCGCATGCATGGTGATATCTTTTGTTATTGTATTCAGTATTACTCAGTTGATTAAAATTCTGACTTCTATACTCCATGAAATTAGTGGAATATCCTTGATATTTGCGCTTCATCCAGAATCCTTTCATGGAAATATTCTTCTGATCATTCTTGAATTTTACACCACAAAACAGTATCGTGTTGACAATTTGGACGTTAATAATTCCTGGATAAAATAATTCTTGAACTTGTTTTATTGAATTCTTATATCATTGTCATCATCTTCTTATTTATATTTTTGAAAGTCATCTGTGGCCTGTAGTGCATAGATGGACTTGGTATGATTATGACCAGGGATTATTCGATGTAATCATGACCGTAATGTTACAAATGATGTGGTAAAAGTCTCATTTGCCGTAGTGCATTGATGGACAGTTGTTGGCATGATCATGACCATTAATGAATACACAAATATTCTTGGCCGTAGTGCATAAATAATTGTGGTCGTGATACTAAAGAATATCATTGGCCTTAGTGCAGGGGTGATTCGATGATGTAGAATATTTATTAAGCTGAGTCTCAGCTATAGCAGTGATGAAAAACCTTTTAAATCATAAAATATAGTAGATTTTATTTTCTACTTGACTCTTTTAATGGATTGCTGATTCTGCTGCAGTTAAACTTGTTGTTTATTTTATTTTATCAGTTTAACACTGTTGAAGGCTAATGATAATTTATTCTGCATTATCTTAGTCATAATATTTCTTACTGGGCTAGTTGAGCTCACCCTTTCTTTCACTGTTCTCTTCAAGAAATGAGAATATAGTTGGGACGAGTCGGGGAACGGAGTGATGGACCAGATAATAGTATTAGTAGTCCTCACTATTCTGTTAAATAGTGTGACAATAATTGTATTGAGGACTCCTTTTGAGTTTGTATGATCTCTAGTAGACAATAATTGTATTCAAACTCACAGTTATATTTTGTCGTATTGTACACGGCAGTGGTATTAGTAAGTTGTATTTGAATTCTGTACCATGTATCTGGCGACTCAAGATGGGTGATGTATACCTAATTTTGGGGGCGTCACAGTTGGTATCAGAGCTTAGGGATATGATCCCTGGCTAAGATGTGAGAATAGTACTAGGAGGGGAGAGACGGGGAATTCCTTCGCTAGTATGACCTACCTAAGTTTATGTGCTATTTTATTGGTCGGTCAGAGTATATGGATAATATGTTACATGTCAATTAACCTTTGTTTTGTGGCAGTATTTGAAAATGGCATCTGAAAATGTTGAGATACGCAATGAAGCACATGAGACCATTGAGACACCTTTAATCACTAACCAAGTTAATGTGATGTCAGACGAAGAAGAAATTAGAGATATCTACGTGGTGCGTGAAGAACTAATAGTTGCACCCGAGCTAGTTACAGAGGTAGCAGCTGAGAGTGAGGAAGAAGAGGAAGAAGAGGTACCTGAGGAGAATTTATTGGAGATATTATATGATAAAAATGTAGAATTACAAAATCGTATTAATAAGTTAGAAGAACAGGTTGAAGAACGACAGGCGGTCGTGGAGCAAAGAGATGTAACGATTCAAAATTGTGTTACCCGATATGTGATGCTCGAACAAAATCACGCTTTGGCACAATGTAAGATATTAAAGTTGGAATCTGAGAATTCAAATATCAAGGATCAGCTGAAAGAAGAAACAACTGAACGAGTGAGAATGAAGGATGCGTGGGTAAAAGCCACACGACGTGTTGATATTGTGGAAAGAGATGTTCGATCTATAAAGAGAAGATTTAATGATGACGGGAAGACGTCGGTAGCAGCACCAACACCAGCAACAAATTTTAGGGGAGGAGAACGACCACCAGTTATATGCTACAGATGCGGAGAGGAGGGACATATAAGGTCAAACTGTTCAAAGCCTTCCAAGGTATGTTGTAAGACCCCAGTTTTTATAAATAAAGATGAATTTTCATAATTATTATTTTTGAATATTATGGAATAAATTTGATAAAATATAAAGTTGTGGGTAATATTTGTAAATTTTGCAAAGTACGCAAGTTGTTATAAAATATTCGTTTGGTCGGGGAATATTCTTTTTGTCGGGGAATATTCGTACGACGGCACAATCATTGGTGGACCCCACAACGGAAGTATTGTTGTAGTTAAAAAACGACAAAATTATCTTTCTATAAAATAACGGCGGAGGTGTTACCGTTAGAACTGTTGAACTACTCGGTAGTAAAAGTACAGTAATACGCGTTGTTGCATAGTAGCACACGGTATTAATTATTGATGCTTACGTGAGAAGTCACTTGGAGCGAAGAATGTGAGAAGAGTTTTCAAGAACTTAAGAAGAGACTCATTTCAGCACCTGTTCTGACAATACCATCTGGCTCGGAGGGATTTGTCATCTACAGTGATGCTTCGAGCAAAGGGTTGGGATGTGTTCTTATGCAACATGGAAAAGTCATAGCCTATGCCTCGCGACAACTCAAAGAATATGAAAAGAATTATCCTACTCATGATCTAGAGTTAGCAGCTGTTGTCTTTGCACTTAAAATTTGGAGGCATTACTTGTATGGGGAGAAAGTGGAGATCTTTACGGATCATAAAAGCCTCAAATATTTCTTCACTCAAAAGGAACTCAACATGCGACAACGACGTTGGCTTGAACTGTTGAAAGATTATGATCATACCATCCAATACCATCCTGGAAAAGCAAACGTGGTAGCTGACGCATTGAGTAGAAGATCACATGCAAGTACGAGTGTGATATTATCAACGTAAGGGCCCATTTTGTGTGACTTGCAAAGGATGGAGATAGAGTTGAAGACTCCAGGGACACATGTGACAATGGCGAATATACGAGTAGAATCGACTTTAATCGATAAAGTTAAAGCCGCTCAAGCTACAGACCTGGAGCTGATGCGTATGAGGAAGAAAGTGCAAGAGGGTGCTATGCCGGAAGCAAGAATCAATGAAGAAGGAATACTTCGAGTCAACTCCAGACTTTGTGTTCCTAACGACCCTGATTTAAAGTATAAAATCATGATGGAGGCGCACAATACACCGTTTGCAATCCATCCTGGGAGTACCAAAATGTATCATGATATTCGTCATACATTTTGGTGGAGCAATATGAAGAGAGAGATAGCGTTGTTTATCTCAAGGTGTCTAACTTGTCAACGAGTTAAAGCGGAGCATCAAGTACCAAAAGGTCCATTGCAACCACTTGAAATTCCAGAATGGAAGTGGGAGCACATTACCATGGATTTCGTTACCGGTCTTCCTAAGGTTTCTCAAGGCATTGATGCGATTTGGGTCATTGTTGATAGATTGACCAAGTCTGCTCATTTCTTACCGATACGAGAAACTTATACACTTGAACGTCTTGCTCGTATGTACATAAACGAGATTGTAAGACTGCATGGTATGCCGGTATCCATAGTTTCTGATCGAGACCCAAGATTTACTTCACGATTTTGGGTTAGTTTGCAAAAAGCTATGGGTACAGACTTACGATTTAGCTCGGGATATCATCCTCAGACGGACGGACAGTCGGAGAGAACTATTCAAACTCTTGAAGATCTATTAAGACTCTGTGTCCTTGATTTCAAGGGAAGTTGGGACAAGTTCTTACCATTGGTGGAGTTTTCCTACAACAACAGTTATCAAGCAAGTATTGGCATGGCTCCATTCGAAGCGTTGTATGGAAGAAAGTGTCGTTCTCCAGTATGCTGGGATGAGGTGGGTGAAGCAACGTTGTTGGGACCGGAGTTGGTACGTATGACTACGGAAAAGATTCAAACGATCCGACAACGTATAAAAACCTCACAAAGTCGACAAAAGAGTTATGTTGATCTTCATCGAAAGGACGTGGAATTCAATATAGGAGATCATGTGTTGTTACGTGTTACTCCATGGAAAGGAGTTACAAGATTTGGAAAGAGAGGAAAACTCAATCCTCGATTTATCGGTCCATTTTTAATCCTCGATCGAATAGGAACGGTGGCCTATAGACTCGCTCTACCGCCAAGTATGTCTCGTGTTCATAACGTTTTTCACATATCCATGTTACGTAAATATGTGAAAGACCCGAACCACATTATTGAGTTAGAATCGGACGAAATAGCGGAAGATTTGACGTATGAAGAGATTTCTGTTCAAATCTTGGATAAGAAGGAACATATTCTACGCTCCAAGGTTATACCTCAAGTCAAAGTTTTATGGAGAAACCACGATGTTGAGGAAATGACTTGGGAGTTAGAATCTGAAATGAAGTCAAGGTATCCTTACCTCTTCGACATACCAGGTACGTACCCTAATTTCGAGGGCGAAATTTCATAAGAAGGGGAGGTTGTAAGACCCCAGTTTTTATAAATAAAGATGAATTTTCATAATTATTATTTTTGAATATTATGGAATAAATTTGATAAAATATAAAGTTGTGGGTAATATTTGTAAATTTTGCAAAGTACGCAAGTTGTTATAAAATATTCGTTTGGTCGGGGAATATTCTTTTTGTCGGGGAATATTCGTACGACGGCACAATCATTGGTGGACCCCACAACGGAAGTATTGTTGTAGTTAAAAAACGACAAAATTATCTTTCTATAAAATAACGGCGGAGGTGTTACCGTTAGAACTGTTGAACTACTCGGTAGTAAAAGTACAGTAATACGCGTTGTTGCATAGTAGCACACGGTATTAATTATTGATGCTTACGTGAGAAGTCACTTAGCTATACTCAATTATTGCTACAGTAATTGCTGCATCATATCTCTTATATTATTGATTCAATTATTGTCACAGTATCATCTGTATAATATGTTATATTATCTAAACAATAATTGAGACGACAAGTTATAAATGATTAATAATTGTTGAAAGATTAAATATGTGTTGATTAAAAATAAAATAAAATGATTTCTGGTAATTTTTATTCAATCCTTGATGTATATAAAGAGTCTATTATTAGACGTTTGTGGTAAGTTTAATTATTTATGGGGGGCCATATGTCATCATCTAAGAGTCTCTTTCATAAATAGTAATTATTTTCGTAAATAGTAATTACCTTCGTAAATAGTAATTACCTTCGTAAATAGTAATTACCTTCGTAAATAGTAATTATTTTCGTAAATAGTAATTATTTTCGTAAATAGTAATTACCTTCGAAAATAGTAATTACCTTCGTCAATAGTAATTACCTTCGTCAATAGTAATTACCTTCGTAAATAGTAAATACTTTCGTAAATAGTAATAAATCTTCTATAAATAGAGGCCTAGGGCTTCATTATTTTTCACGAATTCGTTCAAGCTATAGAGAGAGAAAGTATAGAGAGAGTAATAGAGAAAGAAGAAGAGTATTCGGTTACTACACTACTGCAGTATTCCTAAGACGGTAAGGGGTGTTACTCTTTCTTCTTGAAGAGAACTTATGTTCTTCCATTCTTTGTTATTCTGTTGGAATAACCTGTAAAAGTGGCATACCCTATACATGACCTTTATACGCGGTGTACCCTATACTTGGTGAAATCCTTATGTTATTCCATTTTTTATTATTCTGTCGGAATAACCTGTATACGCGGTTTACCCTATACTTGGTGACATTCTTCTATTATTCTGTTGGAACATCCTGTCTGTGTGTTTTACACCGGACCTGGTTCCGTCTTTATTATTCTGTTGGAATATCCTATCTGTGTGTTTTACACCGGATCTGGTTCCGTCTTTATTATTATTCTGTTGGAATATCCTATCTGTGTGTTTTACACCGGATCTGGTTCCGTCTTTATTTATTATTCTGTTGGAACATCCTGTCGGTGTGAATTTCACCTGACCTGGTTCCGTTATTTATTATTCTGTTGGAATAACCTGTCTGTGCGGTCTATCGCATGCATGGTGATTTCTTTTGTTATTTCATTCTTTATTATACTCAGTCGGTTAAAACTTTAACTTCTATACTCCATGAAATTAGTAGAATATCCTTGATATTTGCGCTTCATCCAGTATCCTTTCATGAAAATATTCTTCTGATCATTCTTGAATTTTACACCACAAAACAGTATCGTGTTGACAATTTGGACGTTAATAATTTCTGGATAAAATAATTCTTGAACTTGTTTTATTGAATTATTATATCATTGTCATCATCCTCATGTTTATATTTTGTTGAAAGTCATCTGTGGCCTGTAGTGCATAGATGGACTTGGTATGATTATGACCAGGGATTATTCGGTGTAATCATGACCGTAATATTACAAGTGATGTAAAAATTAAAAATCCTCATTGGCCCGTAGTGCATTGATGGACAGTTGTTTGCATGATCATGACCACTAATGAATACACAAATATTCTTGGTCGTAGTGCATGAATAATTGTGGTCGTGATACTAAAGAATATCCTTGGCCGTAGTGCGGGGGTGATTCGATGATGTGGAATATTTATTAAGCTGAGTCTCAGCCATAACGATGATGAAAAACCTTTTAAATCATAAAAGATAGTAGTTTTTATTTTCTACTTGACTCTTTTAATGGATTGCTGGTTCCGCTGCAGTTAAACTTGATGGTTATTGTATTTTATCAGTTTAACACTGTTGAAGGCTAATGATAATTTATTCTGCATTATCTTAGTCATAATATTTCTTACTGGGCTAGTTGAGCTCACCCTTTCTTTCACTGTTCTCTTCAGGAAATGATAATATAGCTGGGACGAGTCGGGGAACGGAGTGATGGACCAGAGAATAGTATTAGTAGTCCTCATTATCCTGTTAAATAGTGTGACAATAATTGTATTGAGGACTCCTATTGAGTTTGTATGATCTCTAGTAGACAATTATTGTATTCAAATTCACAGTTGTATTTTGTCGTATTATACACGACATTGATATTAGTAAGTTGTATTTGAATTCTGTACCATGTATCTGACGACTCAAGATGGGTGATGTATACCTAATTTTGGGGGCGTCACAGTTGGTATCAGAGCTTAGGGATATGATCCCTGGCTAAGATGTGAGAATAGTACTAGGAGGGGAGAGACGGGGAATTCCTTCGCTAGTATGACCTATCTACGTTTATGTGCTATTTTATTGGTCGGTCAGAATATAGGGATAATATGTTACATGTCAATTAACCTTTTGTTTTGTGGCTGTATCTGAAAATGACATCTGAGAATGTTGAGAATGACAATGGAGCACAGGCGATCGTTGACTCACCACATATCAATAATCAGGATAATGTGCATCAGGAAGGAGAAAATCCTCATGCGAACAACAACACTGACCAAATGACAAATGATCAAATGTTCAGAGGTTTTATGCAATTCATGCAACAGCAGGCGAGAGCAACTCCTGTCCAAAACGTAGATGGAAACACGGGAAACTCTCGGGCGGTCACCGCTAAACAATTCAAGGAGCTGGGACCACCGGAGTTTAAGGGAGAGCCAAAACCACTTATGGCGGAAACATGGATAAAACAGATGACCAAGATATTTGATGTCTTGGGATGCTCCGAGGAGCAAAAGGTTTCCTTTGCCGCTTTTATGTTGCGCGGAGAGGCAGATTACTGGTGGGAATCGGTAAAACGTACTCAACCTGCTGTACTGAAGATATCTTGGGAGAAGTTCCAGGAGCTGTTCAACGACAAATACTTTCCCGAAAGTATTCGCCACATGAAGGAGGTGGAGTTTATTAAGTTGGAACAAAATAATATGACCGTGTCGCAATACGAGGCAAAATTTGCGGAGTTATCACGGTTTGCGTCCCACTTAGTGGATAATGAAGAGAGAATGGCGCGAATATTTTTAAGAGATTTGAAGCCGGAGATACGTCAACATCTTATTTCTCATAAACTGTGTTTGTATTCAGATGTTGTAAATAGGGCTCAGTTAGTGGAACGCGATAACGAGTCAACTCAACTAAAAGAGAGCAGCCGGCAAAATTATAATACCAGCGAGAGTGGTCATCGAAGCGGTGACAACAAGCGTGGAGGAAATCAGCAAGCCAGAAATGGTAACCACTTCGGTGGTAATCAGGGCCAAAACAATAAGAATGGACATTTCAAGAAGAGGAGATTCAACAATGATGGAAAGACGTCAGCACCAGCACCCGTTGTTAAGGAAGGAGAAAGACCACCTATCATATGCTTCAAATGCGGAGGGGAGGGACACATTAGTCCAAATTGCGCGATGCCGTCCAAAGCATGTTATAATTGTGGAAGAGAAGGTCACTTAGCCCGATTTTGTCGTTTACCAAAGACAAATTCAGCTAGGATGGAGGCACCAAAGGCCGTCCCAGAAAGATCAAAACCGGTAGTGCAAGGGAGAGCGTTTGTTGTGACCTCCCAAAAAGCAAGGAACCCGAATGAGGTCATCACGGGTAAGCTTATCATAAACTCTAACGAAATCTATACTTTATTTGATACCGGTTCTACCCATTCTTTTATTTCTCCTACTTGCGCTCATCGATTAAATTTGACTCCGGAGAAATTAGACTTTGACTTATCTGTGGAAACTCCGTTGGGAGAAACCTTCATTACATCCACTGTTTATAAGTCTTGTTTGGTTCAAATCGGTACCCTCACATTACCTGTAGATTTTATTTCATTGAAAATACTTGCATTTGACGTGATTCTAGGGATTGATTGGTTAACTACTCATCATGCAAAAATTGATTGTTTCCATAAGGTTGTTAGCTTTCATATTCCTAATCAACCTATTATGCGAATTCAAGCGACCAAACCATTAAAATCAATCACGGTCATCTCAAGCCATAAAGCTATTCGTTTATTGAAAAACGGATGTCAAGCTTTCTTAGCTCATGTCACAGATTTAAACAAAAATACGTCAGTTTTGAACGATATTTTTATTGTTAATGAATTTCCTGACGTATTCCCCGAAGAACTTCCTGGCCTACCCCAGAGCGTGAGATTGAATTTTGTATCGACCTTGAACCCGGTACAAAACCCATTTCTAAAGCCCCATATCGAATGGCTCCTATTGAACTTCAGGAGTTAAAAACCCAACTGCAGGAATTGTTAGACATTGGCTTTATTCGTCCTAGTACTTCTCCTTGGGGTGCTCTTGTTCTATTCGTGAAGAAGAAAGATGGGAGTATGCGACTTTGTATTGATTATCGGGAGTTAAATCATGTCACCATCAAAAATAGGTATCCATTGCCACGTATTGATGACTTGTTTGACCAGTTACAAGGAGCCAAATTCTTTTCAAAGATTGATCTTCGTTCCGGGTATCACCAATTGAAGATTAGAACCGATGACATTCCAAAGACGGCTTTCAGAACTCGGTACGGGCATTATGAATTCCTAGTCATGTCCTTTGGATTGACTAATGCTCCTGCTGCCTTCATGGATATGATGAACCGAGTATTCAAGGAATATTTGGATCACTTTGTGGTCGTCTTTATTGATGACATCCTTATTTATTCCAAAAGCCGTGAAGATCATGAGCAACACTTGAGGCTGACACTCCAAAAGCTTCGTGAATATAAGCTTTATGCCAAGTTGAAGAAATGCGAGTTCTGGCTTGAGGAAGTAGCATTCCTTGGGCACGTGGTATCAAGTCATGGAATATCTGTTGACCCAGCAAAGATTGAAGCTATTCAAAGCTGGGAGCAACCTAAATCAGTGACCGAAGTACGTAGCTTTCTCGGTTTAGCTGGTTATTATCGGAGATTCGTGGAAGGATTTTCTCGAATCGCTACTCCATTGACTCAGCTGACTCGGAAAGATACAAAGTTCGGTTGGAGCGAAGAATGTGAGAAGAGTTTTCAAGAACTTAAGAGGAGACTCATTTCAGCACCTGTTCTGACAATACCATCTGGCTCGGAGGGATTTGTCATCTACAGTGATGCTTCGAGCAAAGGGTTGGGATGTGTTCTTATGCAACATGGAAAAGTCATAGCCTATGCCTCGCGACAACTCAAAGAATATGAAAAGAATTATCCTACTCATGATCTAGAGTTAGCAGCTGTTGTCTTTGCACTTAAAATTTGGAGGCATTACTTGTATGGGGAGAAAGTGGAGATCTTTACGGATCATAAAAGCCTCAAATATTTCTTCACTCAAAAGGAACTCAACATGCGACAACGACGTTGGCTTGAACTGTTGAAAGATTATGATCATACCATCCAATACCATCCTGGAAAAGCAAACGTGGTAGCTGACGCATTGAGTAGAAGATCACATGCAAGTACGAGTGTGATATTATCAACGTAAGGGCCCATTTTGTGTGACTTGCAAAGGATGGAGATAGAGTTGAAGACTCCAGGGACACATGTGACAATGGCGAATATACGAGTAGAATCGACTTTAATCGATAAAGTTAAAGCCGCTCAAGCTACAGACCTGGAGCTGATGCGTATGAGGAAGAAAGTGCAAGAGGGTGCTATGCCGGAAGCAAGAATCAATGAAGAAGGAATACTTCGAGTCAACTCCAGACTTTGTGTTCCTAACGACCCTGATTTAAAGTATAAAATCATGATGGAGGCGCACAATACACCGTTTGCAATCCATCCTGGGAGTACCAAAATGTATCATGATATTCGTCATACATTTTGGTGGAGCAATATGAAGAGAGAGATAGCGTTGTTTATCTCAAGGTGTCTAACTTGTCAACGAGTTAAAGCGGAGCATCAAGTACCAAAAGGTCCATTGCAACCACTTGAAATTCCAGAATGGAAGTGGGAGCACATTACCATGGATTTCGTTACCGGTCTTCCTAAGGTTTCTCAAGGCATTGATGCGATTTGGGTCATTGTTGATAGATTGACCAAGTCTGCTCATTTCTTACCGATACGAGAAACTTATACACTTGAACGTCTTGCTCGTATGTACATAAACGAGATTGTAAGACTGCATGGTATGCCGGTATCCATAGTTTCTGATCGAGACCCAAGATTTACTTCACGATTTTGGGTTAGTTTGCAAAAAGCTATGGGTACAGACTTACGATTTAGCTCGGGATATCATCCTCAGACGGACGGACAGTCGGAGAGAACTATTCAAACTCTTGAAGATCTATTAAGACTCTGTGTCCTTGATTTCAAGGGAAGTTGGGACAAGTTCTTACCATTGGTGGAGTTTTCCTACAACAACAGTTATCAAGCAAGTATTGGCATGGCTCCATTCGAAGCGTTGTATGGAAGAAAGTGTCGTTCTCCAGTATGCTGGGATGAGGTGGGTGAAGCAACGTTGTTGGGACCGGAGTTGGTACGTATGACTACGGAAAAGATTCAAACGATCCGACAACGTATAAAAACCTCACAAAGTCGACAAAAGAGTTATGTTGATCTTCATCGAAAGGACGTGGAATTCAATATAGGAGATCATGTGTTGTTACGTGTTACTCCATGGAAAGGAGTTACAAGATTTGGAAAGAGAGGAAAACTCAATCCTCGATTTATCGGTCCATTTTTAATCCTCGATCGAATAGGAACGGTGGCCTATAGACTCGCTCTACCGCCAAGTATGTCTCGTGTTCATAACGTTTTTTCACATATCCATGTTACGTAAATATGTGAAAGACCCGAACCACATTATTGAGTTAGAATCGGACGAAATAGCGGAAGATTTGACGTATGAAGAGATTTCTGTTCAAATCTTGGATAAGAAGGAACATATTCTACGCTCCAAGGTTATACCTCAAGTCAAAGTTTTATGGAGAAACCACGATGTTGAGGAAATGACTTGGGAGTTAGAATCTGAAATGAAGTCAAGGTATCCTTACCTCTTCGACATACCAGGTACGTACCCTAATTTCGAGGGCGAAATTTCATAAGAAGGGGAGGTTGTAAGACCCCAGTTTTTATAAATAAAGATGAATTTTCATAATTATTATTTTTGAATATTATGGAATAAATTTGATAAAATATAAAGTTGTGGGTAATATTTGTAAATTTTGCAAAGTACGCAAGTTGTTATAAAATATTCGTTTGGTCGGGGAATATTCTTTTTGTCGGGGAATATTCGTACGACGGCACAATCATTGGTGGACCCCACAACGGAAGTATTGTTGTAGTTAAAAAACGACAAAATTATCTTTCTATAAAATAACGGCGGAGGTGTTACCGTTAGAACTGTTGAACTACTCGGTAGTAAAAGTACAGTAATACGCGTTGTTGCATAGTAGCACACGGTATTAATTATTGATGCTTACGTGAGAAGTCACTTAGCTATACTCAATTATTGCTACAGTAATTGCTGCATCATATCTCTTATATTATTGATTCAATTATTGTCACAGTATCATCTGTATAATATGTTATATTATCTAAACAATAATTGAGACGACAAGTTATAAATGATTAATAATTGTTGAAAGATTAAATATGTGTTGATTAAAAATAAAATAAAATGATTTCTGGTAATTTTTATTCAATCCTTGATGTATATAAAGAGTCTATTATTAGACGTTTGTGGTAAGTTTAATTATTTATGGGGGGCCATATGTCATCATCTAAGAGTCTCTTTCATAAATAGTAATTACTTTCGTAAATAGTAATTACCTTCGTAAATAGTAATTACCTTCGTAAATAGTAATTACCTTCGTAAATAGTAATTATTTTCGTAAATAGTAATTATTTTCGTAAATAGTAATTACCTTCGAAAATAGTAATTACCTTCGTCAATAGTAATTACCTTCGTCAATAGTAATTACCTTCGTAAATAGTAAATACTTTCGTAAATAGTAATAAATCTTCTATAAATAGAGGCCTAGGGCTTCATTATTTTTCACGAATTCGTTCAAGCTATAGAGAGAGAAAGTATAGAGAGAGTAATAGAGAAAGAAGAAGAGTATTCGGTTACTACACTACTGCAGTATTCCTAAGACGGTAAGGGGTGTTACTCTTTCTTCTTGAAGAGAACTTATGTTCTTCCATTCTTTGTTATTCTGTTGGAATAACCTGTAAAAGTGGCATACCCTATACATGACCTTTATACGCGGTGTACCCTATACTTGGTGAAATCCTTATGTTATTCCATTTCTTATTATTCTGTCGGAATAACCTGTATACGCGGTTTACCCTATACTTGGTGACATTCTTCTATTATTCTGTTGGAACATCCTGTCTGTGTGTTTTACACCGGACCTGGTTTCGTCTTTATTATTCTGTTGGAATATCCTATCTGTGTGTTTTACACCGGATCTGGTTCCGTCTTTATTATTATTCTGTTGGAATATCCTATCTGTGTGTTTTACACCGGATCTGGTTCCGTCTTTATTTATTATTCTGTTGGAACATCCTGTCGGTGTGAATTTCACCTGACCTGGTTCCGTTATTTATTATTCTGTTGGAATAACCTGTCTGTGCGGTCTATCGCATGCATGGTGATTTCTTTTGTTATTTCATTCTTTATTATACTCAGTCGGTTAAAACTTTAACTTCTATACTCCATGAAATTAGTAGAATATCCTTGATATTTGCGCTTCATCCAGTATCCTTTCATGAAAATATTCTTCTGATCATTCTTGAATTTTACACCACAAAACAGTATCGTGTTGACAATTTGGACGTTAATAATTTCTGGATAAAATAATTCTTGAACTTGTTTTATTGAATTATTATATCATTGTCATCATCCTCATGTTTATATTTTGTTGAAAGTCATCTGTGGCCTGTAGTGCATAGATGGACTTGGTATGATTATGACCAGGGATTATTCGGTGTAATCATGACCGTAATATTACAAGTGATGTAAAAATTAAAAATCCTCATTGGCCCGTAGTGCATTGATGGACAGTTGTTTGCATGATCATGACCACTAATGAATACACAAATATTCTTGGCCGTAGTGCATGAATAATTGTGGTCGTGATACTAAAGAATATCCTTGGCCGTAGTGCGGGGGTGATTCGATGATGTGGAATATTTATTAAGCTGAGTCTCAGCCATAACGATGATGAAAAACCTTTTAAATCATAAAAGATAGTAGTTTTTATTTTCTACTTGACTCTTTTAATGGATTGCTGGTTCCGCTGCAGTTAAACTTGATGGTTATTGTATTTTATCAGTTTAACACTGTTGAAGGCTAATGATAATTTATTCTGCATTATATTAGTCATAATATTTCTTACTGGGCTAGTTGAGCTCACCCTTTCTTTCACTGTTCTCTTCAGGAAATGATAATATAGCTGGGACGAGTCGGGGAACGGAGTGATGGACCGGAGAATAGTATTAGTAGTCCTCATTATCCTGTTAAATAGTGTGACAATAATTGTATTGAGGACTCCTATTGAGTTTGTATGATCTCTAGTAGACAATTATTGTATTCAAACTCACAGTTGTATTTTGTCGTATTATACACGACAGTGATATTAGTAAGTTGTATTTGAATTCTGTACCATGTATCTGACGACTCAAGATGGGTGATGTATACCTAATTTTGGGGGCGTCACATATGTTTTAGTTGTGGAAAAGACGGTCACATAGCTCGATTTTGTCCTGTAGTGAAATCAAGTCCAGCTGGGACGGGGGCACCAAAGGTGGATACGGACAAAACAAAGTCGGTGGTTTCAGGAAGAGCGTTTTTTGACTTCTCATGGAGAGAGTAACCCGAATGAAATTATTACGGGTATGTTAGTCATAAACTCTTGCGAAGTCTATACCGTGTTAGATACCGGTTCTACTCACTCTTTTATTACACCTAGTTGTGTTCAATGTTTGAAGTTAACACCGGAGAAGTTAGACTTTGATATATCTGTTTAAACTCAGTTGAGAGAAACCTTCGTTACCTCCACTATTTATAAATCCTGTTCAAATCAACACTTTCACGTTACCTGTCGATCTTATCTCTTTGAAAATACTTGCCTTTGATGTGATTTTTGGAAAAGATTGGTTAACTACTCATCATACTTTTCGTAAGGTTGTTAGCTTTCATATTCCTAACAAACCTGTTATGCGAATTCAAGCAACCAAACCACTAAAGTCAATCATTGTCATTTCACGCCATAAATAAAGAGCCCCTGTCCTTTCATTGTTGACTTCCTTATGTGGAACGCACCGAAGACAGACTTTCCGTAGGAGACGTCGTGAATGACGATGACAAGTTGATAGGTATCAATGTGAAGTGTTATTCAAGTCTTGGATGAGGGTCACAATTTTGAATGATATTTCTAGTGTTAATAAATTTTTTGACGTATTCTTGAAGACTTCTTAGCCTACCCTGGAGCGTGAAATCGAATTTTATATTGACCCCAGTACAAAACTCATTTCTTAAACCCTCAAATATTTTCTTCACCTAAAACGAACGTATAACGTGCCAAAGATGTTGGCTCGAGCTGTTGAAGATTACGATCGTACCATGCAATATTATCGTGGGAAAGCGAACATGGTAGCTGACGTGTGAGTAGAAGATAGTATGCGTTTACAAGTGCGAATATACGAACTCACGTGAAGATAACGAATATACAAGTAGAATCGACTTTAATCGATAAAGTTAAAGCCGCTCAAGCTACACACTCAGAACTGAAGAATGTGAAGAATTAAGAAGGTTCAAGAGGGCGTTATTCTAGAAGCAAGAATTGACGAATAGAGGAAGTCTAAACGCTTAATTTTATTGGCCCATTTAAAATACTTGATCAAGTAGGAATTGTGGCTTATAGACTCATTTTACCGCCAAGTATGTTGCGTGTTCAGAACATTTTTTTTCCGTATCGATGTTACATAAATATGTGGACGACCCGAACCACATTATTAATTTAAAATCGGACGAGATATTAGAAGATTTAACGTATGAGGAGATATGTGTTAACATCTTGGATAAGAAGGATCATATTCGACGCTCAAAGGTTATACCTCAAGAGTTAGAATTTGAAGTGAAGTCAAGGTATCCTCACATGTTCGGCATACCAGGTACGTACGTAAATTTCGAGGGCGAAATTTCTTAAGGAGGGGAGATTGTGAGACCCCAGATTTTATGAATAAATATTTAATTTTCTCGACTTATAAATTATGGTGTGGATTTGATATAATGTTATAGTAGTGGGTAATATTTATAAATATTGCAAAGTACGCAAGTTGTTATAAAATATTCGTTTGGTCGGGGAATATTCTTTTTGTCGGGGAATATTCGTACGACGGCACAATCATTGGTGGACCCCACAACGGAATTATTGTCGGATTGAGAAAACGACAAAAATACTTTATGAAAATAACGGCGGAGGTGTTACCGTTAAAACTGTTGAACTACTCGGTAGTAAAAGTACAGTAATACGCGTGGTTGCATAGTAGCACACAGTATTGATTATTGATGCTTACGTGAGAAGTCACTCAGCTATACTCAATTATTGCTACAGTAATTGCTGCATCATATCTATTATATTATTGATTCAATTATTGTCACAATATCATCTGTATAATATGTTATATTATTGAGACTACAATTTATAATGATTAATAATTGTTGAAAGATTAATTATGTGTTGATTAAAAAAATAAAATGATTTTTGGTAATTTTTTATTCAATCCTTGATGTATATAAAGAGTCTATTATTAGACGTTTGTGGTAAGTTTAATTATTTATGGGGGGCCATTTGTCAACATCTAAGAGTCTCTTTCGTAAATAGTAATTACCTTCGTAGATAGTAATTACCTTCGTAAATAGTAATTACCTTCTTCAATAGTAATTACATTCGTCAATAGTAATTACCTTCGTCAATAGTAATTACCTTCTTCAATAGTAATTACCTTCGTCAATAGTAATTACCTTCGTCAATAGTAGTTGTCCCTTCAATATTACCAAGAGTTAACTGCCTTTTCGGTGCTCCAAGGGTTAGTTATCCCTTCACAAATAGTAGTTGTCTCTTCAATATTACCAAGAGTCATTTTGACCCTTCGTTAAGACCAAGAGCCACCCTCAATTTTTTTATAAATAGAAAGCTCATTCCTTCATTATTTCTTACGAATTCACTGAAACTCTAGAGAGAAAGAAGAAAAGTATTCTGCTACTTCACTTATATCCAGTTCTTCTAAGGTAGGGAATATTATTTGTTGTACCCGTAAGGGGTGTTATTATTTCTTATTCATGAAGAGAACTGTTGTTATTCCATTGCTTATTATTCTGTTGGAATAACCTGTATACGCGGTTTACCCTATACTTGGTGACATTCTTTTATTATTCTGTTGGAACATCCTGTCTGTGTGTTTTACACCGGACCTGGTTCCATTTTTATTATCCCGACTTTACATTTCTGTCGGAATATCCTGTCTGTGCTATACGCCGGACCTGGTTCCATCATTTACTATTCCACATTTATTATTCTGTTGGAACATCCTGTCGGTGTGAATTTCACCTGACCTGGTTCTGTTATTATTATTCTGCGGGAATAACCTGTTTGTGCGGTCTCTATCGCATACATGGTGATATCTTTTGTTATTGTATTCAGTATTACTCAGTTGATTAAAATTCTGACTTCTATACTCCATGAAATTAGTGGAATATCCTTGATATTTGCGCTTCATCCAGTATCCTTTCATGGAAATATTCTTCTGATCATTCTTGAATTTTACACCACAAAACAGTATCGTGTTGACAATTTGGACGTTAATAATTCCTGGATAAAATAATTCTTGAACTTGTTTTATTGAATTCTTATATCATTGTCATCGTCTTCTTATTTATATTTTTGAAAGTCATCTGTGGCCTGTAGTGCATAGATGGACTTGGTATGATTATGACCAGGGATTATTCGATGTAATCATGACCGTAATGTTACAAATGATGTGGTAAAAGTCTCATTTGCCGAAGTGCATTGATGGACAGTTGTTGGCATGATCATGACCATTAATGAATACACAAATATTCTTGGCCGTAGTGCATAAATAATTGTGGTCGTGATACTAAAGAATATCCTTGGCCTTAATGCAGGGGTGATTCGATGATGTGGAATATTTATTAAGCTGAGTCTCAGCTATAGCAGTGATGAAAAACCTTTTAAATCATAAAAGATAGTAGATTTTATTTTCTACTTGACTCTTTTAATGGATTGCTGATTCTGCTGCAGTTAAACTTGTTGTTTATTTTATTTTATTAGTTTAACACTGTTGAAGGCTAATGATAATTTATTCTGCATTATCTTAGTCATAATATTTCTTACTGGGCTAGTTGAGCTCACCCTTTCTTTCACTGTTCTCTTCAAGAAATGAGAATATAGTTAGGACGAGTCGGGGAACGGAGTGATGGACCAGATAATAGTATTAGTAGTCCTCACTATTCTGTTAAATATTGTGACAATAATTGTATTGAGGACTCCTTTTGAGTTTGTATGATCTCTAGTAGACAATAATTGTATTCAAACTCACAGTTATATTTTGTCGTATTGTACACGACAATGGTATTAGTAAGTTGTATTTGAATTCTGTACCATGTATCTGGTGACTCAAGATGGGTGATGTATACCTAATTTTGGGGGCGTCACATTTATCATTTTGTTCTACCCATTTCTCCTCTTTCTCTATTTCTTCTTCTCATTCAGCTCATCCCATTCATTAATGCAAACCCAATTCAGAACTACAAAAATATCACCGATTTTCAGATATAAAGACCTAAAAAATGATCTACTACTCCCTAATTCACAACCCAAAACCCGAGCAATGGAAGAATGATTTATAATTGAATCTATAAGAACAATTACATGAACAAGAAGGAATTTCTAATCGAGATTGAAGATGAGGAGCGGTAACAATGGAAGAGTGATTACATTGGGTGGAAAAGGATCTTCTCTCTCCACCGCAGCCAAAAATCTGGTTTAACTGCTCTTGTTCTTTTCTTCTTTGGCTGCCGAAAAGTTTGTTTATTCGCCCACACGCCTGACCAGCTCCGCCTCCTGCCACGAAGTAGCACCAGCAATCTCGGGGGGTTTATGACCGAGTGGACTCGTGATTAACTCATTCTTGGATAAGCCTTCGTTTGGGTCGTCTCCTATTTCGACTCTGTACTCTCCACCGTCCTCGCCGCCAACGACTGAGTCTCCACCAATGTCGTCGTGTGGGTCGCTGGGGTTTAACTCCGTGAGTGAACTCGCTGGGGTGTTCAAATGGGTTCCGGGTTTGGTTCCCCTCGGACGTTGTCAACCCTCCGACCCGGATTCATCAGCCTTCCAGCAATTTAGGACACTGGATTTTGGGGCTTGATTGGAGAACAAATGGGCACTGGATTCTTATTGTATAAATTTGAAATTATGTGACTGAAACTAATTAGTTATTAGTCTTGTTCGGATAAAATTGGGTTCATTGGACAATCCCTTGTTAGCAAATTCACAATGTATGCGTATTGGTGTTTCCTGATGATTGTCTGATTTTGATCACAATATGAGATAAGAGAAGAATTAGTTTGGGTTGGAGTTTTGAGTTTTTAAGTTTCAGAATGCAACATAGTGGGTTTGGATGAAATGCATCTCTCATGGTAGACTTAGGATTGAGGTATTTTGGGGTATCTATTTGATTACACTCACTGAAACTGAGTTGAAGATATTTGAAGTTTTGTATGTTAAGGTAAATGTGTTCAATCTAGATCTCCAGTGCATTAGTTTGATTACTTCATGTGAAGATGTATATCCTGCTTGTTTCTCGGTCTCATACTCTAATCTTTCTGTCTCCTCGGTCCTTATTTTTTGCTTATGGTTTGGTAGTTGAGTTGAGCTCCTTGGAGGCTTGACAATCTGGTATTAGATCAATCAAACCTGCTGCCTTCTTCCTTTGTAGTCATCTAATCTCTGACTTTCTCTTCTGATCTTCTTTTTTTCGTTTCTCTCTCAGTTTCTTATTTAGTCCTAAATCTATAAACTGCACACCATGTGTTTGCTGAATTGTTTCAGTCAAAACACTCTTCTTTTCTTCTCAAAAATTCACTATCAATCTTCTCCTCTTAATCTCCAGTCCATTCTCTCTAGATCTAAACTTCTACTCCATTTTCTCACTCAAAAAACTATATAAAACTCACTTCAGCTCATTTACTCCACTAAGTTGACATCCTTAATTCATTTCTAAGACTTAGAAAATCATTTTTTCAGAAGTTTTTAATTCTTTCTCACACTTCTAACCATGGCTGGATCATCGTCAAAAAATCAGGGGAACTTCTTTCAACATGACTTTCTAAGTTTCAGAGACTACACTAATGATAAGCTCCAGAGTTTGGATGAAAAATGGATGTGTTTATGGAGCATGTCACAAGCTTGGACAAAGTTCTTCCTTGATTGCTTGTTCATCTGTCGTTCCTCTGAATTGCTTTTATTTTGTTGATAATGGACACTTTTCCTAGCTTGAGTTTGATCTCTTTGATTTTCTTTTATATTCTAAGTATGTAGTTTTTTTACACGAAGAGGCAGAGAAAAAAAGAATTGAAACTCTGAAAATGGAGGGTAATTAAGTCTTTATCCAACTTAATTAACGGAGTTATGACAGAAAGCAATTTTTCACTTTAACTCAAAAAGTCAGGAGTTTAAATGTAACTTTACTGACTACAGCTGGTTAAGTGAAAAACCACCCAAACTCCAGGTGGTCATCTGAACTTAACCCTAAAATAAATCTCAACAAAGAGAAACCTAACCTACCTAGTTATTCACATACTTTGTCCATTGGCCGACTCATTTGTGCTTGTGATATCCTAAAACATGGAATTCTCAACCTCTCACTGGAATTTGCTTAGAGGATGCAAAGAACTCTCATGGTGGATAACTTTTCTCTACTAAGTCCCTAATTTTTCTCTACTATCATATAAAATCACTCACTTACACTTACATGCATATTTTGATGACCCACATACAGAGCAAATGTCATCAAAATATGCATATAAGTGTATGTAAATGGTACATGAGCAATTTTATTTGATAGTATTATTTTTTAAAAAAGTATTAGTTTCAATGTTAGACAACTAATTTTACCTTCCTATACACACATAATTAATAAAACTTTTAAAATTATTTTGTACTACTGTTGAATGGATTGAACTCACTTTCCATTCAACTCACTTTAGCCTCAAAACATTTACAACAAACTATTGCATTTTCAAATTATCACAATTACAATATTTTTATCCAAAAATTGTTTGACTGAAGGCTACGGTGGGAGTGAATAATGTCTCCACATAACCAGATATCAGAAGTCATACCCCTTTGCCTGCTTTATGCCACCATATATGTAAGACCCCGAATTTTATGAAATAAAAGTATTCAATTTTTCTTATATTTACAATTCAGTAAATGGTTAAATTGATAAAAGGTTAAAGTTAAGGGTGATATATGAAATTTTTTTAAAAATACGCAAGTGGTTATAAAATACTCATTGTTGTCGGGGAATATTCGTTTGGTCGTGGAATATTCTTTCTGTCGGGGAATATTCGTACGACGGCGCAGCCTTTTGTGGGCCCCGTAACAGAATAACTGTCGGATGAAGAAAACGACAAATTAAAGTTTTTTTATAAATAACGGCGTAGTTGTTACTGTTAACACTGTTGGAATACCCGGTGGGTAAAGTAAAGTAATACGCGTTGTTGCACAGTAGCACACGGTATTGCACCAATTATTGACTCTTACGTAAGAAGGCACTACTCAATAATTGTTACAGTAATTACTGTTCAGTATTTTATGTTATTGATTCAATAATTGCTGCGTTGATATTTTATATTGTTGTTGTTTCAATAATTGTCACTACACAGTATTTTTTCATTATCGAAGCAATAATTCATATTATCTGAATAATATTATTAGATAACATTATTGGCAATGTCTAGAAAGTTCTGTCTAAGGAGAGGTTTGGTCACCTAATTGCGCGCCAGTAAGAAGAAATTCTTATTGGAAAGCCCCCTCTTTCCTGGGAACTGCCTGGTTGTCAATATTGTGATTCTGTAATATCATTTGTGAATAATTAATTATTGATTCATATGATGAGGAAAATATTGATTTTATGTGGATATAGATGGAGAAAATTTTTAATGTGACAATTGTTGAAAATTAATATTTTATCTTTTTCTGATAAAATAATTCATTTAAATATATTATTTTAATAATATATTAACGGTGATATTTTTATAATGAATGTGGGATATATGAGTATATGAGGAGGAAGAGTATTTTTGTGGCATTAAATGTTTAGCACATATTTTGTGTGTCGGTAGACCTATTTATTGACTGAAAATGTGATTATAGCCTGTAAAATCGCCCGTTTGTGGATTTCGGTCAATTTTTGTTTGGAATTTGGAAAAACTTTCTTCTGCAAAGTTGTAGAGAATTGAATTTCCTATAAAAACTCGCGAGATTTGAATTTTCTGGCAAAAGGGGCTATTTATTATGAATTATTGAAGTTCCGAAGCTCCGAAATAATTGATTTTTGGAAGTTTAAAATAATTTTAATTACAAAAACGTTTTTTTTCATTATTGTGGAGCAACAAAGATGGCTGAAATCAGTTCTTAAAAGGATGGCGTAGGAATATTTATATAATATATTATTATTATATTAAATTTTCTGATTTGGTGTTCTAAGCAATTTCCTATAAATAGGTGCTTAGGTTAGAATTGAAAATCACACCAGAAACTGAAGTTTTCTCTCTCTATATTATCGAGCGTATTCTTGTGAGTATTTTGAGTATACTTTGAGTATTGCTATACGGTGCAAGATCGTTCAGCGTTATTCCAGTCAGAGGTACTGCTGTTTTGAGGTAAGGGATAGTAAAGGATGTTATTTTCTTCTCAAATGATGTTATTTCTTCAATATCATTATGCTGAAATGTTGGTTGGAACTTTTTATCAAATTTGGAACTTTTTCATGTCGGGGTTACTATTCACGAGTTACTATTCACGAAGTTACTATTCATGAGTTACTATTCATGACAAAATTGGTTTCTTTTTCTAACCAAATTATAGTTGATTTATGAATATTACTCTGGAGATTAAAACTATATATTGATTATATTGATTTTATTATCATATATAACATTTTTATAACCCTAATGATGATATTTCTCTTTGACTTGAGTGTAAAGATGGGTAGATTTTTGGTATGATCATGACTATGGGTTCTCTTTGGCCAGTAGTGCAAAGTTGAATTGTTGATTGGTATGATCATGACCATTGAATTTATAATTGAATATCTTTAGCTTAAGTACAGAGGTGAAATGATCAACATGGTTATAATTATGGTTTATATAAATTCTGAAATGATTATGTATTTCTTTGAGATATGAATATCTTTGGTCTGTAGTGCAAAGATGAATTGTTGATGAATATCTTTGGCCTGTAGTGCAAAGATGACTTGTTGATGAATATCTTTGGCCTGTAGTGCAAAGATGACTTATTGATGTATATCTTTGGCCGTAGTGCAAAGATGAATTTATTAGTATGATTATGAATATGAACTGTGATTTGGTATAACCATGATCTTTGATGTTTCAGGTGATAAAAATTATCTTTGTCCTGGATGAGAAAAGGAATTTAGAACAACAATTACGATTATGAGTTATATATGTGATTGTGGACAGGAATTGTTGATTGATGTTATAGGGATAAAACATTGTTGATGGACTTTAAACAAGGAGAAGATAATAAACTTTATAGTTTATTTGACTCTTCTAATGGATTGCTCGTTCCGCTGCAACTATGGTTGAAATTGTTTATCATCTACCATATGTTCTAAATCTCTGATTTATTATTGATGAAGGCTATTGATAATTTAATTATCTTTAGTCATGACATTCTTTACTGAGCTAGTTGTGCTCACCCTTTTGCTTCACAATTCCTTTCAGGTAATACGAGTGTAGCTGGGTCGAGCGGGGGAATAACAAGGGAATAGAACGGTGGTCTATAGATGTTGAGGGTGAGGTGAATTTAACTTGGAAGGGTGTTTTGCCACTGTCATACAAGATGTCTAATGACATACCACCTCGTGTCATCATAAGACATGGATGTGCTCATCCACTTGCTGAGTATATCTACCAACACTATCTATATGATCTCGGAGTCTATTTGAAATATAACTCTCAATTAGAGACAGTGGAGATAATGATATGTCAGGAGAAGACTTGCCATTTGGAAGAATATGATAGTAATCTTCTTGTTTTTCTTTGGGGTCTATTGGGTCAACCAAGGATAATTCTGTGGCCATATGATATCTATAATAACCTAGACGCATGGCCTCCCATGTACGAAGGTTTCCTTGAGCACTTCCCAAAGATTCTAATTTCTAAAACAGTTTTCAACTATACCTTTATGTAAGGTGTCATTATGAGGTGCTGTCCACGGTTGGGACCTGAGTCACATTTGATATATATTTGTATCCAAACTCACAGTATATGTGTTGTTGTATTTTGCACGACAATTGTTGTAATAAAGTTGTAGTTGTTTTCTGTACCATGTATTTGGCGACTCAAAATGGGTTGGATGGAATGGACCTATTTTGGGGTTGTCACAGTTGGTATCAGAGCTTAGGGATATGATCTCTGGCGGAGATCGGAGAATAGAACTAGGAGGGGAGAGATGAGTAAATCCTTCGCTAGTATGTCCTACCTAAGCTTAATTATTGGTCGGTCATAATATACGGATATTATGTGATATGTTAATTTGTTCAATTAACCCTTGTTTTGAAGCTGTATTCTAGAATGATATCTGAAATACAGGAGATGAGCATTGGAGAAATTATGATGACAGGGAAGATGGAATCTGAAATGAAAGCAAGGTATTCTCTACTCTTTGAAATACCAGGTACGTACGTCAATTTCGAGGACGAAATTTCATAAGGAGGGGAGATTGTAAGACCCCGAATTTTATGAAATAAAAGTATTCAATTTTTCTTATATTTACAATTCAGTAAATGGTTAAATTGATAAAAGGTTAAAGTTAAGGGTGATATATGAAATTTTTTTAAAAATACGCAAGTGGTTATAAAATACTCATTGTTGTCGGGGAATATTCGTTTGGTCGTGGAATATTCTTTCTGTCGGGGAATATTCGTACGACGGCGCAGCCTTTTGTGGGCCCCGTAACAGAATAACTGTCGGATGAAGAAAACGACAAATTAAAGTTTTTTTATAAATAACGGCGTAGTTGTTACTGTTAACACTGTTGGAATACCCGGTGGGTAAAGTAAAGTAATACGCGTTGTTGCACAGTAGCACACGGTATTGCACCAATTATTGACTCTTACGTAAGAAGGCACTACTCAATAATTGTTACAGTAATTACTGTTCAGTATTTTATGTTATTGATTCAATAATTGCTGCGTTGATATTTTATATTGTTGTTGTTTCAATAATTGTCACTACACAGTATTTTTTCATTATCGAAGCAATAATTCATATTATCTGAATAATATTATTAGATAACATTATTGGCAATGTCTAGAAAGTTCTGTCTAAGGAGAGGTTTGGTCACCTAATTGCGCGCCAGTAAGAAGAAATTCTTATTGGAAAGCCCCCTCTTTCCTGGGAACTGCCTGGTTGTCAATATTGTGATTCTGTAATATCATTTGTGAATAATTAATTATTGATTCATATGATGAGGAAAATATTGATTTTATGTGGATATAGATGGAGAAAATTTTTAATGTGACAATTGTTGAAAATTAATATTTTATCTTTTTCTGATAAAATAATTCATTTAAATATATTATTTTAATAATATATTAACGGTGATATTTTTATAATGAATGTGGGATATATGAGTATATGAGGAGGAAGAGTATTTTTGTGGCATTAAATGTTTAGCACATATTTTGTGTGTCGGTAGACCTATTTATTGACTGAAAATGTGATTATAGCCTGTAAAATCGCCCGTTTGTGGATTTCGGTCAATTTTTGTTTGGAATTTGGAAAAACTTTCTTCTGCAAAGTTGTAGAGAATTGAATTTCCTATAAAAACTCGCGAGATTTGAATTTTCTGGCAAAAGGGGCTATTTATTATGAATTATTGAAGTTCCGAAGCTCCGAAATAATTGATTTTTGGAAGTTTAAAATAATTTTAATTACAAAAACGTTTTTTTCATTATTGTGGAGCAACAAAGATGGCTGAAATCAGTTCTTAAAAGGATGGCGTAGGAATATTTATATAATATATTATTATTATATTAAATTTTCTGCTTTGGTGTTCTAAGCAATTTCCTATAAATAGGTGCTTAGGTTAGAATTGAAAATCACACCAGAAACTGAAGTTTTCTCTCTCTATATTATCGAGCGTATTCTTGTGAGTATTTTGAGTATACTTTGAGTATTGCTATACGGTGCAAGATCGTTCAGCGTTATTCCAGTCAGAGGTACTGCTGTTTTGAGGTAAGGGATAGTAAAGGATGTTATTTTCTTCTCAAATGATGTTATTTCTTCAATATCATTATGCTGAAATGTTGGTTGGAACTTTTTATCAAATTTGGAACTTTTTCATGTCGGGGTTACTATTCACGAGTTACTATTCACGAAGTTACTATTCATGAGTTACTATTCATGACAAAATTGGTTTCTTTTTCTAACCAAATTATAGTTGATTTATGAATATTACTCTGGAGATTAAAACTATATATTGATTATATTGATTTTATTATCATATATAACATTTTTATAACCCTAATGATGATATTTCTCTTTGACTTGAGTGTAAAGATGGGTAGATTTTTGGTATGATCATGACTATGGGTTCTCTTTGGCCAGTAGTGCAAAGTTGAATTGTTGATTGGTATGATCATGACCATTGAATTTATAATTGAATATCTTTAGCTTAAGTACAGAGGTGAAATGATCAACATGGTTATAATTATGGTTTATATAAATTCTGAAATGATTATATATTTCTTTGAGATATGAATATCTTTGGTCTGTAGTGCAAAGATGAATTGTTGATGAATATCTTTGGCCTGTAGTGCAAAGATGACTTGTTGATGAATATCTTTGGCCTGTAGTGCAAAGATGACTTATTGATGTATATCTTTGGCCGTAGTGCAAAGATGAATTTATTAGTATGATTATGAATATGAACTGTGATTTGGTATAACCATGATCTTTGATGTTTCAGGTGATAAAAATTATCTTTGTCCTGGATGAGAAAAGGAATTTAGAACAACAATTACGATTATGAGTTATATATGTGATTGTGGACAGGAATTGTTGATTGATGTTATAGGGATAAAACATTGTTGATGGACTTTAAACAAGGAGAAGATAATAAACTTTATAGTTTATTTGACTCTTCTAATGGATTGCTCGTTCCGCTGCAACTATGGTTGAAATTGTTTATCATCTACCATATGTTCTAAATCTCTGATTTATTATTGATGAAGGCTATTGATAATTTAATTATCTTTAGTCATGACATTCTTTACTGAGCTAGTTGTGCTCACCCTTTTGCTTCACAATTCCTTTCAGGTAATACGAGTGTAGCTGGGTCGAGCGGGGGAATAACAAGGGAATAGAACGGTGGTCTATAGATGTTGAGGGTGAGGTGAATTTAACTTGGAAGGGTGTTTTGCCACTGTCATACAAGATGTCTAATGACATACCACCTCGTGTCATCATAAGACATGGATGTGCTCATCCACTTGCTGAGTATATCTACCAACACTATCTATATGATCTCGGAGTCTATTTGAAATATAACTCTCAATTAGAGACAGTGGAGATAATGATATGTCAGGAGAAGACTTGCCATTTGGAAGAATATGATAGTAATCTTCTTGTTTTTCTTTGGGGTCTATTGGGTCAACCAAGGATAATTCTGTGGCCATATGATATCTATAATAACCTAGACGCATGGCCTCCCATGTACGAAGGTTTCCTTGAGCACTTCCCAAAGATTCTAATTTCTAAAACAGTTTTCAACTATACCTTTATGTAAGGTGTCATTATGAGGTGCTGTCCACGGTTGGGACCTGAGTCACAGTTGATATATATTTGTATCCAAACTCACAGTATATGTGTTGTTGTATTTTGCACGACAATTGTTGTAATAAAGTTGTAGTTGTTTTCTGTACCATGTATTTGGCGACTCAAAATGGGTTGGATGGAATGGACCTATTTTGGGGTTGTCACAGTTGGTATCAGAGCTTAGGGATATGATCTCTGGCGGAGATCGGGGAATAGAACTAGGAGGGGAGAGATGAGTAAATCCTTCGCTAGTATGTCCTACCTAAGCTTAATTATTGGTCGGTCATAATATACGGATATTATGTGATATGTTAATTTGTTCAATTAACCCTTGTTTTGAAGCTGTATTCTAGAATGATATCTGAAATACAGGAGATGAGCATTGGAGAAATTATGATGACAGGGAAGATGGAATCTGAAATGAAAGCAAGGTATTCTCTACTCTTTGAAATACCAGGTACGTACGTCAATTTCGAGGACGAAATTTCATAAGGAGGGGAGATTGTAAGACCCCGAATTTTATGAAATAAAAGTATTCAATTTTTCTTATATTTACAATTCAGTAAATGGTTAAATTGATAAAAGGTTAAAGTTAAGGGTGATATATGAAATTTTTTTAAAAATACGCAAGTGGTTATAAAATACTCATTGTTGTCGGGGAATATTCGTTTGGTCGTGGAATATTCTTTCTGTCGGGGAATATTCGTACGACGGCGCAGCCTTTTGTGGGCCCCGTAACAGAATAACTGTCGGATGAAGAAAACGACAAATTAAAGTTTTTTTATAAATAACGGCGTAGTTGTTACTGTTAACACTGTTGGAATACCCGGTGGGTAAAGTAAAGTAATACGCGTTGTTGCACAGTAGCACACGGTATTGCACCAATTATTGACTCTTACGTAAGAAGGCACTACTCAATAATTGTTACAGTAATTACTGTTCAGTATTTTATGTTATTGATTCAATAATTGCTGCGTTGATATTTTATATTGTTGTTGTTTCAATAATTGTCACTACACAGTATTTTTTCATTATCGAAGCAATAATTCATATTATCTGAATAATATTATTAGATAACATTATTGGCAATGTCTAGAAAGTTCTGTCTAAGGAGAGGTTTGGTCACCTAATTGCGCGCCAGTAAGAAGAAATTCTTATTGGAAAGCCCCCTCTTTCCTGGGAACTGCCTGGTTGTCAATATTGTGATTCTGTAATATCATTTGTGAATAATTAATTATTGATTCATATGATGAGGAAAATATTGATTTTATGTGGATATAGATGGAGAAAATTTTTAATGTGACAATTGTTGAAAATTAATATTTTATCTTTTTCTGATAAAATAATTCATTTAAATATATTATTTTAATAATATATTAACGGTGATATTTTTATAATGAATGTGGGATATATGAGTATATGAGGAGGAAGAGTATTTTTGTGGCATTAAATGTTTAGCACATATTTTGTGTGTCGGTAGACCTATTTATTGACTGAAAATGTGATTATAGCCTGTAAAATCGCCCGTTTGTGGATTTCGGTCAATTTTTGTTTGGAATTTGGAAAAACTTTCTTCTGCAAAGTTGTAGAGAATTGAATTTCCTATAAAAACTCGCGAGATTTGAATTTTCTGGCAAAAGGGGCTATTTATTATGAATTATTGAAGTTCCGAAGCTCCGAAATAATTGATTTTTGGAAGTTTAAAATAATTTTAATTACAAAAACGTTTTTTTCATTATTGTGGAGCAACAAAGATGGCTGAAATCAGTTCTTAAAAGGATGGCGTAGGAATATTTATATAATATATTATTATTATATTAAATTTTCTGCTTTGGTGTTCTAAGCAATTTCCTATAAATAGGTGCTTAGGTTAGAATTGAAAATCACACCAGAAACTGAAGTTTTCTCTCTCTATATTATCGAGCGTATTCTTGTGAGTATTTTGAGTATACTTTGAGTATTGCTATACGGTGCAAGATCGTTCAGCGTTATTCCAGTCAGAGGTACTGCTGTTTTGAGGTAAGGGATAGTAAAGGATGTTATTTTCTTCTCAAATGATGTTATTTCTTCAATATCATTATGCTGAAATGTTGGTTGGAACTTTTTATCAAATTTGGAACTTTTTCATGTCGGGGTTACTATTCACGAGTTACTATTCACGAAGTTACTATTCATGAGTTACTATTCATGACAAAATTGGTTTCTTTTTCTAACCAAATTATAGTTGATTTATGAATATTACTCTGGAGATTAAAACTATATATTGATTATATTGATTTTATTATCATATATAACATTTTTATAACCCTAATGATGATATTTCTCTTTGACTTGAGTGTAAAGATGGGTAGATTTTTGGTATGATCATGACTATGGGTTCTCTTTGGCCAGTAGTGCAAAGTTGAATTGTTGATTGGTATGATCATGACCATTGAATTTATAATTGAATATCTTTAGCTTAAGTACAGAGGTGAAATGATCAACATGGTTATAATTATGGTTTATATAAATTCTGAAATGATTATGTATTTCTTTGAGATATGAATATCTTTGGTCTGTAGTGCAAAGATGAATTGTTGATGAATATCTTTGGCCTGTAGTGCAAAGATGACTTGTTGATGAATATCTTTGGCCTGTAGTGCAAAGATGACTTATTGATGTATATCTTTGGCCGTAGTGCAAAGATGAATTTATTAGTATGATTATGAATATGAACTGTGATTTGGTATAACCATGATCTTTGATGTTTCAGGTGATAAAAATTATCTTTGTCCTGGATGAGAAAAGGAATTTAGAACAACAATTACGATTATGAGTTATATATGTGATTGTGGACAGGAATTGTTGATTGATGTTATAGGGATAAAACATTGTTGATGGACTTTAAACAAGGAGAAGATAATAAACTTTATAGTTTATTTGACTCTTCTAATGGATTGCTCGTTCCGCTGCAACTATGGTTGAAATTGTTTATCATCTACCATATGTTCTAAATCTCTGATTTATTATTGATGAAGGCTATTGATAATTTAATTATCTTTAGTCATGACATTCTTTACTGAGCTAGTTGTGCTCACCCTTTTGCTTCACAATTCCTTTCAGGTAATACGAGTGTAGCTGGGTCGAGCGGGGGAATAACAAGGGAATAGAACGGTGGTCTATAGATGTTGAGGGTGAGGTGAATTTAACTTGGAAGGGTGTTTTGCCACTGTCATACAAGATGTCTAATGACATACCACCTCGTGTCATCATAAGACATGGATGTGCTCATCCACTTGCTGAGTATATCTACCAACACTATCTATATGATCTCGGAGTCTATTTGAAATATAACTCTCAATTAGAGACAGTGGAGATAATGATATGTCAGGAGAAGACTTGCCATTTGGAAGAATATGATAGTAATCTTCTTGTTTTTCTTTGGGGTCTATTGGGTCAACCAAGGATAATTCTGTGGCCATATGATATCTATAATAACCTAGACGCATGGCCTCCCATGTACGAAGGTTTCCTTGAGCACTTCCCAAAGATTCTAATTTCTAAAACAGTTTTCAACTATACCTTTATGTAAGGTGTCATTATGAGGTGCTGTCCACGGTTGGGACCTGAGTCACAGTTGATATATATTTGTATCCAAACTCACAGTATATGTGTTGTTGTATTTTGCACGACAATTGTTGTAATAAAGTTGTAGTTGTTTTCTGTACCATGTATTTGGCGACTCAAAATGGGTTGGATGGAATGGACCTATTTTGGGGTTGTCACAGTTGGTATCAGAGCTTAGGGATATGATCTCTGGCGGAGATCGGGGAATAGAACTAGGAGGGGAGAGATGAGTAAATCCTTCGCTAGTATGTCCTACCTAAGCTTAATTATTGGTCGGTCATAATATACGGATATTATGTGATATGTTAATTTGTTCAATTAACCCTTGTTTTGAAGCTGTATTCTAGAATGATATCTGAAATACAGGAGATGAGCATTGGAGAAATTATGATGACAGGGAAGATGGAATCTGAAATGAAAGCAAGGTATTCTCTACTCTTTGAAATACCAGGTACGTACGTCAATTTCGAGGACGAAATTTCATAAGGAGGGGAGATTGTAAGACCCCGAATTTTATGAAATAAAAGTATTCAATTTTTCTTATATTTACAATTCAGTAAATGGTTAAATTGATAAAAGGTTAAAGTTAAGGGTGATATATGAATTTTTTTTAAAAATACGCAAGTGGTTATAAAATACTCATTGTTGTCGGGGAATATTCGTTTGGTCGTGGAATATTCTTTCTGTCGGGGAATATTCGTACGACGGCGCAGCCTTTTGTGGGCCCCGTAACAGAATAACTGTCGGATGAAGAAAACGACAAATTAAAGTTTTTTTATAAATAACGGCGTAGTTGTTACTGTTAACACTGTTGGAATACCCGGTGGGTAAAGTAAAGTAATACGCGTTGTTGCACAGTAGCACACGGTATTGCACCAATTATTGACTCTTACGTAAGAAGGCACTACTCAATAATTGTTACAGTAATTACTGTTCAGTATTTTATGTTATTGATTCAATAATTGCTGCGTTGATATTTTATATTGTTGTTGTTTCAATAATTGTCACTACACAGTATTTTTTCATTATCGAAGCAATAATTCATATTATCTGAATAATATTATTAGATAACATTATTGGCAATGTCTAGAAAGTTCTGTCTAAGGAGAGGTTTGGTCACCTAATTGCGCGCCAGTAAGAAGAAATTCTTATTGGAAAGCCCCCTCTTTCCTGGGAACTGCCTGGTTGTCAATATTGTGATTCTGTAATATCATTTGTGAATAATTAATTATTGATTCATATGATGAGGAAAATATTGATTTTATGTGGATATAGATGGAGAAAATTTTTAATGTGACAATTGTTGAAAATTAATATTTTATCTTTTTCTGATAAAATAATTCATTTAAATATATTATTTTAATAATATATTAACGGTGATATTTTTATAATGAATGTGGGATATATGAGTATATGAGGAGGAAGAGTATTTTTGTGGCATTAAATGTTTAGCACATATTTTGTGTGTCGGTAGACCTATTTATTGACTGAAAATGTGATTATAGCCTGTAAAATCGCCCGTTTGTGGATTTCGGTCAATTTTTGTTTGGAATTTGGAAAAACTTTCTTCTGCAAAGTTGTAGAGAATTGAATTTCCTATAAAAACTCGCGAGATTTGAATTTTCTGGCAAAAGGGGCTATTTATTATGAATTATTGAAGTTCCGAAGCTCCGAAATAATTGATTTTTGGAAGTTTAAAATAATTTTAATTACAAAAACGTTTTTTTCATTATTGTGGAGCAACAAAGATGGCTGAAATCAGTTCTTAAAAGGATGGCGTAGGAATATTTATATAATATATTATTATTATATTAAATTTTCTGCTTTGGTGTTCTAAGCAATTTCCTATAAATAGGTGCTTAGGTTAGAATTGAAAATCACACCAGAAACTGAAGTTTTCTCTCTCTATATTATCGAGCGTATTCTTGTGAGTATTTTGAGTATACTTTGAGTATTGCTATACGGTGCAAGATCGTTCAGCGTTATTCCAGTCAGAGGTACTGCTGTTTTGAGGTAAGGGATAGTAAAGGATGTTATTTTCTTCTCAAATGATGTTATTTCTTCAATATCATTATGCTGAAATGTTGGTTGGAACTTTTTATCAAATTTGGAACTTTTTCATGTCGGGGTTACTATTCACGAGTTACTATTCACGAAGTTACTATTCATGAGTTACTATTCATGACAAAATTGGTTTCTTTTTCTAACCAAATTATAGTTGATTTATGAATATTACTCTGGAGATTAAAACTATATATTGATTATATTGATTTTATTATCATATATAACATTTTTATAACCCTAATGATGATATTTCTCTTTGACTTGAGTGTAAAGATGGGTAGATTTTTGGTATGATCATGACTATGGGTTCTCTTTGGCCAGTAGTGCAAAGTTGAATTGTTGATTGGTATGATCATGACCATTGAATTTATAATTGAATATCTTTAGCTTAAGTACAGAGGTGAAATGATCAACATGGTTATAATTATGGTTTATATAAATTCTGAAATGATTATGTATTTCTTTGAGATATGAATATCTTTGGTCTGTAGTGCAAAGATGAATTGTTGATGAATATCTTTGGCCTGTAGTGCAAAGATGACTTGTTGATGAATATCTTTGGCCTGTAGTGCAAAGATGACTTATTGATGTATATCTTTGGCCGTAGTGCAAAGATGAATTTATTAGTATGATTATGAATATGAACTGTGATTTGGTATAACCATGATCTTTGATGTTTCAGGTGATAAAAATTATCTTTGTCCTGGATGAGAAAAGGAATTTAGAACAACAATTACGATTATGAGTTATATATGTGATTGTGGACAGGAATTGTTGATTGATGTTATAGGGATAAAACATTGTTGATGGACTTTAAACAAGGAGAAGATAATAAACTTTATAGTTTATTTGACTCTTCTAATGGATTGCTCGTTCCGCTGCAACTATGGTTGAAATTGTTTATCATCTACCATATGTTCTAAATCTCTGATTTATTATTGATGAAGGCTATTGATAATTTAATTATCTTTAGTCATGACATTCTTTACTGAGCTAGTTGTGCTCACCCTTTTGCTTCACAATTCCTTTCAGGTAATACGAGTGTAGCTGGGTCGAGCGGGGGAATAACAAGGGAATAGAACGGTGGTCTATAGATGTTGAGGGTGAGGTGAATTTAACTTGGAAGGGTGTTTTGCCACTGTCATACAAGATGTCTAATGACATACCACCTCGTGTCATCATAAGACATGGATGTGCTCATCCACTTGCTGAGTATATCTACCAACACTATCTATATGATCTCGGAGTCTATTTGAAATATAACTCTCAATTAGAGACAGTGGAGATAATGATATGTCAGGAGAAGACTTGCCATTTGGAAGAATATGATAGTAATCTTCTTGTTTTTCTTTGGGGTCTATTGGGTCAACCAAGGATAATTCTGTGGCCATATGATATCTATAATAACCTAGACGCATGGCCTCCCATGTACGAAGGTTTCCTTGAGCACTTCCCAAAGATTCTAATTTCTAAAACAGTTTTCAACTATACCTTTATGTAAGGTGTCATTATGAGGTGCTGTCCACGGTTGGGACCTGAGTCACAGTTGATATATATTTGTATCCAAACTCACAGTATATGTGTTGTTGTATTTTGCACGACAATTGTTGTAATAAAGTTGTAGTTGTTTTCTGTACCATGTATTTGGCGACTCAAAATGGGTTGGATGGAATGGACCTATTTTGGGGTTGTCACAGTTGGTATCAGAGCTTAGGGATATGATCTCTGGCGGAGATCGGGGAATAGAACTAGGAGGGGAGAGATGAGTAAATCCTTCGCTAGTATGTCCTACCTAAGCTTAATTATTGGTCGGTCATAATATACGGATATTATGTGATATGTTAATTTGTTCAATTAACCCTTGTTTTGAAGCTGTATTCTAGAATGATATCTGAAATACAGGAGATGAGCATTGGAGAAATTATGATGACAGGGAAGATGGAATCTGAAATGAAAGCAAGGTATTCTCTACTCTTTGAAATACCAGGTACGTACGTCAATTTCGAGGACGAAATTTCATAAGGAGGGGAGATTGTAAGACCCCGAATTTTATGAAATAAAAGTATTCAATTTTTCTTATATTTACAATTCAGTAAATGGTTAAATTGATAAAAGGTTAAAGTTAAGGGTGATATATGAATTTTTTTTAAAAATACGCAAGTGGTTATAAAATACTCATTGTTGTCGGGGAATATTCGTTTGGTCGTGGAATATTCTTTCTGTCGGGGAATATTCGTACGACGGCGCAGCCTTTTGTGGGCCCCGTAACAGAATAACTGTCGGATGAAGAAAACGACAAATTAAAGTTTTTTTATAAATAACGGCGTAGTTGTTACTGTTAACACTGTTGGAATACCCGGTGGGTAAAGTAAAGTAATACGCGTTGTTGCACAGTAGCACACGGTATTGCACCAATTATTGACTCTTACGTAAGAAGGCACTACTCAATAATTGTTACAGTAATTACTGTTCAGTATTTTATGTTATTGATTCAATAATTGCTGCGTTGATATTTATATTGTTGTTGTTTCAATAATTGTCACTACACAGTATTTTTTCATTATCGAAGCAATAATTCATATTATCTGAATAATATTATTAGATAACATTATTGGCAATGTCTAGAAAGTTCTGTCTAAGGAGAGGTTTGGTCACCTAATTGCGCGCCAGTAAGAAGAAATTCTTATTGGAAAGCCCCCTCTTTCCTGGGAACTGCCTGGTTGTCAATATTGTGATTCTGTAATATCATTTGTGAATAATTAATTATTGATTCATATGATGAGGAAAATATTGATTTTATGTGGATATAGATGGAGAAAATTTTTAATGTGACAATTGTTGAAAATTAATATTTTATCTTTTTCTGATAAAATAATTCATTTAAATATATTATTTTAATAATATATTAACGGTGATATTTTTATAATGAATGTGGGATATATGAGTATATGAGGAGGAAGAGTATTTTTGTGGCATTAAATGTTTAGCACATATTTTGTGTGTCGGTAGACCTATTTATTGACTGAAAATGTGATTATAGCCTGTAAAATCGCCCGTTTGTGGATTTCGGTCAATTTTTGTTTGGAATTTGGAAAAACTTTCTTCTGCAAAGTTGTAGAGAATTGAATTTCCTATAAAAACTCGCGAGATTTGAATTTTCTGGCAAAAGGGGCTATTTATTATGAATTATTGAAGTTCCGAAGCTCCGAAATAATTGATTTTTGGAAGTTTAAAATAATTTTAATTACAAAAACGTTTTTTTTCATTATTGTGGAGCAACAAAGATGGCTGAAATCAGTTCTTAAAAGGATGGCGTAGGAATATTTATATAATATATTATTATTATATTAAATTTTCTGCTTTGGTGTTCTAAGCAATTTCCTATAAATAGGTGCTTAGGTTAGAATTGAAAATCACACCAGAAACTGAAGTTTTCTCTCTCTATATTATCGAGCGTATTCTTGTGAGTATTTTGAGTATACTTTGAGTATTGCTATACGGTGCAAGATCGTTCAGCGTTATTCCAGTCAGAGGTACTGCTGTTTTGAGGTAAGGGATAGTAAAGGATGTTATTTTCTTCTCAAATGATGTTATTTCTTCAATATCATTATGCTGAAATGTTGGTTGGAACTTTTTATCAAATTTGGAACTTTTTCATGTCGGGGTTACTATTCACGAGTTACTATTCACGAAGTTACTATTCATGAGTTACTATTCATGACAAAATTGGTTTCTTTTTCTAACCAAATTATAGTTGATTTATGAATATTACTCTGGAGATTAAAACTATATATTGATTATATTGATTTTATTATCATATATAACATTTTTATAACCCTAATGATGATATTTCTCTTTGACTTGAGTGTAAAGATGGGTAGATTTTTGGTATGATCATGACTATGGGTTCTCTTTGGCCAGTAGTGCAAAGTTGAATTGTTGATTGGTATGATCATGACCATTGAATTTATAATTGAATATCTTTAGCTTAAGTACAGAGGTGAAATGATCAACATGGTTATAATTATGGTTTATATAAATTCTGAAATGATTATGTATTTCTTTGAGATATGAATATCTTTGGTCTGTAGTGCAAAGATGAATTGTTGATGAATATCTTTGGCCTGTAGTGCAAAGATGACTTGTTGATGAATATCTTTGGCCTGTAGTGCAAAGATGACTTATTGATGTATATCTTTGGCCGTAGTGCAAAGATGAATTTATTAGTATGATTATGAATATGAACTGTGATTTGGTATAACCATGATCTTTGATGTTTCAGGTGATAAAAATTATCTTTGTCCTGGATGAGAAAAGGAATTTAGAACAACAATTACGATTATGAGTTATATATGTGATTGTGGACAGGAATTGTTGATTGATGTTATAGGGATAAAACATTGTTGATGGACTTTAAACAAGGAGAAGATAATAAACTTTATAGTTTATTTGACTCTTCTAATGGATTGCTCGTTCCGCTGCAACTATGGTTGAAATTGTTTATCATCTACCATATGTTCTAAATCTCTGATTTATTATTGATGAAGGCTATTGATAATTTAATTATCTTTAGTCATGACATTCTTTACTGAGCTAGTTGTGCTCACCCTTTTGCTTCACAATTCCTTTCAGGTAATACGAGTGTAGCTGGGTCGAGCGGGGGAATAACAAGGGAATAGAACGGTGGTCTATAGATGTTGAGGGTGAGGTGAATTTAACTTGGAAGGGTGTTTTGCCACTGTCATACAAGATGTCTAATGACATACCACCTCGTGTCATCATAAGACATGGATGTGCTCATCCACTTGCTGAGTATATCTACCAACACTATCTATATGATCTCGGAGTCTATTTGAAATATAACTCTCAATTAGAGACAGTGGAGATAATGATATGTCAGGAGAAGACTTGCCATTTGGAAGAATATGATAGTAATCTTCTTGTTTTTCTTTGGGGTCTATTGGGTCAACCAAGGATAATTCTGTGGCCATATGATATCTATAATAACCTAGACGCATGGCCTCCCATGTACGAAGGTTTCCTTGAGCACTTCCCAAAGATTCTAATTTCTAAAACAGTTTTCAACTATACCTTTATGTAAGGTGTCATTATGAGGTGCTGTCCACGGTTGGGACCTGAGTCACAGTTGATATATATTTGTATCCAAACTCACAGTATATGTGTTGTTGTATTTTGCACGACAATTGTTGTAATAAAGTTGTAGTTGTTTTCTGTACCATGTATTTGGCGACTCAAAATGGGTTGTATGGAATGGACCTATTTTGGGGTTGTCACAATATAGTGGATCAACACAACATACAATGCAGCTGCAAATAGCTTTAGAAAAAAAGAAGAGAGGAGGTATCACCACTTCATTACCTTTCTAAGAAGGAAATCCTTTATAGAGAGAGGCAAATGGTAAGCGATTGCCATTATTGTGGAGTACCGGCCGATTGAGAACCAAGCGGGTGGATTTTTCTTCAGCAATGCAGCTACCGTCTTCTTAGCAAACTCTTCAGAAGGGGTTGACTTGGGGCCTTGGGACAAGTAGGCTCTAGCTCGGATTGATGCTTCGAATTGCTTGTACAGTTTCCATTCTGGCATCCGACTATAGTTGGCGATGGAAGAATTTGCAATGTTCGACTTAACAGCACCAGGGACAACGTTAATCACATCAATCCCGAAAGGTCTGAGCTCCAATCTACATACAGAGATGAATTGTACGATGTTCACACGATCTCACTCAAGTGTTCTTTGATTATAGAGCATATTTATGTAACTATGTGCAAGAAATGGTATACCTCATATAGTATCAGAAAGCTTAAAATTGGTAATAATTTTATGATGACACAAGACATCAACTCTCGGCGGGCTAGGCAAGGACCTTTGCTTCCATAGTGATACCAATTTTGAATTACAGGAAAAGATGATGTCTCACTTCAACACAAAACAATAAGTTTGGCAGAATATTTGAAGATATGGTCACTTGTGACATAATGCAATAGATAACAATACCATTATTACTTCCTCAAGCTGCACTGTTTCACATTAGTTTGTGATAACAAAAAATGTATTTGTTCGAAAACGATAGTCATGAAACAAAGACAGTGAAGAGGTTTGCAGAACTACAAAAGGGAAACTAATTTTCTTTGAGGGAAAAATAGTGTTAGATTTATAAAAGATATATGGGAAAAAAAGACTAGCTAAGACTTAATCGTAGGATGAAAGATATAATGTTCAAAATGACATTTTTCTTAATTATTACACCCTCTTCTCTTTTTTGTGTTGGTGTGTTTGGAGAAGGGTTTTTTTTTGGCGGGGGGGGGGGGGGGAGGAGGAGGAAATTGCATTTTATGCAAAGAGAAGACAATAGTTTTGATCAATGAAAGCAATTGTATTGGCAAACCTCAGTGTATCTGTTAGAGAATGCAGTGCAGCTTTAGATGCAGTGTAACCACCTGCCCATGGGCCAGGGCCTAAAACGCTTACGCTTCCAATGTTAACAATCTTTCCCTTCTTCCTAGATGCCATGTGAGGGACTACAGCTTGAATCATCCCCATTGAACCTATTTGCCCACATATTAATGAGGAATAAGAGAAGAAAATAAGCTTGCCATGTCCATCAAAGTAAAATAATTGGTCATGCAATTAGTTGCACATGTAACCTTGTCAAAATAAACGAAAGCTATTTGTGTTGCATATTGCAGAAACTAATTCAGGTGTCGAGAAAAAAGAAGAAAAAGTAAAAATATACTGAGAATTAGATTCTTCCAAGGAGTTTATTGGTCCTTCAGAAAAGAAAAAGAAAAGGGGTAACTAAAAAATCTAAGAAAAAGGGATCAATAAGTTACTATTATTTTTTCCTTTCTATTTCTATAAGAATTTAGTTTAGGGACAAGTCGAATATCTACATCACATGATTCCATGAAATATAGAAGTTGAATCTCTACATCACATGATTCCATGAAATATCTTAAAGTATTCTTACTTATCTTTTGTAACGAGGCCCCAAAGTATTCTTACTTATCTTTTGTAAATTCTTATAATTTTAATAAAATTAATTAGTTGATAATTTATTTTTATTTTTTATTTAATTTGTATAAAGGGGCACATTTAAATTTTTTTGCCCTGGGCCTTACAAAAACCAAGGCCGGCTCTGTCCTTAGCTCAAACATAGCCAATTCCAAATATCTTAGCCAAGCCTCCAAATTCTTAGGCTTAGTTAGTCAAACTAATTCTAGTTAGATTTTTTTTATCCAGTTAGGTTTCCTAACTTTTTCAGTTACTTTTCGTAATCCGTTCGGTTGGCCGAAAAACCGACTTTCGATTTTCGAAAATCCGATTTCACCAGTGATCCCCCTTTTTCGAATAAACGTTATGCCGTAATTTGACATTTCGAAAAAACAAGTTTTGTTTTTAGCGTGAATAGTGTTTTTACGTTTTGTTTTTCAAAAAAAATTATTTTACACATTTAATCTCTAAACACTCAAATACGCGCACATAATTCGTAGTGCCATCAAATAATAACCATAAGTCACATAAAACACAAATTATCAATAAAAACTCATTTTATTAAAACATTTCTTATAAATCCTATTTACAAGGATATTCGATCTTTTGCGATCCTTACACTATAACTAATATAACTCTAAGACTCGTCTGAACATACAACAAGATTTTGAGTTCTTTCCAACTTGAAGTGTGGGAAAAAGTATGGTGTCCCTTAATCGCTTGCTCTGAAGGGCCCAAATTAACAGGCAGGCATAACTGTTCACATACTACTACTGCTCAAAACAACCTCTTGACTATAATCATGTGAAATTCATTTAATAACGTAACAGGTTTCTCGAGAACAGTCATTTCCTTGCCCCATCAACCCTGACACGGTATTCTAAAGTATTAGGAAAGATGTGATGTCCGCTGCCCAAATTGTTTTAGCTGATACAATTATACCTTAGTTAAATTGGTCTTTAAGTAGATAAGGACCTTAAGATGAAACTAGTGTTGTTATCCCTACTTCCACATATATCGAAGGTCTCGAGTTACCTACTTGTTAGGCCTTTACTGCAAGGCTAAACCATTTTCTATAAATCATAAAAATTGAGCAGACAGAGTTTTGATACCTCCTCCTACCCCCCCGCACCCCACACCCCGCCCATACACACTTTTTCATCTCTTTTTTACTACATAGTTATGCGAACTTGTGATACCTAGGAACTATGTTAGTTAATCGTTAACGTTATGCTAGTTCCAATTTAAAATCACCAACTATAAATGACTAGTTTTAAGAGAATCACGATTTACATTCACTTCTGGCAGCATGACATACTAAAGGGTGCCATTAATATTACAGGAGAACGTCACCTAAGAGATGACTGACAAGCATGGATTGATGATTGACTTTGGGTATATGTAGTGGATAGAATAGCTATCAGAGTAACATAAGACTGTTCTGATGGCTGAATGCAATGGTCAAAATTGTTCTACTAACCTCAAACATCTACTTCATAAACTATATTGCATATAACATTAAGATTTGAACCACCAATTGGTTTTCATTATTTCTGATATTTTAGTACACAATTGGCCCAGCAAAGAAGCTATAAAGGCCTTCTTTCACAAATAACCTCAAAATTCTGAAAGAAACTTACAGGAAAGAATTGTCACCCCTATATTTAAGTTCTAAATAAGTAAAAATCATTATTTGTAGTTATTCACCATTTGCATCAAATAAAAGCAATAGATACAATCAACACCTGAAACAGCTAAAGATAAGTAAACAAACATATAAAGAATGATAGTGTGATATTTGCAATATTTGCGAATATTAAGGATGTATTTATGTTTCATGTTTACACAAAAAAATAATTAGTTGTAGTACGATGATAAAATTATGATTGCAAGTTTGAGGATATAGTATCATTTTAACTACTATCAATAAAAAGAGACTTTATTTGTGGGATAAAAAATGGTAAATAAAGCTCTCTCTCTTTTTTGGAATAAAGGGAGTATAAATTTAGAACCATCATCAAATGGGTATTTATATATTATAGTGTTTATTCATCATTTGCTCATAGACCCAAAAAAAGGAATAAATTAAACCAAATCAAGTAAATTTAAGTAGTATAAAAAACAAGAAGGTAATTGAAAAACAGTCCTAGCAGAGGATTATAAGTTGAATTGTACCATAAACATTGGTATTGAAGGTTTGCTCAAGAGAAGATAGCGGGATTTCAGCAAGAGGACCAATACATAGAATCCCAGCGTTGTTGACGACAATATCTATGCGACCAAACTTTTCAAGAACATGAGAAAGAACATTTTGAACGCTTTGATCAGATAATACATCAAGTTCTTGAAGAAAGAAGTTGGGGTTTTGGTCCAGATCGGCCATGGAAGATAGTGACCGAGCTGTGGCCACTACAAGGCAGTTCTCGGCTGTGAAAGCGCGTGCCAGAGCGTTGCCAATGCCGCCGGTGGAACAGCCGGTGATCAGAACTACTTGTTTTTCGTAATTATCCATGACTAATTTAATAGATGGGTGTTGAGAGTAGAACTGTAGAAGGGCCGACTGACTTCTGAGACTGAGAGAATTAATTTTGGAATATCAATTTCCAAAATACTCCCACCATTCTTAATTATTTGAGGTTTTGGAGTTTTGCAAATGTATTAAGAAACTATAAAAACTTCAAGTTATTGTTATAATTTAAAAACTCCTATAGACACAACTCTAGATTTTAAGTTATTGTTATAATTTAAAATTCAAAAACTAAAGTTATCGTTATTAATTATACTGTAACATGATCCATTTTAAGTTATCGTTATAATTATATTATATATCTACCTAATAAAATACAAATGATTTTGAATTTCACGCTCACTCAATAAATCATCTGGGCCGTTCAAAGTTTGAGATAAATCACACCGTCCATACATCTATCTAATAATCTATCTATCTATCTAATAAAATACAAATGATTTTGAATTTCTCGCTCACTCAATAAATCATCTGGGCCGTTCAAAGTTTGAGATAAATCCCACCGTCCATACATCTATCTAATAAAATACATCTATCTATCTAATCTATCTAATAATGATTTTGAATTTCCCGCTTACTTAATAAATCATCTGAGCCATTCTAAGTTTGAGATAAATCTCACTGCCATACAGTGCCGAAGGCACGGGACCCATCTAGTATATATATATAGCGCAAGTATAATTTTCAAAATCTTTTATAACAATAACGGAAATCTTTTACAAAATCTTTTGCGTCATCCAATAATAATAATGGAGATTGCACGATTACGAACAATCTAGAAGTTATAATTTAAATTATATAATTTATCGTATATTGAGACTGATAAATGGATAGAACATGATATTATGATTATTTTAAAAAAAGATTGAGGTTAATTTTTAATCCCAAATGGTAGAAATTATAATATCAGGTAGAACATGGTATTAAATAATCTCACATCTTAAACTATTTTATAATTCCAGAACTAATAGTTTGAAATTCAAATTTAAAAATAAACAAAATATTTGGGATTAATAATATTATCCAAAGTACAATATTTACAAACAAACATAACTATTACAATAAAATTGAATGCTTAGTTCACTACCAAAGAAATTACTAATGTTATTAATGATATTAATATTAATAACATTTTATTAATGATTTTAATAAAATTGAATGTAATATTAATGATAAAATTGGGATTAATGTTTAGTTTACGCTCTTACTAATGATTTTGAATGTTTAGTTCACTATTTGTGATAATAAATTAAATCTAAAGAAATAAAAATATTTATTTTTCAGTAATTTTTCTTTTTATCTTTATAAACGCTCTTTTTATTTAACAATTTTTTTATATAGCTTTTCAAAAGGTCAACATTTTTTTCAATGTCACTTCTTCCTATTTGTACTTCCATGTACCAAAAATTTCAGAGTCCATTTAAGTCAACACATCTTATCGTGTAATAAATTGAGCCAAACACCACCAAATTCATCTTGCCCCAAATCAGACCTCACTTTACCTTTTCCATTTCCATTTCAAAATGTCAGCTCTCTCTCAATTCTTCTCCCACCTCTACACCATCACCCTAATTTTCTTCACCCTTCTCTTCCTCGAACTAGTAATTTTCGTCCGCTCCATCACCGGCCACATTTTTCCCACCGGCAACGGCCCGATCACCACTGCCCAGTACCTCAAACTCATCGAACGGAAAAATCCAGCGAGCCGATTCAAGGCCGGACTGAAAGAAGAGTCCAAAGAGTGCTCGGTTTGTTTGTCGACATTCGAAGAAGGGGAAGAAATCAGGAAGCTCAAGCAATGTAAGCACACTTTCCATAAGGATTGCCTTGACACCTGGCTCCGACAGGATTGCGCCACGTGTCCACTTTGCCGGAGAAGCGTCTTGCCGGAGGAGATTGTGGCGAGGTACCGCCGGCAGCGGAATAATCAAGACAACTACGGAAGTGATGAGGATATGTTGATTATATTGTCCGCTTTACAGGGTAATTATCTGCGTAGATTAGCTTATTAGGAACATTTTGAAGCGTCAAATTACCCATTTTGCAGCACTTCCCTTATTTTATCGAGGGTAGTATTGTCATTTACTGTAAAAATTTATTAATATGATATTAATTTTAGAATTTTACGAATTTACTTATTTTAGAAGGGAAAGGTGTGTATAATTGTAATTTTCATCTTGTTTTTGTATGCGACTATAAACTATTAAACTTTACCGGGAAAAAGGCAATTCAATGAAGCCCTATTCTATTTTTTAACTTTTAAGTTAAAAAATATAATTATTTATGATTTATTTTTTAAAAAAAATTATAAATTATTTTTAAAATAAATTTGTTTGTTCAAATATAATGTCTATTTTATCCTTTTTTTATTAATGTTTATTAATATTCTTTTTAATAATCTGTATATTTATTTTAACTTATAAATTTTTATAAACTGAATACTTTCATAACTTGTTATAACTTAATTTTTGACTTATAAATTAAATTGATGCTAAACATTTTTACTTATAAAACACAACTTAAAATAATTTATAAATCAACTTATATTATTATGTTTTTCTTTTATCCTCTTATTTTTATACTAAATTTTTTCTTATAAATTTTGATTTTCTTTAATGTGGCCGTAAAAAATAATAATACTCCTTAAGTTTAAAAAAAATATTATTCCACTTTAACTTAAGTAAATACAATATTCAAATGGGAGAAGGAAATGTCAGCGTCATCGATCCACCAACTCCATCACTAACAAAACACCATTATCCATCATATTCACAAACAATATGCAATAAAAATCCAAAATATCTCCCCCACCAGTGGACCGCCACCGATTAGAAACTCCTCCATCACCACCGATTAGAAAACTCCATTATCACCACCACTTGAAGGCCTATTACTCATAAAATCACATTTCTCATCCCTAATTAAGGAAAGTGAAAGAAAAGAGGTAGAACAAACCCATCAACCCAAATGTATGTGCTCAATCACTGCTATCAGAAAATAAATCATCTCCGATTTGGGGAAAAAAGGAAGAGAAGAAGAAGAAGAAACGGCATACCCATAGGCCATATGCACATCCTTCGAGTCTCTCGCCCTTCCCGGTGGCGTCGCACAATTCATTGTCAAATTCACAATCATCTGAGCAGTTGCTTGTTTTCGTATCTCGTTTTATTGTTCTGCTTTTAGGCATTATGTTTAATCCCAAAATAAAAAATTATTTTTTTACCCACATCAGCTACACATGCTCCACCTAAATAGCCATGTTTACAATTTTTGAAGTGATAATTTCAATTTGATTAAATTAAAAAAAATCAATAGTTCAATTATTTAATTAAAAAAAATAAAAGTGAATCACCAAAGTGAAAAATATCAGATAATTTAAAATAGTGAAATGTATTTAAGCCAAAAAAGTACTAATAGGTGAGGCAGCAAATCTTAGGGGTGGGCAAATAAATCTGTTTTTTCGATTTTTGGACGAATCAGATTGGCCCCGAACTGGCCGATTCGGTATAAATGTAAATCGGTCCGGTTCGGTACAAAAAAATCGGTATATACCGGTTTTTTGGTACCGATTTCGGTCCGGCGCTTTTATGGTTTGGTATAAACCGAAACAGACCGGTATATACCGGTTTTCTATTTTTTAATGAATAATTTAATAATAATAATAAAATATTGATTATAAGAATAAAAATAATAGTAATATTAGTAAAAAAAATAATAATAAAATAAAAATAATAATTATATTAATTTTTGATAAAAATCGGTACCGCCGGTTCAATATACCGATCCAACCGATACCGGTAACGGTTCGAGCCGATTTTTACCCGTTGTCCACCCCTAGCAAATTCTTTGAAAAATGATTAAAAATTGTTCATTATTTTAAAATATAGTTAGTGTTATTTTCAATTGAGAATCTCATTTAGGGCACAATGGAGTATAACTGTAATTACCTAAATAAGGAAAAACAAAACATTCTCAAAATACGGATAACCTAAATTGAATCAGCTAAACCTACTTCATATACTAATTATTTTATGAATGGCTGGCACTTGGCAGGTAGAAGATGATCAGAAGAAGATTTGAGCAATAAAATCAATAATATATATGTCGTTTTAGAAGAAATAAAAAGATTACAAACAATATAATCCAAGGGAAAGCGAGATATTCAATTCTCCATCCTTTTTATTATGTTACGTTTGGATTTGAATAATAAAGGTGAGAATAAAAAAAAATTATACTCCCTCCATTCTTATATGTAGGTCGTTTTAGACTCTTTTTTGTATTCCTAATTATTTGTCGTTTGCTGTTATCTAGAAAACTGATTACTATTTTTTTTAAATTGACCCTTATTACTTCACCTAATCTTTTGATTCATATTTATGAGATAAGTGAGGTAAAGGGTAATAGACAATTGATACTATAGTTAATACTTTTCAATCATTTTCTTAATTCTTGTGCACATGTCTAAAACGACCTATATTAAGGAACGGATGAAGTATTTGGTTGCGATTGGAATGGATTGAACCATTCTTATTTCTCCCAAATTTATGAATTTTATTTCTTGGAAGAGGAAGCGTATGTAATAACTCATTCCAGCTAGAATGGAATGAATCATTTCACCCTCCATTCCATTCTTTCAATCCAAACGTAGCATTTTATATGTCGTTTTAGAAGAATTTATTTCAATAATATAAGACGTTTATATTATATTTAAGAAAAAAAATAAATTATTTTCTGTTTTGCCCTTAAAAATCTCATCAAGATGGAATAATTGAGAGAGGAAAAGGAAGAGTAATTAATTAGTGTATGGGTAGTAATAAAATTTCAAACCAATATAATTACCTAGCATTAGTGTTAATAAGATATCTTATGATGAGTGATTATTATGTAGTATATAATGAAAGGAGGGAGTATATATATATATATATATATATATATATATATATATATAGTATATATATATATATATATATATATATATTCTCTTCAATTTTAATAAATTTCCAGTTATAAAACAAAATATATTAAAATATAGTAGTATCAAATATCGGCCCTAGATCATTCAAAATCTATGTCCAAAATTTATTGATTTTTGAATTCTAGGGAAGATGTATTTGGTCGGAGTTTTTTAGAGATTATATTTTAATTGAAAATAGGTTCTGGTTTTGCGGATTTGGATTGTAAGATTTTGGTTTGATCTCCTCAATTTTTGAAATGTTAATTTTGATTTTATTTCTTTTAAAGAAAGAAAAAAATAATATAAATTATCTATGAAATTAATTTCATGGTAATTGATCAATTGACTAATACAGTGATACACACAACGAGAGATTACCTCCCGATTGCATGTCGACACCGTATTAATTAATTGACCAAAGTTAATTTCGTACTAACAACTCTCTAATTTTATTGTCATATCAACACTTTTAAATCTATCTAACAAAATACAAATGATTTTAAATTTTTCGCTCACTATAATAAATCATTTCGACCATCCAAAATTTGAGATAAATCTCACCGTCCATGTAATGCCGAAGTCACGGGATACTTGCAAATTTATACATAGAGGGAGTATAGTTACATTCACGAGAATCAGAATGGATTAGGCTTGGCATGCACTAAGGTTGTGTTTGATAAATTTGAGAATTAAGATCTGAGTGATTTAATGTCTAATAAATTAGATCGTCTGAATGGTTATGAGGTCTGAATCTAAAAAATTGTTTGATAACTAAAAAGTAAGTTGTCTCTTAATGACACTATTTTACCATTTTAAAGAATAAAATTTTACTTAATAATTTTAAATATTCAATTTAATAAAAATGAGTGCATAATATTGTTTAATATATTTATATAAAAAAAAATTAGCAAAAAAAAATTCATTTAGAGGTACCTCTTAATTATTAAGATTTCATTTTCTGTCTTACCGATTAAGAGACATTCAGAGGTACAAAAAACAAAACAAAACAGCATCATGCCTCTTAGCGAATAAGAGGCAGTTCATTAAGAGGCAATCAGATGTAAACAACAACACCTAAGCGAATAAGAGGCAGTCTATTATTGTTATGTACACACAGGCTTAAAGTTCATCGTGTACATAACAATAATAATACAGGTATACCTAAATATAGGATTCGGTTAGCATGAAGTGAATTTCATGATAAATTCATTTCATGACCAATACAGTGTTGACTCGCAGTCGGAGAGATCAGCTCTCTCGCCTATGTGTCAGCACTGTATTGGATATAAATGAACTTACCATAAAATTCACTTCATGCTAACCACTCCCATAAATATATATGTACAAAATATCAAACAAGAAGCAAAATGATTTATTAAATTTTACATAATCCTGCACAACTGAAAATTGGTCAAGCGGAGAAAACTCCATTAACGGCTGCAAGACCAACCTGGGATTTAGGCTCCAAAACCCACATGACAATCTCCTCTCCAAATTTCTTCGAAACCCCATCAAATCTCCGAGCAAAAACTGAAAAAGATGGTGATAAAAGCTCAATTTCTTCACCATTATTATTAGCCCCAATTTTCCTAGAGCAGCTCTTGGCCCTTCTCTCATACTCCTCAGCAACTATCATAGCTATATCCGCCATTGATGATTCTTAGTTCTATCTCTCTCTCTGTGTTTGAATTAATTAATTAATGAATAATATGGATGTTAGTTAATGTGGAGTTTATAGGGGAAAAAGTTTGGATAAGGTTGCCACATTCCAGCCGATACTTGCTTTCTGCGCATTGTATTATTATTATTTTATGGATTTGGACCTGGTTTTTTAGGTACGCCGGTTTTTGCGCATGGTATTATTAATATTTTTATAAATGAAATGTTAATTCTAGATATACAACTTATAAACTTATTATTGATTTTTAAATTAATTTAAAATATTTTTAAATTTTAAATTAACAGAATTTTTTTAATTAATTTTAATCGATACAAAGAAAATAATAATATAAATTATCTAGTTTTTTGACGAGGTAATGTATGGGATATTCTCTCTTATCTTATAACTAGTTTAATAAATTATTACCTATTATATTAATATAAAACATGATTACGAGTGGGTTTATTTTCTTTTCGGATGGAACATCATTGCCACACTATTCTTCTTTTAATTTATTTATTTATATAGAGATAACAATATTGAACTATTATATCCACCAATTGGGATCCTACATCTCAAAAACCATGGGAATCCAACCGTGGTTGCAAACTTATAATGCTTATTTTTTTTCCCGCACAAGTAATATCTCTACTTTACCTCGTATGCATATATATAGAGATAACAATATTGAACTATTATGTATTTATAGCGACGCTATAGGTTGTCCATCGCTAAAAGTATAGACGACGGTTGTATGACCGAAACTGTCGCCTAAATGGGGGTGAGCACGGGTGAGTAAGATAAGAGGTATGCACTTGATCCTTGCTATATATATATATACATAATTTCGGAAAGGACACGAGACTTATTTTTGATCCTACATATTTTGTATATCATTATTAGCGACGGATCGGCACGACGATTCAGCTCGTCGCTATATATTACCCGTCGCTAAAAACTAAAACAAACGTTCTCTAATATAGCAACGGACCGAACCGTCGCCCGTCCGTCGCTATGGAGAGGATGAGCATGATATGTAAAAAAAAATGGTTAAGCCCTTGAAATGGACTGATCTAGTTTACTCATATATATATATATATATATATATATATATATATATATATATATATTAATATTACACACACACACCACACACACACAGGCTTGTGTAGTACATAGTCACTTATGACGACGATTTTTTTGGGCTATGACGACGGTAGAATTGATATAGCCAAGTACCGTCGTTATAGTTCAGAAAAAAACCGTCGCCATAGACGACTGTATATTACACAACTGTGTTATACATTTTTCATATATATAGTAACAAGTGTGCACAATATTTAAAAAAAAACTTTATGATTAAAAAAGTTTTATAAATTTCACAAAAATTTTAGGTAAATATCAATAATAATAACAACCATATCGATGAAATATTCTATTCAAATAGATTAAAAGGTCGTATTTGTGACGCCCCCAAAATAGGTCAATTCCATCCAACCCATTTTGAGTCGCCAAATACATGGTACAGAAACAACCACAACTTTACAACCCATAAACTTTGAGTTTGAATACAAACATTGTCATCTAGACAATATACATACCCAACTATGTCCTCAATACAATTATTGATATATTATTTTATAAAAAATGGTGAGGACTACTAAACACTCTCTCAAGGACCATCAATTCATACCCCGACTCGTACCCGCTATATTCTCGTCTCCTGAGAAGAAAAATGGAACAAAAAGGAAAAGGGTGAGCTCAACTAGCTCAGTAAAGAATATTATGACTAGATATATACAACAAATTATCGTTAGTCTTCAACAGGGAAAAATCTGATAGAATACAATAGACAACAAGTTTTAAATCAATATTCGCAGCGGACAATAATTAAATTCATAGAAGAGTTACGTAGAGGATGAAATCTACTAATGTCTATGATATTAACAGTCCATCAACAGTATTTTTTTTATCCCTGTAACATCAATCAATGCACATCTTGAATCATATATTCATACTTGCTACTACATAGGCCAAGGATATTCATCTGTTGGTCATGTTATCTAAACACCTGTTCATCTTTGCACTACGGGTCAAAGATATTCATCAAAAATCATTCATCTTTGCACTACAGGTCAAGATATTCAATAATAACCTCCTTTAAGACTGAAGATGATAAAAAATATTTTTAAAGAAGCGAATCCAGTGAAACAAAAATGACAAGGATTAAGGATTAAGGATTCGTACTTTGTTTTATCCATGTCCAAAAATACCTCAAAAATAATCATAGTGGTGTAAAATTCAAGAATGATCAAAATATGGATACAATCAAAGCTAGTATCCACAATAGATATTTTGGACGAAAAGAAAAAAAATAATTTTTCTGTGAATAGTGCCGTATACGTGAATAGTACCGTATACGTGAATAGTAACTCCGGCA